>OY856412.1:456954656-457554656 GCA_963693085.1 Alisma plantago-aquatica
AAAATTAAAAACATGCCATTAAGGAACCCATATACTATGATAAAGTATTCACATCAGATGCAAAAACCATGAAATCTAGAAAATGATTGAATCTGTAAATCAAATAAATTCTATTACTGATAAGATCTCGGTCAAGAATGACATCGACTGAATTGTTGTTCGGCCCAAGAGTTCATCGACTGAAAAGTTCAACAAAAAACTAATTTAAGCACATATCATTTATCTCCATATTAAGATATAAAAGATTTGTAAATAAGGCTCATGACTCTTTACTTCTTATCATGTTTGAAAATAAGTTCATGAGTACCATCATTATGATGAGAATGCAATCCATTTCAAATATTAAAATTTTATCCAATGATAAGTTTAACATTTTACTTTCTTAAGCAAGAGATTGTTTTAAGTAGTAAAAATGGAGAATTGTCTATAGGTATCTTCTTCAATCATAGAAATTTTATCATCAAAATTTTCTTGAAGAATATTATTATGATATCCATGAGCGCAACAAGAGGTAAATTATTAACATAAGGCATGCAAAGACTTAGTTTTGAAAAGAAGCATTTATAGCAATAAGATCATGCAATATCATTTTGTCAATATCATTTTGTTCTTTAAGATCAAGAAGGTGATCATACCAGACAACTTGTTCTTAACATTTTTCCTTATTTGAGGTAATTATAGAAATTTATATATTACTATTTTTGGATAGAGTAGAAAGAGATACCTCATCATTATCATTACCTTTGAACTTTATCTTTATCATGTGCACTTAAATCTACTCCTTTTTCTTTGTTATCACCTAATCCCATGATGGTGAATTTTCCACTATTTCTAATTTCTCTTTTCAAATTTATTGAAGGCATTTCTATCTCCAATCATATGATTGAAGAATTCACCTTCAACCATTCAATCCTGCAAAGTTTAGAGGATTTTGGTACTCAAGTAGAGTCCATGATGGTTAGCATAGATGTCATGAATGGAACTGATATTATCAAACTAGAAAGCCTTTTACATATATGAATTTTAACACATTTTCTTGTAAAGATTAAATATTCAAGTTGAATTTTTGATAGTCTTGTTCTCATTTGAGAAGATTTTTCGACCGAGGGACATCTCGGTCAAAAACAAATTCGACCATTGAAAAAGTATGGAGAAACCCAAATTTTTGTTTAGTAAGATATGTAAAGAAATTTTATTTAAATAACAAAAGGTTATGCAAATGATTTCCACAAGAGAAATATATGCAAAGTTATCCTCAAATTAAGTTGAAATAAGACATAATATCTTAATCAAATTAAGCATGGGTCAAATCTCAAAAAGTTCCCCTTTTATTCTAAGTTGGGGATTTTGGATCCCAAACCATGTCAAGGGCTCCTTTATTCTAATATTCACATAAAAAGGAATAAAGTCCAAGACGTTAGCAACAATGACATGAGATAAAAGATATTTCATTTCTCTTTTCAACATTTTGAGAATTTACAACTTTACTCTTAGGTACATATGTAGTTCTAGCCTTAGAAGCATATTTATTTTTGGTTTTAGGCATATGAGAGGATTTTTTCTTTGGCACATATCCGAAATCTCTCCTTCCTAATTGTCTAGAAGCATTTTCTAAGATGTTATCAAGACTTTTGTTTCCCCTAATTAATGTAGAAACTTGTTTTTATAATTCAACATTTTCAGAAAGCCTTTCTATTACATCTAAATTTACTTGAGCAAGATTTGGAAGTAAAGATTCTCTTTATTTTACCAAAACATCATAATATGAATGAGTGCACAAAATAGGTTGAGTTTTATAATCATTTAGTTTATCAAGCATATCAACTTTTTCTTAAGAGAGAAGATTGTTTTCATTTTCAAGATCAAGTATTTTAGCCTTATATCTCTCAATATATTCTTTTAATGCATTATTTGAAAATTTTAAAGCCCCATTTTAAGAACTAAGATTACCTAGATTAATATTAATTTCATCAATAGTTTTTTCAAGTTTCTTTTTTTGTTTCTTAAAATCAATACATTTGTCATGAAATTCTTCAAGACAGCTAAGCAATTCTTCTTTATATAAATCAAAAATATTAACCTCATTAGTTTCTTCTCATCTGGTATTTCCATGAGACATCCTACCTCCTCCTCTTTGTTTCTATCACCATCATCACTTGATGATCCCATACAACTAAGATGGCTTTGTATTTCTTCTTGAATGAGGAATTCTTTCCTTTCTTCTGTTTTAGTCATTCAAAAACCAAGTGGCCTATCTTTCCACATTCAAAGCACCTAGAAGAAGAGGAAGGGGCACTACAAGTTTTGTTAGATCAAAATCTCTTATATTTCTTACCATCTACAATCAAGGTTCTTTCATCATTTTCATCACTTGTGTCACTACTATCTTGAATGATGTTTCTTGATGAAGCTTTGGTGGCGACTTTGTAATCAAGATCCTTTCTTCTCTCATTTTTTTTGTTCGGATTCCATTTTTTCTTCCCCCTCAAGGGTGACTCACGCCTCTCCAAATTCCTGATGAGTTGCTACGTCTTTAGTGTTGTAAGATCATTAGCTTCCTCAATAACTATAACCTTTGACTTGTATTTGGGAAGCAATGATCTGAGTATCTTGGATACTTGATCTTCCTGACTTATGTTCTTCCCTAACACACTTAGACTATTAAAAATATTAGAAAATCTAGCATGCAATTCTGTAATGCTTTCATTAGGTTGCGTACAAAATAAATGGAGCTTGTATTTTAGCATACTAATTTTATTATTTTCAACTTGAGTAGTTCCTTTATGTGTTACAACGAATTTGTGCCAAATTTCATGAGCAGTTTCACATGAAGATATGTGATTAAATTCAATAATAGATAAAGTACAATAAAGAATGCTTATTTCCTTTGTATTGAGTGTGTCT
The DNA here is from genome assembly GCA_963693085.1 of Alisma plantago-aquatica. NCBI lineage: Eukaryota > Viridiplantae > Streptophyta > Magnoliopsida > Alismatales > Alismataceae > Alisma > Alisma plantago-aquatica. The sequence goes on from OY856412.1 coordinate 456,957,561, forward strand.
TTCTTTACTGTATCAGGATTCAATGTTTCTAACTCATTGGTTGGAAGCATGTATGGATGAGCTATCATATCCCAAATTTCAATGCTGACTCCCTTGAAGTATAATTGCATCCTCCTTTTCTAGTATGTGTAGTCTGACCCATAAATCATTGGTGGTTGACTCACATGTGTTCCTTCTAGGTTGAGGTTGCTAAGCATGTAGTCCCCAATTTGTCGAGACCTGTTAGGGCTCCTTGATGACATGATTTCATCCCGAATGAAAGACCTAGAGGGAAGGGGGTGAATAGAGCTTTACAATAATTTTTATCAAATAATGTTACTTTACTTAAAGTGTAGTGGAAATATAAAGCAAAGGAGGCAACAAAAAGAGACACACATTTAGAGAGGTTCCGTCAAGTGATGTTAGTGCACTACCTAGTAGTTTCTAACCAGGATTTCCAAAACCTTGTATTTTATTACATTTATATTACCAATAGACAATACACAAAATTTACCGGTGACTTTTCTAGGTCAAGACAAATCCTCCTTTTCTGCTCAAGGATAACTATCACCTTCTTTGACGGGCCACAAATAGGTCACCCTCTGTAGTTCTTCTTTGACAAATGTGGAATAGCAATGAACCACCTCTTCTTTGATGAATGAGGAAGAACACCATTATTCACCTCTTATTTAACGACCAATGAAAGAGCACCAAGTTGGGAAGATTCCTTCTTCTCATAGGTTTTTGTACATCCTTCACTCTAAGAAGTAGTGCAAGAGTAATACAACAAAAAAGAAATAAAATGGAGAAGGAAAGTAGCAAAATAAGCTCACAAAATATACAATTCAGCTCTTATGGACAAGTGATGATGATCCACTCCAAAAAGGGTTTAGGCAAAGTAGTATTAGGTGGAGAGGATACTATAATTGAGTTATGGGTTTAGGCGAGAATAATAGAAACTTGAAGTATTGAACCTAATATCTTTAAGAAAGATGGAAGGTAGTAGTGTGCTCAAGTATGTGTCTAAAGTTGTTGCAAAGTAATGTGCAAAGTTGTCTATAAAGTTGATGTCTAAGTTCCCTAATACCACTCCTATTTATAGGAAATGTTTACTAGTGGTTAGGTTACCTTTAGGTAGTGTGTAGAGTGTTCTTAGTGGTTAATTAACTATTAGGACGAAGTTAATTAAGTTGCAACAACTAATTTGATCGTTAACGAACTAATATCTAGAACCATTCTCAGTCGACAAACACTTTGACCGAAAGAGTCTCGTTTGACAAACTCATTGATCAAGCAGTGTCATGGGGTCAACTGACTCTAACAGCTATGTGCCGGTCTATCTCCTTGGTCGAACTAAGCACAATGGTTGTTTGTCGATCAACAAACTCTTCAACCGACCATTTTGGTCGAGATTTTCTTCAAACTCAAGTTATGCAAAGGCTATTTCCCGGTTGACAAAGAGTTCGACCGATGGAGTTTAGTTGACAAAGTATTTGACTGTGTTAGACTTTGTGAAGGAATATGCAAAAGTGTGGAAATATATCCAATGACCTAACTAATAAAACCTATCAACCCTAGAGGCTTCACATGAGAGTGGGTTAGGGTTTCGGGTAGGATTTTGGAAGATGATCACTTGTACTTACATCATGTCTATCAAGTTTTATAAAAAACACATGTGTACAATCAAATACATGGAACTACTTGATTTGTAAGCATCCAATCATATAAAATTGCAATGTTCTTGTAGTTGGATCTTGACTAAGTTCCTTGATCACCTATAACACTTGATACACATGTTAGTAATAGAATTTGGGAATTATTTGTCATCATAGAAATATGAATGTGGCATATCCAAAAATCCAACATAAACGAATATACCAAAGATAAAAAAAAAAATCGATAGACACCAGCAAATGGTGGTATTCACTACAAATGTTATTTAGGAAATGGGAAGAAAGAATTAGAAAGAATATAAGAGGCAAGTGCTATCAAATTAAATAAGAGTAGATAGAGTGCAACAAGAGATACAATGAAGATTTTTGAAAATAATAGATTATATAGCATTTCAAAAGGAATTTGATTAATTAATTGAATTAACTTGACAATAAATAAACTATAGCAATTCACAAATATAGAACAAGCACCATCAATGTGAATAACTTGACTAGAAACATCTAACCGTATGGACAATGATAGATGCACCACCACAAACTACCTATTTAGTGACTAAGACGCAAGGAAATATGTGCAATCATGGCCAAATACCCCCGATTTAGAAACCATGCTCAAGGAATGTGTGCAACTAAGGCCAAACACCCCCTAGAAATATGTGCAACAAAGGACTAATACCCCCCATATATTAAACTATACTAGGAACTTATCATTATTTCTTGTGTAGTATAGTTCTGGAAAGTGGTACTTAAGTCATAACATGAATAAGTGTGTAATATCATCATGTGTGATTATTAAGTACATTGAACGATACTTTGAAAATATTACTTGATTTAATAAAAAAGTGATGACTGATTGAAGATGAAAAACACAAAGAGGGAAAATGTATCAAGAGATGATAAATCCCAAAATATCTCAAGTAAGAAGTACATACCTGGTCATCATGACTAACTCTATTACTAAGGGTGAAATTAACCATTTGTCCTTCTCAACCTAAAAATATTCTATATACACATTAATCCAAAACCACTCATTCAAATTAGTCACCTGATGTCATGATATGGTCCACGAATATCAATATTTGCATGCATATATTATTCAAGTTTATATATAGTAATGGTTTGAGTGATTCCTTATCAACATTTATAATCGAGGTTCTTTGCCTTATAATTATTTCTATCTTAATTGACCTTATTCTCTTTCTAACATTTTCTTTCTCTAGTACCTTTAAGTAATTCAAGGGTATTCATATAGTCTGTGTTAGAATCTCATGTAGTTGTCAATTTTTATGAACACAAAGTAATGCATAGATGTCGATATGTATATATGAATATGAATATGTTCTGTATAGTTACATAAACTAAGGTAGGTTCTTATATGGTCCAAGCTCACATGTCATCTATAAATCCATCTTCATACATGTTTACAAAAGTATACTCTTTCATAATTTCTTTCTCTTTTATACACTTTGATTCAAATAAGGCAAATATAGCTAAATATACTTCCTAGTGCCATTGAATAGGGTTGTGAATCTAGAGTTTTTATTTCATACATATACACTAAGCTTTATGTATCAAATAAGTTAGATTATTAATATTATCAGTTGTGTTATTATCTATGCTTTAAGAAAGTTATTCAAAGACAAATTAGACCAAATTGACTCACAAGAAGGGTTACAACTCAAATGAACACTACCATAAACATACATCTAATAAGGTACAAAAGAAATGTATGTCACATTGGCCACTAAATATCTATACTACATGGTACATGTATATTTCTAGGTGTGAAACAATTACTTAAGTTAATTAGAGTGAGTGTTATAAAAATGAGAAGGATAAGGGACAACCTTACACCTATGAATATTTAATTAGGTAGTTAGCTTGATCTTATTTAACATGATGGATTCAAAACTAATTAGGTACAACTAACTAGAAGAGTAGAGTACATCTATATGCACGACATTCATGTTACATATACCCAAAGTAGGATAAATTAATGTGGAGGAGAAAGTGAGACGAACCAAGATAGTTGGCTAAAGAGAGTCTAGAAATAATACAAATGCCTCGTGTTTGTACTACACTCTCCATTGATTTCAAACAAGAGGCAATATCATAAGGTGTTGCTACAAGCTTTCCTCTGCAACATTTATTGGTGCAACGAAGATAGAGTTTGTAAGATCTCTGATCCAGTGGTGGTAGCGGCAGCCATAGTGATGGAGGTAGAAGGTGGTTTGGTGGTCACCAGAGTCCTTGACCACCACAAGTAGTAGACAACAATTTTCTCATGAACCATGCTCGTTGTTGGCTGCCTGTAGTGGTTGTTGGGGTTGCGTCTGCTTAGGTGTCTGAGAAAGCAGGACATCTGGACATCACTTCCAGTCAATGTAGTAGTAGGCACTATAGGGATATACGACATCAGGTAGGCAACGGAAACAAATTTTTTACTGACATATTTCCCATTAACCAGTAGATCACATCAATAACTATGCCATGGGAAGGATGGTTTCACAAAGACATACCTAGTCCTAGATCAAGTCCAGAGACAATCCTTGTCGATGTAGGTGTGCACTCTATCTTGGATGGTGGTTGTGCAGCTCCTAGTCACACTCGAACTTGTCTAACTTCTCCTCGACAGACAACAGACTCAGACAACTCCTACAATGGCTCCTCACATCTCTCCACGGATTTGGAGTTGATAATGTCCTCCTAGCAACAACCAAAGGACTCCTGCCTCTAGAGTAGGGATGAGCATCGGGTCGGGCCGGACCGATCCGACCCGCGACCCAGCCTGCATAACCCGATCTAGACCCGAACCCGATTTATAATATGGGTGGGCCGGGCCTAAAATTTAAACCCATATTTTATTTGGGCCGGGTATGGACGGAGGTAAACCCAGGCCCAAAAACCCGAATACCCATATTAGATTTTATGTACATTATAGATGCATACATCTATCTTTGTCTTGAAAGAAAAACATACATATTTCTTGATGCAATATGTAGTATGTATCCAACCAATGGAAACATAGAAAATTTGTAATCAATCAGCATGATTAGTGAATTGATACTAGTAAGATAACTATCATTGACATAGATAGACATACTTGATTTCATTGTTTTGATATCACTCTATCCACATGTAGGGGACAAATGATCTTTTTCTCAATGCATAGTAGATTATGCTCTTTTTTTTCTCATATGCCCACATGTAGGAGACAAATGATCTCTTACCCTTCCAAAACCCATTTCGTTGTATATACATATAGGATGAGAAGAAAAAAACCAAAACATCATAGATTCCACTAATTTTTTAACATGTACGAGAAAATGATTTGTTGCTCTTTCAATATCCATTCATTGTTGTAGGGGATCATACAACTAAGGTGTACATATTCCAGCAACATTTATTACAAAATATATATATTGTTTTGAAGGTTGATCACAAAATACATATCATACTAGTTTATTTTCCATGTTAGCAAGTTGGATCTAGCAAAATTTGATATGCTCGTTTGATGTTATATGGGCAAACCCGAATTCGGCCCGAAACCCAGCATTTTTATATGGGTCGGGTATGGGATGACATTTTTCATTTTTATTCGGGCCCGAACCCATCCCGTGGCCCACTTTAAAATGTGGGTTTGGGTTTGGGACAGGCAAAACCCAGTATAAACCGGCCCGATGCTCATCCCTACTCTAGAGTAGTCTACACAGACCAACTAGAACTCATGTCGACCTATAAGAACGGACATGAAGGAGTTGTCCCTCCCGTTGGTGTACTGGTCACCAACATGTTCTCCCACAACAATGATCCTCAGTTGTTTCTCTCCCATGGCTATCTATTACGACCCCACCTTCCGGTAACCCCCAATTAAGGGAGACCGAGAGGTCAAAGCCGCACCCATAACTTCCGGATCAAAGGTTCGGCATTTAACCAAGAACAATTATTAAATTTCAACAATCTATACTGAAAAGCTGTAATAAATAAAATTTTTGCATATCTTTTTGAAAACTTGGATCTCTAAACTTCTATCGACATATGAAGTCTACTCTAACTAATCCTCATATTTTAATTCATGTATTTCACAATATGATGATTTATTGTTTGTCCTTTTGGCTTTATACCTAAAACGCCGACAAACAAAACGTCGGTCAGCATGAAGCTGGTATGTGGGGGAAACAATAATCGTGCAACTATAATAACAATGTATTGCAGCCAATTACTATTTAACAAACAATTTTACATTTTAAATATAACTGCACGATCCATGCATTCCCTATCCTCTGCGCTGTCCCTACAGTGGACCTGGATGCTACTTTCCTTATAGTAGATCCCCATTAAACCCCTCATGGTCCCACCTATAAGTGAACCACTTTCTAGGGTTGAGTCACATGGAACTACCCATAAGTAGCCCACTCCTTAACTCATGGCATGCTAAAGGATCTCATGGCACTACACTTGGTAGCCCAGTTTCTAACCCACAATAACCTAGACCTTACTCTAGGTTACCCCTTTTTAGCCTTTACAAGCCACAAAGGTGGATTCAGATCTAGACAATTATATATATATATTCATAGTGATAATCATAGTCACTTTATAGTTTCACGAAATAAAGGCACCCAACAATTATTTTCAAGCAACTGATAAAAACGTTCAGAAATCTCCGTGAAACTAAAGCAATTATTCATAAGCATAACCACAAACCTATTCAGTAGATTTCTCAAGCTAATATCAATTCCAACCAAGAAAGCCATCCAAGCAATTAGTTCAACCACACAACCAAGAATCCTGAAAAACACATGTACTCTATTTACTACACACTTTATCAAGATTCTTTCTATTCAACTTGAAATTGCTTCCTATGGTTTCCGTATCCATTTTAGGGTTTCGTTTGCAATTAGGGTTTCACTTCATTTACTATTTAAACCCTAATTCTATACGATTACTTACAAACCCTAATTTCGGATTAATTAAGCCCATTAAGCCTCTTTTACATTAAAGTTGCCATTTTTATCCTTTTTAATCTATGACAAAGATCATTATCACATTTATCATCAATTCAAAGTTCATTGCAGTCTAATCACATATGAAGTCGATTTGCCATAATTCTACCTTTTATTCATGAGAAAACCCTAATTACTACATTTGGGGTATTTATCCAGAATTAAGAACTTTTGTATTCAAATAACTTAGAACCATCATTCAACAACATATTTTCACATCTTTCAAATTATATATGACTTTATTCTCTTTTACCCTTAATTAGGGTTTCTAAATGCTTAATCATTCTCATATGGGGTAAAAACCCTAAATCATGCAACCTCACATCTAGATCAGGTTCGAATCTAACATTATCATTCAACAAGTTATTAACACTTAAATTAACCCATTAAGCATACTAGATTCAACCTTTAATCACAAATAGGGTTTTTAACCTAACTTTAATGCACTTTTCATCAACTTATTGTACTTTTGCAATTAGGAACGGAATCAATCATTAATATCATTTTTATTGGATTCCTCATGTTCTCTTGATCAAAATACATATATTATTCTTATTTATCCGAGCTACGGTTTATGACATATGAATTTTGCAAAGTTACTTACTTTGGGCCAATCAGGTTGCGCCACGTCACTTCATCCATGCAACGTTGCCAAATAGGAAACATTTTGAAAAGACGTGTTTGCCCTCCACTTAACCAGTGCGTCCTTCATAATAGGGAGGGGTAAAACGGTCCAAAAGGACCTCTGCCTCCTTCAACCTCACACAACAACAGTTGTGTCGCCCTAGCCGCGATCTACAGCCTTGCGCAGGCCGTTCCTCCCTCCCTGGGCCACGATCCACACTAGCAAAGGCTTCCCTGCCTCCGCCATGCCCTAGTGCACCTGGTGCGCCTCTAATTTGCGGCCACCGCGGTCATCTCCAGTGCCCCCAACCTGCGCCGTTTGGCTGGCCGTGCAGCCTGCTACATGTAGCTTCCGCGACGTTTCTTGCTAGGGAATGCTGGCCAGTCCTCCTCAGGTCGATGGGGAACCACCAGGCTTTCACCCTGACGATGCCGTGGTCCTTCATGGCTTCGGGGTGCATTATCCCCCATAGTTAGGGTTGAAAGAAGGAAACAAAGGAGAAGAGGGAGAGAGGTATGTACGGTTCTTTTGAACTTGGCTCTAGGGCTTACCCATTATATAGGGGAGTGTAGCAACACCCTAGGGTTCTTGCCCACGAAGCAACCAATCCCTCTTCCATTAGGAATTCAATTCCTTCATGAAGAACAAAACTTCTCTCTCTTCTTTATTCTTTTTAATATTCTTTATTACTTGGATATATAAGAATATGAAAATCCTTTCTCTTATTCTCATTATTCTTGCCTTATTATATTTCCTTTTTGTAGAAAATATTTCTTTTTAACAGTACCTCATAATCATTCATTATGCATCATATTATCTTCTTATTTGACTTTATGGGTATTTTCTCTTTCTTCTTTCTTCATTGGGACTCCTTGGATCCCAAGAAACTCTATTATTTTGAAATCCTTTTATTGGATACTCATTAACCTTCTAGATGCATCTAAATGCATTATTTCTCATTATCATCTTTTTTTCTTATTAAAATATTTCCTTTTGAAGATTTCTCTTTATTTCTCTTTTATTTTCCTTATTGGTATTCCTTTTATCATTAGGAATCCTTGGGATACGAAATTCCACCAAGGATAACCCAATTATACCTCTTTCCACTTATTCCCAATATTTTATCATTATTTTCAATTTCTTTCTTAATAAAGAAATACTTAATTGATCTTTTCTTTTCTTATTGCACTCTCTATCCAACTTTGGACTCCTTGGAACCCAAAGAATCCAAGAGGCATGAAATCCCTCTTTGGATTTGCCTTCTAGAGGTTTCCACATTTTTCTTTTCTCAAATATTCAATTATTCATTTACTAATTGAACGTCTCGCTCGTGTCTGGAGACAAAAGGAGCGACTAGGACCGACACTCTTATGTACGGCGGCTAGCTTGGGGGAGGGGTTCTGGCTGCCGGTGTGCACCGACCTTCTCCCCCTGGGCTCTCTCTTTGCTTGGGTAGGGCGGATCCAGATCCTGGTGGTCAGCTGTGGCGGGATCGGCTTCCTCCTCTTCTGCTCTGAGCGGCGCCAGCTTCTGGACCCAAGGGTCCGGTTCTCGGCGATACTCACGGTGGGGGTGGTGTCTGCGGCGCAAGGGGCGCTGAGGCACACCTCGACTCCCCTCTTTGCTACTGCGATCGCTTTCTACCACAGCTTGCCGGCTTTCTGGGATCACGTAACCCAAGTTTTCTGTTCCTTTGTGTGTTTTTCAGTCTACGTTGTTTCCCTTTTTTTGTTCTGTCTTGGCTTGCTTAGCCGGTGGTTTTTGGCAGTTGATCTGCCTATTTTATCATCGCTAGTCGATGTTTATCTATCGCGCTTCACTGCGACCTCTCTTCAGGAGAGCGATGAGATATCTTGTTATGGCTAGATCTCATCTTTGCTTTGGATTGATCTTATTACTCAATTGTATGGCTTCGTTTGAGTTGATATACAAGCAGAATATCATCTTGTTCCAGCCCCTCTACCACTACTCAACACTCAGGTTGAAGGAATTCTTCATGGAAAGCTGCTTAAGACAGGCTTAAGGAAGAAGAATCAATGCAGAAGTGTCTTTCTCTTGTTCCAATATGAGTTGTAGTGTCCTTGGGTTACTGAACGTGATGTTTGTATGTTCTGTCTATATGTTTCTTCTCAATTGTAGATGCCGTATGGCTAACAAGTAATGAATCGATCCATTTTTTCTAAAAAAAAATTGAATTTTCTTGTTATTTGGGCCCAATAGCCAATAAAGCCCACAACACAATCATCAAGTCTATTGTAAACAAAATCCCTTTATTCAAAACAAATTATATCTTTATTTGTCCAAATATTATTAATATGAGAAATTACTTTTCTCAGCAAATGAACCCAAAAATTGGGGTTGTAACATCCTTCCCCTCTTATAGGAATTTTGTTCTCAAAATTCTATCAAGCAAATAAACAATTTAGGATAAGACTTTTCCATGTCCATCATTGGCCCCTATGTGGCTTTACCTTACCCATGGAACTTCCATAGAACCTTTATCATCACATATCCTTTTCTCTTAGTTCTTTCATCCTGACGTCTATAAACTGCACATGTGACTCAGGCCATTTCAGCCTCCCTTAGGCTCACTAGGTTCATTGCTCAGCACATAGTCTGGGTACCTCACATAGTGCTCTAAATTGGACACCTGGAACTTATCACACATTACTTTATCCTGAGGGGTAAGATCAAACTTAGCCTTCTCCACCAATCCATCTCAATGGACCCATGTATCGAGGACTCATCTTTCTTAGCTATAGCTCAGAGGGGTCGGATTTTCATGTCACATACTTCCCACAGTGAACTGCATGTTAGTCTACTTCGCATCCGCTCATGACTCTCGTCGTCTCTAGGCTCCTTTCAGCCTTTGCACGATCAAAGCGACTTCATCTACACACACTGTGGTCCTTTTCTAACCATCACGTGGTCCTTTCACCAACATCACCTTTCTGAAATGGTGACCGACACCACCTCCCTTACAGAGATTCTTTAAATCTCGATACTGGCTATGATGGTTATCATCACATCTTTCATAGGATAAGAACTGTCTCTAGATATCACCCTAAATGAGAACACATGCTTTCATCAGACCCTTTAGTCTGGATCACACTATCCATTAGTTAGGGGTGATAATCTGTACTAACATAGAGTTCTTCATGTTTATACTTCCACCTCACGGAAGTAAACCTTTAGGTTATACTCAAGAACTTTTGAACTCACCTCATGGTGTAGTTGAACCATGTCTCTCATATGTAGTTCAACCCGATCTATCCCTTGACAGTACTCTTTCTTTCTCATGTCATCTAGGTAAGGCGATCTACCATAACCCACATTGCATCTTGACCTTCCTTGGTCTAGGGGAGACTTATCACAACATCCATAGTGATGGACTCCCATTCCCTCTCGGGAACTCTTTATCCTCTATATCAATGCAGTGGACCACCGATATTCGTCCTTCACCCTTGGCTTGCATGGCCACATGCTACATGCAACTTCACATCAAGCAGCCAAAGTGCTACTATCACTTATTATCTTTGTAGTATCACGGTGTATGGTGATCTTCAATCATGATTTCCTGTATGTCATGATTCCTCAGATCGATTCCTTAGAAACCCTAAACTACTCTAGTCGGGGTTTCATCACCTTCCTTTCCAAAGAAGTGCATCGAGGTTCTATCACCATCCTTTCACTACATCAAGGAATAAACTGGCTAACCAAACAACCATTAACTTGTTCAACCACTATTAATACATCTGAGTGTTAGCCAAACTTATCTCTTTTTCTCAACTTAAGGTTACCCTAACAACCTCAACTTCTTCTAGCTTCCAACTAAACAAGGCAGCTATATATCAACCAGAGCATTCATTACCACTTCATCTCCTTAGGTGTTAGGTAAAGTCAAAGACATACACCTTCATGTATTCAAATTATTATCTCATCTCAGCTCTAAGTCTATCTTTATCGAGAAAACTATAAGCTCATCCTCTTGGTTTCTGAATTCAACCTTGTATGACTCATAGCTCATGATAAAAACATCCTCATAAGATGACTACATTATTCCTTTTATTGTTTGCAAACCATCCATGTATCATTGACTCCACCAGGGTACGTTATCACTTCTGTCCTCATATGTCGTAGCCACGTTCCAAGTCACATCATCTTTTATCCTTGGTGTATGGCATGCGTACTGTCCTATCTCTCACTCCCATAACAAGAGGAAATAAGCATTTGGTTGTAGTCCAAATACAGAGTTCTTCCTGTTCCAAGAGTAGAGATGGTACAACCCACCTTGCCAGTACACTTTCAAATCTAAGTTGAAACGTGCCACATATGTCTCTACAAACATCACGATATCAAAAATTACTTCCATCGAAAACTGATTTGGAACCTACTTAGGTCACCAAACAATCCTTGGTCTTCTCCTCTAGGTCTATAGGGTGTCGGCACTTTTGGTGTCATTCCTTTTCCCTTATGCATACAGAGAGTGCCCTACTCATCTGCCTTTTGGGTCCCATGAGTTCATGAAGGTGATCAATCTCCTAACCCATGGCCCTCAGACAATGATAGTTGTTACCTCCCGACCCTATGGTCATGTGCAACTAGGGAATTGGGCAACTCCTACTTTCATCGGTCTTATCCCCATTTGACCCTAGGATAGACATAGGATTATATTATAGTACATGTCCAACATAGAACCTTACCCAATCTTTCATCATCTCTCTCTGTATACATCCACTGACTTTCACCCTTTCATAGGGTCATGGAGACCTACCTACCTTGGTCGGGCCCCGTACCGATTACCGTCATGGTAACACATCCACATGTACTTAGAGATGGTTATCTATGAGTCTACATGTTCATTCTCATACCATGTACTTTTCACTTAGCTTCTCAAGATCCCATGAGACCTCTTTCGGATTCCTCAAAACCCACAAAATTGGTATACACCCTACAAAAAGGGTCCCTCTCCCAGGATGGGAGGAAACTACACCTTGATAACAAAGGTCACAAACGTCCTTAGGTCTAGCATGCTTAACCCTAGCAAGCTACTAATGCACAAGCGGACCACCCACCAAACCATGTTAGGTCATACTTGTCCTCTTCCCTCAACACTGGATCCCGATCATACCTTCCCATGTCATCCACTTAGCTGTGAAGGGTTCATCAAACATGCCTTAAACTTAAGGGGTTTTTCTTTCCTCTAAACATGAGGAGTACCATGTCCCCATCTATAGGAGCTCAACTCTCATCATGAGTATCAGATACACCACTTCCCCTCTTAGGCCTAGGAACCCTAGGTTCACTTTTGGGTGTCCAACTACATGCCCAACCTCTTAACCACAAACCAAACATGTCCAAGGTATGTCACACACTTCCTGCAATCCTTCGACTCAAGCAACACTTCAGAGTTGAGTCCTCCTTAAGGACAACCAACAAGGTACAAGGCCTCACAACCTACTACTAAACCTCTCCAGGTCTAAGGAACTCTTCTCCTTGTCTCAGGAGGTAAACACCTATACCCTAGGCATAGAGGTACCAGCAGACTCATCCTCTAGAGTTTGGTTCCTCTCATATCAACCAAGATATCCTCAGCCTTCAGGGATCAAGCATGAGGCAACCACTATCTTCCACTTAGGTCGCATCATCCTCAACTCCCCACTATTCCTCATATCTTGGAGTCTAGGCTTCCAACCCTCTTGCATGAGTCATGCTTTCTCTCTAGAGCTAACTCCACATCCAACCTTACTATTAGAGGTCCTCTCTCCATGAAGGATCAATCTCACAAACATACCTCTATATGGTGAAGCCTATGTTCAAACTTATGTTTGCTCAAGGTTATCCATAGCCCCTTATGCTTATCACGTAAGCTATCCATAGAACTCTCCCGACTAGGGTTTTAACCTATTCCTCGCACTACTGATACATTCTGGGTGCCTATTATGCCCACATAATCTCATGGGGTTTCCATAGGTTCTTCTCTAACCTTATCAATGAAGGGGCTATCCTTCACTCTAACATGTACGACCCTTCCTAGTGTTGGGTCGCCCGAGGTACTAGGTCATCCAACCTCTCATGACTCACACGTCATCCAAGGCATGTCCATCCAAACACCTAGTCTAACTCATTATGCCATCTCTCTCTCCAACCTTCACTTAGGGTTAGGGTTAACATCATCCTTAGAGGATGTGCCAGGTCTCTACTTGTAATGGAGATATCTATCTCCAAGACTAACTCTCTTTATTTATCCTCCCGACAAGAAGGTCTAGCCTCAGGTCTCTTCTGAGGGCATGACAACTTATGTCATACGACCTAAGCATGTATCTATTCCTTTACGCTTAATCTATTAAGCTTATATCCATGACATCTTATTTACATGCTTTTTATTAATTTGGTGGAGGATTTCTTAAACTTTATCAACCTTACCCATACCTGAAGAGGGTGAGGAGAAGAGAGAAAACCATAACCCTTAAGGTCCTTAACAGAATTTGAGTTGAGAAGGGATGAACGAGATGAGAGAGTCCTAAAGGTATCTTATTTCGATTCATACCCTAAGACTTTGGCCAGGCAGTCACACGGATCCAGGATTCCTCGTATTCTGACTAGCAGTGTGGAGGGAAATATTGCCAGCCCCCAGTCGTGATCCTTTTCTAGACACCTCCATCTTTCGGATAATCCTCTAATAACTCCCTTGGGTTCTATGGAGTTTGTAAAATTTAATAATTATTAATGGTTATGTGAGGAACCTACGCTCTGATACCAATTGTTACGACCCCACCTTCCGGTAACCCCCAATTAAGGGAGACCGAGAGGTCGAAGCCGCACCCATAACTTCAGGATCAAAGGTTCGACATTTAACCAAGAACAATTATAAAATTTCAACAATCTATACTGAAAAGCTGTAATAATAAAATTTTTGCATACCTTTTTGAAAACTTGGATCTCTAAACTTCTATCTACATATGAAGTCTACCCTTACTAATCCTCCTCATATTTTAATTCATGTATTTCACAATATGAAAATTTAGTGTTTGTCCTTTTGGCTTTATACCTAAAATGCCGACAAACAAAACGTCGGTCAGCATGAAGCTGGTATGTGAGGGAAACAATAATCATGCAAATATAATAACAATGTATTGTAGCCAATTACTATTTAACAAACAATTTTACGTTTTAAATATAACTGCACGATCCATGCATTCCCTATCCTCTATGCAGTCCCTGCAGTGGACCTGGATGCTACTTTCCTTATAGTAGATCCCCATTAAACCCCTCATGCTCCCACCTATAAGTGAACTAGTTTCTAGGGTTGAGTCACATGGCACTACCTGTAAGTAGCCCACTCCTTAACTCATGGCATGCTATAGGGTCTCATGGCACTACACTTGGTAGCCCAGTTTCTAACCCACGATAACCTAGACTTTACTCTAGGTTACCCCTTTGTAGCCTTTACAAGACAAAGAGGTGGATTCAAATCTAGCTAGTTATATATATATTCATAGTGATAATCATAGTCACTTTATAGTTGCATGAAATAAAGGCACCCAACAGTTATTTTCAAGAAACCGATAAAAACGTTCGGAAATCGTCGTGAAACTAAAGCAATTATTCATAAGCATAACCACATACCTATTCAGTAGATTTCTCAATCTAATATCAATTCCAACCAAGAAAGCCATCCAAGCAAGTAGTTCAACCACACAACCAAGAATCCTAAAAAACACGTGTACTCTGTTTACTACACACTTTATCAAGATTCTTTCTATTAAACTTGAAATTGCTTCCTAGGGTTTCTGTATCCATTATAGGGTTTCATTTGCAATTAGGGTTTCACTTCATTTACTATTTAAACCCTAACTCTATACGATTACTTACAAACCCTAATTTCAGATTAATTAAGCCCATTAAGCCTCTTTCACATTAAAGATACCATTTTTATCCTTTTTAATCTATGACAAAGATCATTATACACATTTATCATCAATTCAAAGTTCATTGTAGTCTAATCATATATGAACTCGATTTGCCATAATTCTACCTTTTATTCATGAGAAAATCCTAATTACTACATTTAGGGTATTTATCCAGAATTAAGGACTTTTGTATTCAAATAACTTAGAACCATCATTCAATGACGTATTTTCACATCCTTCAAATTATATATGACCTTATCCTCTTTTACCCTAAATTAGGGTTTCTAAATGCTTAATCATTCTCATATGGGGTAAAAACCCTAAATCATGCAATCTCACATCTAGATCAGGTTCGAATCTAACATTATCATTCAAAAGGTTATTAATACTTAAATTAACCCATTAAGCATACTAGATTCAACCTTTAATCACAAATAGGGTTTTTAACCTAAGTTTAATGCATTTTTCATCAACTTATTGTACTTTTGCAATTAGTAACGTAATCAATCTTTAATATCATTTCTATTGGATTCCTCGCGTTCTCTTGATCAAAATACATATATTATTCGTATTTATCTGAGCTACGGTTTATGAGATATGAATTTTGCAAAGTTACTTACTATGGGCCAATCAAGTTGTGCCACGTCACTGCATCCATACAACGTTGCCAAATAGGAAACATTTCAAAAAGAGGCGATTACCCTCCACTTAACCAGCACATCCTTCATGATAGGGAGGGGTAAAATGGTCCAAAAGGACCTATGCCTCCTTCAACCTCGCGCAACAACAGTTGTGTCACCCTAGCTATGATCTGTAGCCTTGCACAGGTCGTTCCTCCCTCCCTGGGCCACAATCCACTCTAGCAAAGGCTTCCCTACCTCGGCCATGCCCTAGTGCACCTGGTGCGACTCTAATTTGCGGCCACCGCGGTCATCTCCAGTGCCTCCAACCTGTGCCGTTTGGATGGCTATGCAGCCTGCTGTAGGTAGCTTGTGCGAGGTTGGTTGCTAGGGAATGCTGGCTAGTCCTCCTCATGTCGATGGGGAATCACCAGGCTTTCACCCTGATGATGCGGTGGTCCTTCATGGATCTGGGGTGCATTATCCCCCATAGTTAGGGTTGAAAGAAGGAAACAAAGGAGAAGAGGGAGAGAGGTACGTAGGGTTCTTTTGAATTTGGCTCTAGGGCTTACCCCTTATATAGGGGAGTGTAGCAACACCCTGGGGTTCTTGCCCATGAAGCAACCAATCCCTCTTCTATTAGGAATTCAATTCCTTCATGAAGAAGAAAACGTCCCTATTTTCTTTATTCTTTTTAACATTCCTTATTACTTTTATATATCGGAATATGAAAATCCTTTCTCTTATTCTCATTATTCTTGCCTTTTAATCCATTAACCATGAAATTATATTTCCTTTTTGTAGAAAATATTTCTTTTTAACAATACCTCATAATCATTCATTATGCATCGTATTATCTTCTTATTTGACTTTATGGGTATTTTCTTTTTCTTATTTCTTCATTGGGACTCCTTGGATCCCAAGAAACTTTATTATTTTGAAATCCTTTTATTGGATACTCATTATCCTTCTAGATGCATCTAAATGCATTATTTCTCATTATCATGTTTCTTTCTTATTAAAATATTTTCGTTTGAGGATTTCTCTTTATTTCTCTTTTATTTTCCTTAATGGTATTCTTTTATCATTAGGAATCCTTGGGATACGAAATTCCACCAAGGATAACCCAATTATACCTCTTTTCACTTATTTCCAATATTTTATCAGTATTTTCAATTTCTTTCTTAATAAAGAAATACTTGATTGATCTTTTCTTTTCTTATTGCACTCTCTATCCAACTTTGGACTCCTTGGAACCCAAAGAACCCAAGAGGCACGAAATCCCTCTTTGGATTTGCCTTTTAGAGGTTTCCACATTTTTCTTTTCTCAAATATTCAATTATTCATTTACTAATTGAATTATCTTATTATTTGGGCCCAATAGCCAATAAAGCCCACAACACAATCATCAAGGCTATTGTAAACAAAATCTCTTTATTCAAAAAAAATTATATCTTTATTTGTCCAAATATCGTTAATATGAGAAATTACATTTCTCAGCAAATGAACCCAAAAATTGGGGTTGTAACACTATCCCTCCCTAGTCTGGTAGGACTTGCCTGGGCTCTCATGGTTACCACAATCAGAGAGGATAACAATTATCAGAGCAATGGATTTTCAATTGTCTATGTAATAGTTTTACACAGGGAAGCCCCCAATACCCCTATATATATAGGAGGGGTTAGGTCAGGGTTCCTAGTCACCACACAATGTGGGACTGAAGAGGGAGTCGAAAGGACAAGTAGATCTTGAATTTTCACAACTTTTCTAGAAGTTTCACAAACTGCGTGTGAAAAAACAATCGTCTAGACAAGTCATACGGTCATCTCACACACGAGACAATCATTTCTCTAATAGAAATTTCCATCTAGGATGCAAGATGGTCGTTTTGCACTTTCCCAATTAGATATGAATTAACAAATTGTTTCCTAATTAATGTCATACATTAAATTACTTGCACCCCAAGTATGTGCAATTTAAATGAGTTCGGGAATACTCCAGAACTTTTTCTCGTCCCAACTGGGCCATCTCACACAACAGAGATGCCCGTGTCACTCACCCAGACGGCTGTCTGGTGAGTTTGACTCGAGCCGATCGGTTCAATAACTTGAACTGATCGGTCCATAGGGCAGAACTGAGCCAATTCAATTTGTAATCTTCCTGACAACCCAAACGGCCATCTCAACACTTGAAATGCCCATCTGGATGCCTAAACAATTGTCACACCTAGTGAGATGGTCGTTTGGTAGTTTAGTCAGTCAATTTGTCGATCTATTGTGTGAATTGAGTACCTAAACACTTTAGTACATAATTCAACTATCATTCAAGATCAAACTCCTCTTATAGATGAGTTCCTATATGTGTGACCCAATAGGTCCCATATTTTAAGGACCCTGACCTTCGATTTGGGATTACCCTATTTGCTTTGCCTAAACCTTGTGTTTAGATGCTTTCTAATCACCTCAAATGGTGATTAGGGTTTGTTTAGGATTTGTTGAGAATTGGAGGTGCAACTTGAAAATAACCCAAGTTTTTGGGTTGATGTGCAAGTTTGACACCTTGAGAGATGTTTATCTCTCTCCTTGCATCCTCTAGGGTTGAGAGGATGGGTTGGGCTCGTGGTTTGAGTAGCTTTGGGCTTTGTTTTGCCTTGTTGAGCCTTGTTTGGGCTTTTCCTAGCTTTGTTGGGCCTTGTATCGGGCAAGAATGAGCTTGGTGCCTTGTGTCGTCCAGGTGGTTGTGTCGGGCAAGTGGTGTGTCACCCATGAGGTGTATTGGCCAAGTGACCTTCTTTGACCTAGCATCGTTTGTGTCACCCCCTTTGTGGACACTTGGTGCTTGTTGCTAGCATGTGGCAAAAGCTTTGGACATGTGGAGGTGGGCGAGATAGTAGGTGGCTTTGTGTAACATCCTCAATTTCATAGATAATGTAAGCCTTTAATGTGGGGTCTTCTAGTGAAGGCATGCCAAGAGACGTAATGAATGTAACCATGGCTAGGTATATAATCAAGTACACAAAATGTGTAATCCAAGCCATCTGATCAACCAATACACACATAATGACTTTAATGTGTATGATTGTAGTCTGTTGTATATGAATATAAATGAATTATTCCTATGGACAATAAGGTGACGAATATATAATATGATGAGTCCAGTTCATGACTTGAGAGCCTTAGACCTAGCTTAGGTCTTCCTGTTATGTAACTAAGAAATGTCGATCACATGTGTCATACATGGGCTTCAATTAAGAAATTATATGGGTTGAAGACTTATTTTCATGATTTGGAACAGAATCAAACTAAGGGACCCTTTGAAATGCTAAGGGACGGGCCATGTGCCCTAGAGCTCAATTTCAGCCCTATTGGACCAATTAAATTCTACAAATAGGTCCTTGGAGTGCAAATTGAGAATGAAGTATTTTGTGGTCATAATGAATGCTCAAAATATTTTTCGTAGAATAATAATTAGAATATAAGATTGTGAGAGAAATTTTAGATGATTTTGATGTATGTAGTGGTCTAGGTAATTAAATTAGTAATTATAATGTTTTTATTTAAAAGACATGTTTGGATTATTTGTACAACTAGTTTTTACTTAAAATATTTCTCCTGTAAAGTTGATGGTAATATAGTATTTACCCCAAAATTTGAAGTCAAACCGAGCTATAGAGTGATTTGTATAAATATTTCTTTAGTTTGGAGTTTTATCAAAAAGAAGGAGAAAAAGAAAATAAAAAAGGGGTGGGGCGACTCCAGTCCGTATCGGACTGAAGAGCCGCGCCCAACAGAACAGGGGGCGGAACAGAGCCCCCACAAAGAGGGAGCCTTGCCCGAGATCCGAAGGGCAAAAGGCTATAAAAGCCTCATTCTGTAGATCCGGAGGGTTGGACGAATTCGCGGCTAGGGTTCCAGTCAAAATCGTGGGCTAGCAAAGGAGATCAAAGAAGAAGAAAGGGAGCAGGCCGGCGGCGGCCATGGGGGTTACAGGTCTAAAACCCTCCATCCATGGCTTGGCCGCGCCCAGAGGGGGGTGCGCACTATCCAGGGTAGCAGCTCGGAGATGTTGGCGGCTTATTGGTGGCCTCCACGCATGGATCGGACGCCTATAGATGGCGGCGTGAGCAAGACTGAAACAGGGGAGCCGCAGCTCCTATGCGTGCGTCAAAGCAGGAGGAAGGCCTGAGAGGCATAGGTGTCGTTTGGAGAAGAAACAATCCGGTCCATTGGATCTCAAATCAACGGTCAAGATTAATCTTGAGTAAGGTAACTTCTAAAATTCATATCTTGAGCTACAGATATCGGTTTGAGACAAACAAGGTACCTATGGAAAGCTATTTGAGTGTACTATCATGTGAAAATAGATCCAGAGTATAATTTTGATGTCTGATATTTATTATATTCTGGGTAGACAAAACTATATGATTTTGATGTTTTGCCAATTAAAAATAGTAAACGCCTTTAGAAATTTATACAAATTTTACTGAATGTTTATTTTTATATTTTTAACATTAATCCAGATCTTGATCTTTCATATATGAATTTTTAATGAGGTTTTTAATGTAAACCCTAATAAGGGTATTTTAGGTATTTCACTCATGATATGATTTTTTTTAAATGATCTAATATTTTATACATGATCTTACTATATTGTGTGATTACTTTTCTAGAGATTTGATAGATTTTCTGGTGTTATCATATTTGTATTAAGATTTGGACCTGAGTGACCATTATGTGTGGGTAATAGATGATTATCTTGACAATAAGTGATATATGTATGGCCAATTAGGCCTGATATTAGTAGTGTGAGGGTATTCTACTTTGATTTTCTAATTGAGTCAGTAAGTATAGAATATGTAACTATGTTTGAGAATTATTCTCATTATATGAAGTATATGTTCATATTAGTGCATAAGACGATTTATGTCTTATTTGAGTATAAAGATAATATTTATTATATAGTATGTGTTTTATTTTATTCTAACGCCAAGATTTTATGGTGATTCTAGATTAAAGTTATGTTTAGTCTAAATAAGAACCCTAAGTTGGTATATGTAGTTAGGAAGATGGGGTTTTGAGATTTGGGAATAGAAAGAGAGAATATAGGCTTGGACTGATAAAACTATGATGATATCCAGGTTATTAAAGTTATGGAGCGTAGAATGGAGACCTCCTTATTGATGCCATCTGTATAAGAGGTAAGTGGTTCATGCCCATGAGTATTTACGTTTATCAAATCAAGTACATTTACATGCTTCTTAGATAAGACCTTCATGTCCTACATTCTGAGTTAAATATGTAAGAAATATTTTATGTGCTTATGATTGTAGAAATTTATATGCTCAATACTTAAGTAGTGATGTGTCATGGAATGATTCTAGATCATGAAGTTAAGTTCATAAGAAGGATAAGAAAATATAGTTCTATCATATCTCTTAAATATAGATGTAACCATGTATTGAGATTTCAAATAGGAACATGTCATCAAGGTTTCTTATATATGTAGTGATCTAAGAAATTAAGAAGTAAAATAGATTCTTTAATAAGGTTGATGTTTAAAAGTTAAGTATTATGTGAGAATATGGGTGTTGCCCATGGTAGACCATGGCCCAATTTCTAGGATAAATGTACTAGTGGCATTAAAGATGTTGTAACATGAGTTTGTGATGATATTATCAAATTATGAGATATTAAGTCATGATTGAGTTGCACGATGAGAATCTATATGATTTCTACCTTAAGGTTTAAGATTTAAGTTCATACAAATGTTTTGAGATCAGACTTAATGAGATTAAATTGAGTATGATTAAGATGCAACTTAAGATTTTCTAAGGTTTCTATTCTATGGTTATGATTTTAAGACTTAAGTCCATTAAGATCAGATTTTGATGAGGTTTTAACAGAGACTGAGTTATCTTGCCAAGAATCAGAAATCATACTTTTTCTATACACATTACTTAAGTTACTTTTGTATATTTAGTATTTCTATACTCATTTTAGATCTCGTCTCATAAGACATTAGACTCATGTGTGATATAATTGGTATAATGAAGTAATCTTACCAAATCAGAGTTTTAGAATAAAGTTTACCTAGATAATGAGATACATGATTAAATCCAATAACAGATCAGTTTAGAACTCAAGAATAAGAGATTTAGATTCAGACTTAGACTACTCACTGTGTGAGTAGCCATATTTTGAATAAAAGGTACATGATATGCATATAGACCCAATCTCAAATATGTTGTAATTTGAGATACATATCCAAATTCTATAATAGATTATATTCAGATTTTAAAGAGAAGAGATTCAGATTCAGATTTCAGATTCAGAATTCAGTACATGTTTAGTACTCAGTTTCAGATAAGTTTAGATTCAGGATTTAGTAAAGATAGACGTAAGATAATTAATTTGAAACATTCACATAATGCATTATATAATAAGTCCTCACCAGAGAGTCCCGGGACGATTCAGAGGCGCGTTGCGCCAGACACTGCGAGTGTCACAGAGGGCATGTTATGCCAACAGAGGGTGCATTGCACCATAGAGGACACTTCGGTGTCAACAACAGAGGGCACGTTGTGCCAACAGAGGGTGCGTTGCACCATAGAGGACACTTCGGTGTCACAGAGGAGGACTTATTGTATAATGGTGGCCACAAATAGATAAAAATTGTAAGTAAAAGATACTTTAGATTAGAACATGTCTGTAATCTCATCCAGGAGTGTGATGAGAGAAATTCAGATGAGATAAGTATGACCTAGACACTTTGGTGTAGGTCATGAGACCCATGATATAGGTCTCCAGAAAAGATAGAGTAGAAAGATAAGAGTTAAAGAAGTCTAGAGATATTATATTTTCATATTTTAATCAGCTTTTGCTATTAGTTTTATAATGTCCTATAATATTTTGTAACCTTGTTAGCTCTTCAGTAATGTACATTTTAGAATACTCATGCCACTTACTCTAACGACCGTTTTTCCCAATGCATGGCTGGGGACGCGATGTCCGCAGGGTTTGGAGCAGCGGAAGATTTAAAGAATAAGAAAAGGTGTAGCAGGTTTTCAAGCTTGCGTAGTGGGGTGCCATCTACCGAGACGATCCAGAGTTTAGACATATTTTATTATGCACATTATTCTTAGTAGAGTATGTTATATGACTTGTTTTTCTTTATCAAAACTATGTATGAATCAGTTTTCCAATTATGCAAAGTGTTTCATTTGCTTCTATTGCAATGATTATCACGTTTGTGACACTCTCAAAAAAAAATATGGTTTCTGCTCATGTGTTATGAAAATCTGGGTGTTACAATATGGTATCAGAGCAATTTGGTAAATGGCCACTAGGCAAACATGATTCTCATAGTCACCCTAGAGTGGAGAGGTAAGATCAATGTTTAGGGATAGATTCCAAAGGAAGAATACCATAACCTAGAGTGATTAAGAGGCTTAAGCTCAGAATAGATAGATATCTTAGAGGCGGAAGTAAACCTGGTTTAGATCTAAATTAGCAACCTAAACCTAGCTAATGAGATAACTTCTTCATTCTCAATGGTTATGGCCAGCCGATTGAGGATTGAAGAGGGATGTCTTAAGCAGTAGAACTTTTATGCATCTCTCATTTATTACTGGTCCATGTGGTATGGGACACATGTATCAGTGGGTGGGTGAGAGATAGCATCTCAGGATCCCACATCTCTAGGTATGTGCCTAATCACCACATATCTAGGAATGTAGGAGTTACCTGAAGGACCTTAGATTTGACAGTCATGTACAACTAATGTTAGAAAGTCATAACAAAGTTGAGATGAATGCCCTAAGTATAAATCCAAGTATAGTTTCACAAACCATAAGTATGAGTTGAGAAGTAGACCAAGGTAATAGATAATGCTCACCTAAATATTTTAGTGAAATACATAACATATCTCTTTTCATGCAAAAGGTTGAGCATAAATTAAGAGGTAAGCAGAATCCTAAGGTGGGTAGTAGCCTAGAGAAATTTCGAGGACGAAATTTATTTTAAGGTGGGTAGAATTGTAACATCCTCAATTTCATAGATAATGTAAGCCTTTAATGTGGGGTCTTCTAGTGAAGGCATGCCAAGAGACGTAATGAATATAACCATGGCTAGGTATATAATCAAGTACACAAAATGTGTAATCCAAGCCATCTGATCAACCAATACACACATAATGACTTTAATGTGTATGATTGTAGTCGGTTGTATATGAATATAAATGAATTATTCCTATGGACAATAAGGTGACGAATATATAATATGATGAGTCCAGTTCATGACTTGAGAGCCTTAGACCTAGCTTAGGTCTTCCTGTTATGTAACTAAGAAATGTCGATCACATGTGTCATACATGGGCTTCAATTAAGAAATTATATGGGTTGAAGACTTATTTTCATGATTTGGAACAGAATCAAACTAAGGGACCCTTTGAAATGCTAAGGGACGGGCCATGTGCCCTAGAGCTCAATTTCAGCCCTATTGGACCAATTAAATTCTACAAATAGGTCCTTGGAGTGAAAATTGAGAATGAAGTATTTTGTGGTCATAATGAATGCTCAAAATATTTTTCGTAGAATAATAATTAGAATATAAGATTGTGAGAGAAATTTTAGATGATTTTGATGTATGTAGTGGTCTAGGTAATTAAATTAGTAATTATAATGTTTTTATTTAAAAGACATGTTTGGATTATTTGTACAACTAGTTTTTACTTAAAATATTTCTCCTGTAAAGTTGATGGTAATATAGTATTTACCCCAAAATTTGAAGTCAAACCGAGCTATAGAGTGATTTGTATAAATATTTCTTTAGTTTGGAGTTTTATCAAAAAGAAGGAGAAAAAGAAAATAAAAAAGGGGTGGGGCGACTCCAGTCCATATCGGACTGAAGAGCCGCGCCCAACAGAACAGGGGGCGGAACAGAGCCCCCACAAAGAGGGAGCCTTGCCCGAGATCCGAAGGGCAAAAGGCTATAAAAGCCTCATTCTGTAGATCCGGAGGGTTGGACGAATTCGCGGCTAGGGTTCCAGTCAAAATCGTGGGCTAGCAAAGGAGATCAAAGAAGAAGAAAGGGAGCAGGCCGGCGGCGGCCATGGGGGTTACAGGTCTAAAACCCTCCATCCATGGCTTGGCCGCGCCCAGAGGGGGGGTGCGCACTATCCAGGGTAGCAGCTCGGAGATGTTGGCGGCTTATTGGTGGCCTCCACGCATGGATCGGACGCCTATAGATGGCGGCGTGAGCAAGACTGAAATAGGGGAGCCGCAGCTCCTATGCGTGCGTCAAAGCAGGAGGAAGGCCTGAGAGGCATAGGTGTCGTTTGGAGAAGAAACAATCCGGTCCATTGGATCTCAAATCAACGGTCAAGATTAATCTTGAGTAAGGTAACTTCTAAAATTCATATCTTGAGCTACAGATATCGGTTTGGGACAAACAAGGTACCTATGGAAAGCTATTTGAGTGTACTATCATGTAAAAATAGTTCCAGAGTATAATTTTGATGTCTGATATTTATTATATTCTGGGTAGACAAAACTATATGATTTTGATGTTTTGCCAATTAAAAATAGTAAACGCCTTTAGAAATTTATACAAATTTTACTGAATGTGTATTTTTATATTTTTAACATTAATCCAGATCCTGATCTTTCATATATGAATTTTTAATGAGGTTTTTAATGTAAACCCTAATAAGGGTATTTTAGGTATTTCACTCATGATATGATTTTTTTTAAATGATCTAATATTTTATACATGATCTTACTATATTGTGTGATTACTTTTCTAGAGATTTGATAGATTTTCTGGTGTTATCATATTTGTATTAAGATTTGGACCTGAGTGACCATTATGTGTGGGTAATAGATGATTATCTTGACAATAAGTGATATATGTATGGCCAATTAGGCCTGATATTAGTAATGTGAGGGTATTCTACTTTGATTTTCTAATTGGGTCAGTAAGTATAGAATATGTGACTATGTTTGAGAATTATTCTCATTATATGAAGTATATGTTCATATTAGTGCATAAGACGATTTATGTCTTATTTGAGTATAAAGATAATATTTATTATATAGTATGTGTTTTATTTTATTCTAACGCCAAGATTTTATGGTGATTCTAGATTAAAGTTATGTTTAGTCTAAATAAGAACCCTAAGTTGGTATATGTAGTTAGGAAGATGGGGTTTTGAGATTTGGGAATAGAAAGAGAGAATATAGGCTTGGACTGATAAAACTATGATGATATCCAGGTTATTAAAGTTATGGAACGTAGAATGGAGACCTCCTTATTGATGCCATCTGTATAAGAGGTAAGTGGTTCATGCCCATGAGTATTTACGTTTATCAAATCAAGTACATTTACATGCTTCTTAGATAAGACCTTCATGTCCTACATTCTGAGTTAAATATGTAAGAAATATTTTATGTGCTTATGATTGTAGAAATTTATATGCTCAATACTTAAGTAGTGATGTGTCATGGAATGATTCTAGATCATGAAGTTAAGTTCATAAGAAGGATAAGAAAATATAGTTCTATCATATCTCTTAAATATAGATGTAACCATGTATTGAGATTTCAAATAGGAACATGTCATCAAGGTTTCTTATATATGTAGTGATCTAAGAAATTAAGAAGTAAAATAGATTCTTTAATAAGGTTGATGTTTAAAAGTTAAGTATTATGTGAGAATATGGGTGTTGCCCATGGTAGACCATGGCCCAATTTCTAGGATAAATGTACTAGTGGCATTAAAGATGTTGTAACATGAGTTTGTGATGATATTATCAAATTATGAGATATTAAGTCATGATTGAGTTGCACGATGAGAATCTATATGATTTCTACCTTAAGGTTTAAGATTTAAGTTCATACAAATGTTTTGAGATCAGACTTAATGAGATTAAATTGAGTATGATTAAGATGCAACTTAAGATTTTCTAAGGTTTCTATTCTATGGTTATGATTTTAAGACTTAAGTCCATTAAGATCAGATTTTGATGAGGTTTTAACAGAGACTGAGTTATCTTGCCAAGAATCAGAAATCATACTTTTTCTATACACATTACTTAAGTTACTTTTGTATATTTAGTATTTCTATACTCATTTTAGATCTCATCTCATAAGACATTAGACTCATGTGTGATATAATTGGTATAATGAAGTAATCTTACCAAATCAGAGTTTTAGAATAAAGTTTACCTAGATAATGAGATACATGATTAAATCCAATAACAGATCAGTTTAGAACTCAAGAATAAGAGATTTAGATTCAGACTTAGACTACTCACTGTGTGAGTAGCCATATTTTGAATAAAAGGTACATGATATGCATATAGACCCAATCTCAAATATGTTGTAATTTGAGATACATATCCAAATTCTATAATAGATTATATTCAGATTTTAAAGAGAAGAGATTCAGATTCAGATTTCAGATTCAGAATTCAGTACATGTTTAGTACTCAGTTTCAGATAAGTTTAGATTCAGGATTTAGTAAAGATAGACGTAAGATAATTAATTTGAAACATTCACATAATGCATTATATAATAAGTCCTCACCAGAGAGTCCCGGGACGATTCAGAGGCGCGTTGCGCCAGACACTGCGGGTGTCACAGAGGGCATGTTATGCCAACAGAGGGTGCATTGCACCATAGAGGACACTTCGGTGTCAACAGAGGGCACGTTGTGCCAACAGAGGGTGCGTTGCACCATAGAGGACACTTCGGTGTCACAGAGGAGGACTTATTGTATAATGGTGGCCACAAATAGATAAAAATTGTAAGTAAAAGATACTTTAGATTAGAACATGTCTGTAATCTCATCCAGGAGTGTGATGAGAGAAATTCAGATGAGATAAGTATGACCTAGACACTTTGGTGTAGGTCATGAGACCCATGATATAGGTCTCCAGAAAAGATAGAGTAGAAAGATAAGAGTTAAAGAAGTCTAGAGATATTATATTTTCATATTTTAATCAGCTTTTGCTATTAGTTTTATAATGTCCTATAATATTTTGTAACCTTGTTAGCTCTTCAGTAATGTACATTTTAGAATACTCATGCCACTTACTCTAACGACCGTTTTTCCCAATGCATGGCTGGGGACGCGATGTCCGCAGGGTTTGGAGCAGCGGAAGATTTAAAGAATAAGAAAAGGTGTAGCAGGTTTTCAAGCTTGCCTAGTGGGGTGCCATCTACCGAGACGATCCAGAGTTTAGACATATTTTATTATGCACATTATTCTTAGTAGAGTATGTTATATGACTTGTTTTTCTTTATCAAAACTATGTATGAATCAGTTTTCCAATTATGCAAAGTGTTTCATTTGCTTCTATTGCAATGATTATCACGTTTGTAACACTCTAAAAAAAAAATATGGTTTCCGCTCATGTGTTATGAAAATCTGGGTGTTACACTTTTCCCCATGGAAAAGTGTCCCTAGGTTGGGCGAAACCTTGCCTTAGTCTCCCCTTCACCCTTTTCTATATATGTCTCTCCTTTCTCTTCCTTGTGATCCCTTTAGTTCCTTAGCTGCCTTCCTTTTTCCTTGGTGAACGATACCTCTCCTTGGTAGAGCTTGGTGGTTGATCTCCTTGGTGGAGGCTTCTTCTTTTTCTAGTGGTGGCCAAACCCTAGAGTGTGTCTTGCTTCTCTTATTGTGGTGAGCATCTCCCCCTCTTTCCTTGGCACCTTCTTCTCCTTCTTGCTTGTTCTTTGGCCATGGTGGTTATAAGCTTTGTTTTTCTTCTTGTGGTGGCTGAAGATGGTGCTTGGAGCTTGGAAGCTTGGTGCTAGGAGCTTGTAGCTTGCTTAAGGCGGGTTACATAACTCCTAACCCTAGCTATACTACTTCCTTTTCATTTTGCATGTTTATATGTCATCTTGATCGGCCATGCATCTTGTTAGATATGTTTCTTGCCCTAGTATGTACCCTTTTATCTTGTTATATATATAGTGGCCATGTTGTTGATGTGTTCTTAGACCTTGTGACCGAACCTTGAGTTTAGGGTTCCTTGGGCAAAACCCCTTTCTCTCCCATTTTGTTTTGAGAAGTGAGTTCAAGCTCTAGTGCTGTAGGTGAAACGCCTCTCACTTGGTTGTTGATAGGTGAGTCTATGCTCTAGTTGCTTGGGAAATACCCTTCTCTCACCATGGATTTGAGAGGTGAGCCTCGGTTGGACGTTGACCTAGTGAAGGTTGGAATCTTGACCGATAAGGGGATGATCCACCATGTTGCCCGATATGTGTTGGAGGTTGTGCAAAACCCCTCTCTCTTGTTTGTTGAGAGGTGAGCCAATTCTCTTGATCTATTAGGGTTTGATGATGACCAAACCAATATGGTCCTTATGCCTTGCACGATACCCTTTTGTGGTTCTTTGCACGATACCCCTCTTCTAGGGTTTTCTCTTGGGCGATATGATAAGTTGGGTTATGTTGACCTTGTTTCCCGATATGACCCCTTCACCATGTTAGTGTTGTTGGGTGATATGCCTTGTTACCCAAGAAGGTTTTGGGAGTGTTGAACCCTAGATGTCCCTTTGACCGACATGGTGCTTGGTAGATATCTCTGTTTTGTGCCTTGGGCGACATGGGTTGGTTTTGATGTTGCACGATATGGTGCTTGCGTGGTGAAACCCTAGATAAATGCCTTAGTGGTGACCAATATGTAGTGCTTAACTTAGTTGAATGATAGCCCTCCTTGAACTCCATGATGTAGTTGGATAGAGGTCAGTTGTGTGCTTGTTGGGAATTATGATCTTGGCCTTGGTTGATATGGCCTTGGGCGTTATGATGATGGTGGATGCCCGAAATGAAACCCTAACCCTAATGGGCGATAGGGTCTTGGCCGTTAGGGCTGGTTGTACTGCCCGACACATCTTTGCACTTGGATGCCTGATATCACCTTGCACTTGGGTGCACGATATACCCTGCACATAGCTGAATGACACAACTCTTGGATCTGGATACAGGACACACTTCTGGCCTTAGTTGTACGATACACCTATGCTCCTTGGTTGCACGACATCCTTTGTGCATGTGTGCATGACTTGGTTGGCCGATATGTGTGGCTAAGTGCCCTAACCGAAAGGCTTTTGGTGAGGGAGGTAATCATGGCCGATACCCATTTTGGGTGAGGGATGCACTGCTCACCACACCAATAGTGAGGGTAGGTGGTATCTTTGGTAAGGGTTGCACCTAGCTCAGAAACCCTAGTTTTGGTGAGTCGTTATCTTGTAACTGCACCTCTGTTGATGATGCATTATGAATGATAGGTTGTAACCAATGATATGTTTGATACCTAAAGTTGGTGCTAAGTGAGATGATTAGATACATGATTATGTTCATAAGATATAGGGCATAGTGAATGCTCTTATTTTGATTACAATAATGTAATTTGTTTACAAGATACAACTTTGTGCTTCATGTAGTTATAATCATGGATGTTGATCCAATCATGTACCTTCAACCCTAATAGCATGATAATCATAAAGATCTATATTTGGTGATTCAATTATCTCTTTCAATATGCATACTAACCATGCAGGTGTATAAAAGGAATTCATAGACAGGAAAGAGCTATGAGGTATATGTGTTTTGAATAACACTGAATAATGATAATCCTTGATTGATGGGATAACATGTATCACCCATATGATGTGAAAAGGTCTGTTGGCCTGATAAAGGCTGAGTGCCTAGTTGAGGTGTTATCCTCTAATGTTGAGGTAAGGGATTGCTATCCCATGGTGATGATGTAAGCCTTTAGAGGCAGTGGCATTCTGT
The DNA here is from genome assembly GCA_963693085.1 of Alisma plantago-aquatica. Classification (NCBI taxonomy): domain Eukaryota; kingdom Viridiplantae; phylum Streptophyta; class Magnoliopsida; order Alismatales; family Alismataceae; genus Alisma; species Alisma plantago-aquatica. The sequence goes on from OY856412.1 coordinate 456,988,178, forward strand.
GATGAGGGATTGAGATCCTATGGTAATAATGCAACTCAATGATGTTTATGTTTTACAACTTGGTTGCCACAACAATCCACTTAAAATATACTAATTAATTACAGTGGAACATATCATGTAGTTTTCTCTGGCCATAGATCCATCATTGTCAATAGTTGGTGATGGTAAAACGGGTTCTCCTGCGGGTTAACCCGGAAGCATATATTGTTGAATATGTGTTGTTTCTCCTAGCCAAAAATAGGAAGATTAGAGTGCAACTTTAGTTGTAGACTCCAGAGTGCGGTTTCAGGCCCGTGGCTCAATATGAAAGAGCATGGTGAACAGGCCCATGGCTCAAGATGTGTGATAAGAGCATGGTGAACAGGCCCATGGATCAATCATTATGGAGCACGGTGAACAGACCTGTGGCTCGGATCACTAGCTCCGATACCTGTACCAAGGTGGGCTAGGAAGAGGGTAGCCTGACCCTGTGTGGCTACGGCCACCTAAGCATGAGACTACAGTCCTGCTTGTTAAGCACTTGTGCACTGACCACGAGGTGGTGAGGTCATGGAGTCTGGCTCTTCCATTGACGTTGCATGGCACCGGATTTGGGCTTCGTAGCCGATGGTTGGATTTGAGCAGTACGGCTCACTTCCTCAGGGCATGATAATACGTAATCCAGCCAAATAGTATATACTACTTAGGGCAAAACATAGAACATTGATTGAGGCCTTACTTGTATAGTTGATCTAGTTATACCTTGTAGTTATTTGTATGATCCTTATATTTTGTGATAAGTTCTTATAAAGCTTATTTTGTCAATCATGTTCCATAAAGAATATCTGGTCATATGCCTCTTGGATACCCTGGTAAGATTGTCAAAAAAATGAGTTCTGCTCGGGATGCTGCTCTTATGATCTGTTGATATCAGTTGTCTACTTTACCTGATTTTTCTGAAGTTTTATAGTTTCGGCGGGGAGTTATGTTTCTCACTGTAGTAGAGTCCTACAGTCATCCTTGTACTCTCGGGTCCTCGAAGATGTTTTGACGACGTTTCACGATGTATAGCTGATGTATCTTATTATATCCTGCTGTTGGTATGTGGCCTGTTATGTATATATAAATAGGTGATGAACTCCTGTGTTGATAGGACAGCTGGTTCCTATAAAATGTGGACATATATCAGGTTTATGTATATTTAAATAACATCTTTTCCTTGCAGGATAAGAATCTAGATGTAATAGTTCTCTTTGATCTACTTTCTGCAATCAGTTTTAATGAATTCGTGTTTTCGGTAATATGTGATTTATGGTGGTTTCACACGTTTTCACGTGGCATCTCATTGTCTGTGTGATGGCGGGATTTCACACATATCACATTGGCAGTGAATGTTCATAACTAGCTTATGACATCACAAGCAAAGAGTGGTGCCTAGTCGCACATCATTGCTACCCAAATGAATGGAAAGTTGGGGAGCAACTTCAACCTACAATCTATGTATGGTGTTACAGTGTTTGTATAGTTTCTTTGCCACTAATATCTAGATTGAACTAGAGTCAAGGAGCAATCACACCCTCATTATTATTCAATCTTGTTCCTTGAACTAGAGCAGACTACATGAGATATATGTAAGCTCAATATCACATATTGACTCACATATGTATGGCCATACTTTTCTTAGTCTCGCTAATCAAGAGTCCTTGGATATAATACTCCTATAGGAGGGACAAATCCCATATCTATAACACACAGTCAATCCCCATGAGTCAAAGTCACCCAATCATCACTGTTATAACAACCCATGTTTCAGGATTGTGTTTGATGATGTCAAAGTGTACCCAACGACAACCACTGCCATCACTATGAGACCTGACTATGACTTCCATGTGTCAATCTCACAGTGGGTCTGTCCAATACACTATTCCCTAACATGTATCTGTGTGCTTGGTTTGATATTGCCATATCATGACTAATGAGATTTAGTCATCAACCAACTCACACTCTGATCTTATGTGTTATTGTTGTTTATCTACCGTCCAAGATAACAACTGATTAGGGGCATTATGAGAATGTATATACTCTTAACATCCATATGATCTCATTCTTCCAAGTCACGTACTTGAAGACATACATCATTGAGTAATATCATTCTCTAGACATTTATTATGTAATTCATTATCACATAACTGAATATACAAAATAAATAAGAAGCTTGCCTTTATTATTATCAAATTAGGTATCTAATACCATATCCCAATCATCATATGATTGGCTCTCTGGGCATACATACTAAAACACTCCCACTTGTACTTAGAGAAAATCACCTACAGATCTTATCTCGAGTGACATAACATGACCATCATGCTTTTGCTGTGCAAGTGCTTTTGTTGCAACATTTGCTTTAAGTCAATATTTTGCAATTTTCACATCTCTTCACTATACGACTACTCATATGAGATGGAAGTGTTGTAGTATGGTATCTGAGATTCCTAGCCTAACTAGTAGCTCCATTGTTTTCATTAATATTCTACTATGTCATCAATGGTTGGAACCTCATACAAGTTCACTCATACGAACTTCTTGATCCATACAATATCCTCTGTTGTTCTTATAACACAGAGATGCTCGACTTATTTTGTAGATTTGAACAACTATCATTAGCTTAGAACTCTTTCTAGCCTACAGTCATCCTTTGTTGTCAAACATAGATTGTGATTATTTTGTCAGTTTAGAAGCTTGTGTCGGTGCAACTCTTTACACCCAAATCTTCCTTATTATCGTAACCAAGGAACCAAACCTTTAAGTGCTTCACAAGAACCTAAGGATGTACATTATGGTAGTTCAGTGACTCTCACGGGTATCTGACATATACCCTCTTGTCATATCCAATACATATGATATTTCTAGGTAGGTATGTATATGTCCTCTCATCATGTCAATACATATGAAACGGCTAGATATCCTCTCATCATGACCAATACATACGAGATTACCGGATATTTTCTCATCATGTGAAATACGTATGAGATAACAGGATAAGTACATTACATTGCATTCAAGATAGATCCAATGGCATTTATCAATGTGGTGTATCATACAACAGGGTGGTATGTAGGTTCGAGAAGTACACTCATAATTAATTGTTATACACATAGTGACTTTATGAAATTGCATAATTGAACATCCAACAGTTTAGGTTGGACATAAATCGTGCTGCAATTGGTGTGGTGGGGAGGGATAGTGAGGGAAAGGTGGATTTCATGTTTCGAAAAAACTAATAAAAATAACATGATGTAGATTGCCCTAAAGCTTATGAAATCAAAGAGGGACTTCGACATAGTAGATATATGAAGTTCTCACAAGTAATAATTGAATCTGATGCACACATTGTCATCAAAGTCATTCTCATGGATGAGGAGAGACAAGATCATGTAGGTACTCCCATTAGGGATATCAAATTTCTATATAAGGAGACCAACATGTCTCGCTTGTGACACATAAAATAACTCAACCGACTTCTATCCATAGACAAAGATTTCCTACTCAAAGCATCTACCACAACATTTGCCTTTCCCAGATGATAGTCAATCATGCGCTCGTAATCTTTGATCAACTCCATCCAACGACATTGCCTCATGTTAAACTCATACTGTGAAAAGATATACTTCAAGTTCTTGTGATCTATGAATATCTGAGACTTCTCCCCATACAGATAGTGTCTCCAAATCTTCAGGGCTTGCACCACTTCAGCTAACTCTAGATCATGGGTTGGATAATTCTCCTCATTTTTCTTGAGCTGTCGAGAAGCAAAAGAAATCACTTGTTTGTATTTCAACAACACACACTTGAGTGTATTCTGCTTCGAATACACTCGAGTGTATTCTAGCCTAACTAACTAACTAACTAACTATATATATATATATATATATATATATATATATATATATATATATATATATATATATATATATGTGTGTGTGTGTGTGTGTGTGTGTGTGTGTGTGTCAGATGAATGTCAAGTTAGAAGTCTCCTTGTTAGCTAGATCAGAGTTTGGCAGTGAGAAGCATGATGGTTTCCTAGAGATAGAGGATGGAATAGTATGTTATCATCATAGGATATTAGTTCTTGATGTGGATGACTTGAGGAATATGGAGCTAGAAGAAGCTCATACATCTATGTATGCTATACACCCAAGTACTACCAAGATGTACCACAATTTGAAGGATATGTATTGATGGTCAGGCTTGAAGACAGATGTAGCTGAGTTCATCTCAAGGTGTGTAGTATGTCAACAAGTCAAAGTTGAGCATCAGAAGCTTGCAGGAACATTGCAACTGTTTCCTATGCCACAGTGGAAGTGGGATCATATAACTATGGACTTTGTGGTTGGTCTGCCTAGGATAGACAAAGGTTATGATTCTATTTGGGTAATCATTTACAAGTTGACCAAGTCAACGCATTTCCTCCCCGTGAAGGCAACATTCACACAAGAGAAGCTTATGGTGTGTTTGCACGGTGTCCGAACTACGATTGTATCTGATAGAGGTCCTCAGTTTACGAGTCACTTTTGGGATAAAAAGGCACAAAGGAAATTTGAACAATTAAATATGATTTTGTGTGGAAGAAAGAATGCAAGTAAAGAAGTAGTTAAAACTCAAATCTAGGAAAACTCATTATTTCAGACAAGAAATTAGGGTCAAAAAAACATTCAAAGGCCAATCGATCAACTCACTCTCACTCATCTATCGACCCACATCCAAGACCCAGTCTAAGACTCAAAATAAGAAAGTCATCAATGTGGTCAAAGTCGACCAACAAACTTCAGGTTGAAGCAATACATTGAAGTCAGTCGACCGATTGAGCTCTACTTGTCACCCGGCTCAAAACCCAAGACAAGTAGCCACAACCACTACCAAGACTTATCTCAAGGGTTTTATTCCCCTCCTCCCCTATATAGAAGGGGGGGGACTCCAAAGACAATGACATCTCTTCTTCTAGATTTCTACTAGTATCCTAGTCTAGATTCTTGTTCTCTTGTTAATATGTTTCAATAGTTTTCTACTAGGGAAGGGGGATTAGCCCCATTATCTGTTATTATTTGATATAATTGAATCCTTTGTATTAATGATAGAATGGTATCCTTCCATTTATGCTTCAATTGTTGGTTAAATTAATATATTTTTGTGGGGTGATGTGATCTTCGATCCCCACAAGAACAAATCCATAATCCCTTAATTGCGATTGTTATCTTTTATCCATATGATATTGTACTTGTCTTTTGATAGAACAATTATATTCTTATGGGGGTGATGCAATCTTAGATTCTCATAAGAATGAACCAATAAAATCTTGACGATACTAGTTGATTGATTTTATGTTTTTTTGCATGTTTGACTTGCTTGTAATAGCTTATGACGATGTGATCATCTGACACACAAGTTCAAACGTCAGAATAGAATTAATATGTTCCTCGATGAGATCTCAGATAGGGTTCATTTGGATGTTTTGGATAAGGATTCACAAACACCAGGATCAACGAGTTTGGGGGAAGTCTGGCCCTTGTGAGATTTCTCTGAAAGGATAGGAATCCACTTGGTCCTAATTTGATCACTGAAACTTAGGATTTGGGTCATTGAGTAAAAGATTTGATATTGGTGGTGATCACCCAGACCCCCAGTTCTTTGTATCATTTGATTAGTTAATTTTTATTTATGCACTTATATTTTCTATTGTTAGAATAGCAAACTCTCATAATTTGGGTTATACTTTCTTATTCTAGCGATTGATTTTGGATTCGAACCATCTTTTCACTGTCCCTTTGATCGATACCTTACTACCAGAATGTTGGATCGTTGCTTGCAATGAGTTGACTACCTCTTTGTAAGGTTAAAATCTAGGACTATTCCTAGTAACTTGTTGTGCAAACAACATGCATCAGAAGACTATGGCACTTCGTGTGATGACTATGAAGAGACCTACAATACTATAAAAGGGTGGGATATCAATGTCATATTTGACACAAACGCCATGGAAGACCCGCAAGACCACATATGCCCCATCCAAAATGATGAAGAAGCCCAACACTCGTTCTTAGACAACCACAAAATCCAACATATTAGGTCCCTCATGCATTAAGAAAGAGCCCATTAGAGAAATGACACCCTAATGTGATAGATATCCCATATTGTCTATTTAGTCATGCTCTACTACATTCCCAACCACCCCATGAAATACTAAAATTATGCTCACAACCCCAAAAAATTACAAAACTCTGAACAACTGAAAATATCTGAATATGAGTAGGTTCTCAAGGAGTTCGTTAGCTATTTTACTAAAGTAGCGCAAATCTACAACAATGAGGACAACTAGTTTGAAGACGTACCTATCTTGGAGTGTATGACATAGGAGCATCGACCTTTTCATATCAAAGATGATACAAAGACGCTAAATATCATATTAGGTGCTGAGCAATGCAAAGTCAAAATAGGGGCACGTATGCCACAAGAAATCAGAGACCAATTAATCGAGCTTCTATATCACTACATTGATGTGTTTGCATAAAGATACCCCAACATGCCTAGAGTGAATGAGAAAATCACAATTCATCAACTACATTTCATACCCAATGTTCCTTATAAAGAAAAAGGCTAAGTAGATAATGCTAGAATAGAGTTTCAAGATCATGGAAAATGTTCAAAAGCAATATAATTTTGGTTTATTAGAGTTGGTCAACTATCCTACATGGATCACCAACATTTGTATCAGTACCAAAGAAGGATGTCAAGGTAGGAATCTGCATGGACTATAGTGACCTTAACAAAGCATTTCCAAACTATGACATAGACATACTTGTCAATAACACCACCAACCATGCACTACTCAATTTCATGGATGGGTTTGCTAGACACTGCCAGATTAAGATGGACAAGTATCATAAAGAGAAGACTACCTTCATCATAGAATGAGGATTATTATACTATTAGGTCATGTCATTTCATATCAAGGATGCCAAATGTACATACCAAATGGCATAGGTCACCCTCTTTAACAACATGATGCATAAGGTGGTGGAGCTTTACATGTAAGACATGATTGCAAAATCTAAACATCTAAAAAACCACTTCACCAATCCAACAAAGCTACTTGAATAACTATGAAGATTCTCTCTATGCCTAAATCCAACTAAGTGCACCTTTGGAGATACATCCATTAACCAACTGGGGTACATTGTCAATCAGAGAGAAGTCAAAATTGACCCCAGGAACAGTCGAGCTATCCAAGAAATGCCATCCCCCATTATACAATAGGAGATACGAGGCCTACTCAGTCATCTACAATACATCGATCACTTCATTAACAAGCATACACCTATCTATGACGCTATCTTCAAGGTACTATAGAAGAACTAGACTTAGCATGGAGCAAGCTATTCAAAGTGGCACTCGAAAAGCTAAAAGAGTACCTTGACAATCCCCTAGTATTGACATCATCCATGCTGAGATACCCTCTTATACTTCACTTATTAGTCTATGAAACATTGATGGGAGGAGTCTGGAGTCAAGAAATGATCAATGGCAAGCTCACTATCTATTACCTTTATAAGAAATTCAATGCCATCAAGGCCCACTACACTACAATTAAGAAGTATTGTTTGGCCTTGATACATGCAATAAGGAAGCCACACCACTATATAATGACATACCCTCTACAACTACTCACCAAGCATGACCCATTTTGATATTTGTGTGATCTCCCTACCCTAACCGAACAATGTACCAAGTGGAAAGTAATGCTATCAAAGTTCGATATCACCTATCTACCAATGAAGGATATCAAAGCACAAGCCCTGGCCGATCAACTAGAGGACTCCCCTCTACCTGATAAGGGAAAAATAATATCAACACCATGACAAAGAGATAGGGATGATCAACCCACCAATAGCGATGGTCCTTTCGGTCCCAGGCATGTGGAAAATCTTCTTTGATGGAGCTACAATTGAAAAGGATCTAGAATACCTATATTCCTTTAGAAATCATAGAGAGAACAACTACTAGTAGCAAGGTAGTTAAAGTTCAACACCACAAACAATGTGGTTGAGTATGAAGCTTGCATCTTAGGACTCTAGCTCACTAGGAAGAAAGGGGCACATCACTGAAAGGTCTATGGTGACTCCCTTCTAGTGATATCTCAAGTCCAAAACAACTAGACGATGTGCCATCAGAATTTGGTCCCATACCAAGAACACATGTTCTCTTTTGTTTGAGACTTTGAGCACATCTATTTTCACTTCACTAGAAGAGAGAACAATGTGTTTGTAGACACTCTGGAAACCCTGTCTTGTCTGATTGATGTCCAAGGAGACCTGACCTTGTCTTTCAAGGTGTAGTGACTCTCTTATCCCCTATTGTATGGTCATAGACAACACATCTAGTGATAAAGAAAAGGCTTGGTTCCTCGAGATCAAGGAATATTAAGAAAATCAAGCCATCTTAGAAATCCTCTCCAAAAGAGAGAATTAGGTGCTCGAATGACAAGACATGTAGTACGTTCTAAAGGTAGAACATACATGTCACCGATCCTACAACAAACTCTTCTTCAATGTTACAAAATGAGGAAAACAAAATATTCTTATAAAAGAGGTCTATGTAGGGTAGTGCAACACACATATGAGTGAGGTCATGTTAGCCATGAAAATACTTTTCTTGGGGTACTATTGAAATACCATACATCACACTATTTCCAATATGTCTATAAGTGTCAAGCCTGCTAAATCCATGGTGATCATATCTATTCACCCACTTTTCAACTGTAAAACATTGCCATGCCTTGGCCATTTTCAATTAGGGAAATTGACATGATCATGAAATAAATCCTAAGGAGCCAAATGGGAATTGATACATTCTTTTCGCAATTGGTTAATTCATCAAATTGGTAGAAGAAATTTCCATCACTGACTTGTTATATCAACAAGACATCAAGTTCCTCAAGAACAACATCATAATTCGATACATGATACCACACGACATTGTCTTTGACAATCATAAAAAATTTATTGACAAAGTTATCATAGAGTATCTAAGCTCTTTTAGAATCAAACACCATTAAACATCACCTTATAGAACCCATACAAACACATTTGTGGAAGCTTTCAACAAGAACCTTATAAATATTTTGAAAAAGACAATCAGCTCTAGTGCCAATTGGCATGAAAACCTCTGAGTGGCTATTTACGTCTATTACACTTCTATCAGAACTTCCACAGGAGCTACTCCATATTCTTTGGGGTATGACATGGGGGAAGTGTTTCCAGTCAAGGTTAGATCTCTTAACTTTGCATACTATGAGAAGCAAATATCTAGGCATTATAATGGGTCCAAGATCATATTTACAACCTCAACACCCTTGATGAACGACAGTTAAGAGAACTACATCATTCATAGTGTTACCAAGCAAGAAGGGCTCAAGAATTCACAATAAGTTTCAGCCTCACAATTTCCAAAAGGGAAACCTAGTACTATGCATTACCCAAAACACCAATTCTAGTGGCAAGTTCAACCCTAAATAGGAGGGACCCTACATAGTCCACATCATCTACTATCGAGGTAGCCTGTGTCTCGAGGAAATGGATGGATACATTCATATTCATCACAAGAAAGATAACCTCAACAAGCACTATTGTTGCTGATGATCAAGCTTCAATGACAAGCAAGCCTTTGACAAGGAACCATGTAATGGACCCAAAATATCTTGCCCCTCTAAAATACACTTAAAATCTACTTGAGTACCCAACCTTGTCCCCCTATGCACCCTAAATTGGAAAGGTCAAAGTAGAACCTACGGCCTAGGATGAAAGGGGCATGACCATTATCCTCAGGCCCCAATGGTTTGTCAACCTAGAATTAATTCCTTAAAATAGGCCAAATTTAATAAAATACATCAAAAATTATCATGATTGTGGAAAGGGAGAGGTGAATTCCCATTATGGATGACATAGGAGGATTGAAGAAACTATGAGGCCCTAGAGGAAAGTTAGATCCAATCCTCACAATCAATGTCCTACTCCTATATCAAGGCATATACCATAACACTGACATTCGCCAGGGTCAACCTAATAGGGAAGGACCGTATCGAGAAAGCAAAAGTTTAAAGTCTGTGTGGATATATACTCCTCTCTCTAAAAGAGTTGAGACCAAACTCTGCATAGACTGACTTGGGATCAATGAGGTGGGAAGCCTTCACTAGGGAAACTCCATTCATTCTCCATGAAATCCTAGGCTCTCATACTAAGGCCCAAAGGATCAATGTCCAATCAAAAGATTAAATGTAAAGATCCATGCCTAGTGGGCACCTATGATAACCTAGAATTTTCTCTCTCCTCATGTATGTGCAATGCACTTCACCTTTTCACTAATTTCTTATTCTAGCACCCAATTTCATCATTTGATATTTTTGATGCTTTTTGGTCTTATCTTGAGTTCACATGACCAGTATTGACACTCAATTTGATTTGAAACCTAGTTTACACACAAGTTATACATCACCCTCTTCAGATGTATCTTGATCTCAACTATGTGTTTGTCTATACCCTATACATGTGATAATTACTTAGAGGTCACTCTCATGTTTCGAATACACTAAAATTCACTCAATTATGAGGTTGTATGAGGGATATATGCCCATATAAATTTGAACCATCTAAACCCTAATTTTTAAAACAATTGTAACTTGAGTCTTGAACTAGCCATACTGGGCCAGAGTATGGGTTCCTGAGAATGGAATGTGAAGCCCCTTTACCTTTTGCCTAGAAATCTAGTCTTCTCTTAGTCACCCAATCACAAGTCACAAATTATTGAACAAGAGTTTTTGAGACTTGGATCTTCTAGCTATGGATGAGAGACCCATCTGAGGCCACATTTATTTCCCCTATCCTAGTACACCATGGTTGAAGGCCATGAAATTAAGCTCCACCTAATCTCATATAAACTAGAATTCATGCCCAATTAAATCCCCATATGACTTCCTTCCTTCCTTCCCTCATTTGTTCCTCTTCTTTCTTGGCTTTCTACAAACCCTAGCTCCATGATGTCTTCTTCTCCACTTTTGACAAGCTATGGTGGTACCACCTTGGTGCAGCTTTGGAGGTCTCTTCCCAAGCCAACCTTAGGCCTATTCAAGGTGACTAACAAGTCTGTAAGACCTTCTCAATGGCAGCCATCACCTTATTTGGTCCCTAAATGACCGATAGATGTGACCACAGCCCCACTCTAGCAAGCATGGCAATGAGCCACCACATACTAGAGAACCTCCAACATGCTAGGCGCCGACTGAGGGTGTCAATGTTCCAGCCCTCAATCTATTGATTATATGCCCTAAGATCCATCATTTGATGATTGTAATAGGGATATTTGTACTTGATTTGCTTATCACTAAAAGGAAACTCCACTTATTATGTTGTTGAGTATTTAGATAATGAATAAACTTTAATATTGCCCTAAGTATGTTTTTACTAGATGACATATGGTTTAGTTTAAGGACCTAAACTTGAGATGATATGTATAATAATAGTAATCACTCATGTTATGTACCTAGTCTATTATTATTGTGGATGGTATTGGAAAACAATAATACACAAGACTAGCATGCATAGTGAGTGATGACTACATTTCTTTAGCCATGAAATTGTATATTAATTTAGATGCATGGGAACTGGTTAGAGAACAAGTGTTACTGGACATACCCACCTTGATACTGATACATTGAAGTCATGTAATAACATGTCAGAGTCACATCTGAATATAACAATGGTGAGTGTGATCCTTAGGCCTGAAGTCACTATAGTAATATATGTCGTTCCATGTACCTTGACACTAGCCCAATGTGATATGAAAAACAAATTGCCAAAAAGGTGGTTATTGGGTGCACTATGACACATGGGATATACTTTGTGTGATCTAGATGGAATTTGTCCCTCCTTTGGAGTGATATTCCTGAATACTTGACAAACTAGACTACGAAATGCATGCTAATGTTAGTCAATATATGATATGGATCTCATAGTATCTCAAATAATCTACTCTACTTCAAGGAGCATACATTGATTGATTAAGATGATGGAAATCTGCTCCTCGAGTTAAATCTAGATATCTATGACAAAGGGACTATATCAATCATGGTAACATTGGTCCCCTTACAATTTGTAATTTGTGTATAACTCATTCTTATCAGTTGGGTGGCAATGATGTGTGTCTTGTCAGCAACCTTTCCTTGTGTTGTTTTGTACATCACTACCAACATAATTAGGAACCTACCGAGTCACACACATAGGGATGCATGAGGGAATCAATGTTTGCAATTAAACATATGATTAGAATAGTTTTGAATCATAAAGTTGTTGATTTACCCTATGATTGGGAAACTAAAATGTCTAATTAAACCGATCATATTGATTGGGTCAAAACATCAATTGATTCATAGTTAATCAATTGAGATTTTCGTTGGATACATGCAATCAGTTGATCAAGACAACTGATTGGGAGATCATAATGTTACAGTGAATGCTTGAAATTGGAAAATAAGTTAGAAATAGATCTAGGCTATTGTGATTTTCCAATCAAGAAATGTGATCAAGTGATCAGGCTCTATGATCAGGTGATCATAAGATGTGATTAGATCATCACAAATCCAGTCTGAGTTTTGAGCAATTAACTATTTTTAAGTTTGCTATTAGGAAAGAGATTGGAATTAGGTTTTCCAAGCCCATAACTCTCCTATATAAAGGGGTCACGTCCCAAAGGGTGAGACATGAAATTTGTAACAACTTGTGAGATAAGTTGGCCATCAAACTTCTCTATCTTAGAGAAGAAGTCACCCTAAGGACTAGTGCCTAACATAGATGAACAAAGGGAGTTTTAGGATGCCTAGCACATTGACAACTCCTATTCCTCTCCAAATTGGTGACCATAGTGGTGGACCACATTCTCCCTCATGCGCTTGGGCAAAGTAGAGGTTGAGTCATACATGTGGATGCTTGGAGAATGCATTATACAAGAACACAACTAGTTGATACCTGGTGGACAATCCATATCTTCTTCTTCTTATCTATCCACACTCATTGGTGGCCATTCCTAATCTAGATCTAGATATCGAGTTCTTCATCAATGAGAAATGCATCTACTTGTTCCACAAGTAGTGTACACAGAGGTATCACCTTTATCCCTCTTGTGTCCTTTATTCACTAATTTTTTAAAAGCTACGAGAGATCCAACTTGGGTAGAAAGGAATTTTTTTTCCACTATGCCCCCTTACCTAAATCCAATAGTGGCATCAGAGATGAGATCATACGCTTCTAACACTAGTTTGGATTTTGAACCACAAATGATTTGTTGGATGAACAAATGTGCAAGCATGTAACCATAATCACCTAATATTATATGTGGTATATATTACATATACTAATGGGACAACTTGTTAATCAAGTTTCTTTGGTAGACATATATATGGAAATCAGATCTCTGTGGCATGATATGAAACATGAAATATCATTTTTAAATTTTGATCAAACATCATGTAACATGTATATGGCTTGCATTCCATGCCTCTCTCTATCATTCTCCATATATATTTTAATTATGCAACTAGAATAGTATGACGTGCAAGCATATTATTGTCCTTTTCTTATCTAGATGAGGTGGTGGATAACTAAGAACATGAGAATACTCAAATAAGGGACTTCTGGTCACGCCAATCAACTTTCTTGATCTGATAATCTAGAACCCCCAAAAAGGAAGCATAATGATTTCACATAGATGTGACTCTTTTAGTGGTTTTCTACAAAACTTGTTGGCTCAAGTTGTTGCACTAGTACACAAATCTAGTTTTATATATATATATATATATATATATATATATATATATATATATATATATATATTTGTGTGTGTGTGTAATAGAGATTGGACACACACACAAACATACACACACACACACACACACACACACACACACATATATATATATATCCCTCAATATAATATTAATGTTGAAGATGCCTTCCAAGTGGGATACACATGGAAACCTTGTTTGACTAAGTGTGGGTAAGCTAAGAGTGGTACAATGTCTACCTTGGGGAAGTGTGCTAATAAGTGTGTGGGTCCACCAAGTGGGGTGCATACTTATTGTTTTGGCCTTGGGTTGGACTAGATTAGGTGACCTTAATGAGATTAATCACCTAGAGTCATAAATATGGCATATAATTCATACACAAAGTTTTGGAACCATCTATTCAAGAATTGCATATAATGCAACCAGTAATTGTTACCTCTAATGAGCATTGGCGTTTGTTGAGCAAAAACTTGGTTATTTTGTATCTTGTCTCACAAGAAGATGGCTTGATATAATCTTCTAAAATAATAGTGCGGGATATGAATTTGAATAAAATTGTGACAGCATACTTAAATGAAGTCCAAATTAATTCCATTAATGCAATTATTTTTGAATCAATTGACTCATCCAAAATATCTTCTATATTTAATGGAGAACACTAGCAATAATCTGATTTTCTACAATCTATCCTTGAGAAAGAGAAACATAATGGGAGTAACTTTAACTATTGGCTTAGGACTTTGAGAATTGTTCTCACACATGAGTGTAAGATCTTATGTCTTGGACACACTAATACCTAATGAACAAACTCCAAATGTGCATAAGGTGGAAAGGGATGCTTACCAGAAAATTTTTGATGACTCTATGGACATCAAATGCCTAATGATATGCTCCATGAACCATGAGCTTCATAAGAGACTTGAGGACATGGATGTTATTGAGATGATAACACATATGAGGAACATGTATCAAGAACAAGCATGAAAATAAAGGTATGTTGTATTTAAGTCCTTGTCAAAGTCCAAAATGGCAAACGGTGATCAACCAGAACCTATGTACTCAATCTAATTGGGTATGTGGAAAGTCTTGCAAGAATTGGATTTCCTTTAGGTCAAGAGTTGGCCATTGGCATATTCCTACAATTGTTGTTAAATTCATACAAGCAAGTTGTCATGAATTACAACATGAAACTTTTTGATAAGTGATTGACTGAGCTACTTGGCATATTGAAAACTACTGAGGTGAAAATGAAAGAAAAGCCCCATTCTGTGATAATGGCCAACAAAGGGAAAAGAAAGGGAAAACACAAATCTAGGAAAGTTTCTAAATCTAGCCAAAAGACTTCTACACTTCAAGCAAATGGTCACCCTTTTCACCATGATGGACATTAGAAGAGAAATTGCCCTCTCTACCTTCAGTAATTGAAGAACAAGAAATAAGGGATAGAGATATTTACTTTAGTTATATATACTGTTGACATAGATTTATCTATTTATTCATCATGGGTTTTGGATACCAGATGTGGATTTCATATATGCTCAAATATAAAAGATCTAAAAAGAAGTATACCTCTAAACAAAGGGGAGGTGGAACTACGTATTGGAAATGCAGTAAGAGTTGCTACCACTACAGTAGGAACATATTGTTTATCTATGTCCAATGGAATTGTAATGGAGTTAGAGAACTTCTATTATGTACCTACCATTAAAAAACATTTTTTATGTATTTTGTTTGGATAATAATGGTTTCAATTTCCTAATAAAGTCGTCACATTTTCAATTCTAAGGAGGAGACCTTTTATGGAAGTACCCCTATTTCTTATGGTCTTTATTTACTAGATTTTGAGAAAAATGTATATGACATAAGTACCAAGAACTTAAAACTCAATGACTCAAATAAAAAAATATATTTGGCATTTTCATACAGGGAACATAAACGAGAAGCACATTGTAGACTCCATAAATATGGTTATCTAGACTCTATTGATTTTGAAACAATAGATTCATGCATATCTTTTTTATTAGGAAAGATGACAAAACACATTTCACTAGAAATAGTACGAGAGTGAGTGACCTATTAGGACTCATACATACTAATGTGTGTGGACCTATTAGCTCAAGTGTAAGAAATGGGTATCAATACTTCATCACTTTTGTTGATGACTTAAATAGATGATGTATCTGTAATTGAACATGTTATCCCTCATCTGAGTGGACAAAGTTGAGGACAAGGCATACATGCTAAGGCTTGGAGACCGTGTTCTAAAAGATGAAAACAAGTTGCTTCCTGGTGGAAAATCCATATCTTACAAGTTTTTGCATGTTGGACAATATGAATCTTATCCTTCTAATCTATCCAAACTTCTTAGTGTCTGCTCTAGATCTAGATTTGGAGGATTAAGTTCTTCACCAAAAAAAGATGCTTCTGCTTGTTGTACAAGGAGTGTGAGTAAAGGCATCACCTTTATCCATCTGTATGTCTTTTAGTCATTGATGTTTTATAGCTATGATGGATCCAATGGCTTGTGTATAAAGGGAAGATATTTTTGTTATTCCACTACACACCCTTCCCTAAAACCCAACACGATCAACACAAGGATGGATGAGTTCGATCCTACTATTTCCACCTTTCGTTTCTTTGTGCAGGTCACACTACTGGGTTAAGACTCATCAGTCAACCTTTGCACTAATTCTAAGGAGACAGACAACCGTTGGGTGGGCATGCACGAGATATGCTACCCTCAGTTTGAGATTGACAACCCATCTTTTTTACAAATATTTCTATTTTCCATATCCCTCTCTCTTTTTAACCAATAAGATTCTTATCCTTGAAAATATAATCATAAATAGGTCCTTTACCCAAATATCATCATGTAATATGCCATTCTGATTAAAAACATAGAGTGTTCCATTAAAACTAGTTCTCAACCTAAATCTTTTGGTGATTCTCCAGATTTTACTAAAAGTTGTACATTTTGTGCTTAACCTAATGTCCTAATATATGCTCCTTGTGTCCATAATTATCTAATGTTGCCTTTAACCTCTAAATAAGCAACTTCACTTCAAATTGGACTAGAATCATGCCCTGGATCATCTTGATATACTTATAATGATTACCTTAACCTAAAAGATGGCTCTTTTACGTACATGCATGATGTAGATTGATTAAAGTTGGATTCCTTGGCCCTTTTTCTGTCATGTGGTTATACCACTTCATAATCAGTAATCATTATGATTTTTTGTGACTTTCCATAAATAGCTCATATGATCTAAAAGAGCCACCTTGTACACTTAGCCCTAAAAGGTTATGTCTATGTACATATATGGTTGGATATTTATGTAAAAGTTATCCTAAGTGTATAAACCTCTACAATGACCTTGAAATTAGTCTCTGTAATATCTTGCAACACATAATTCCATGCAAAAAATCCATGTGCTCTTTTGATTATATATGACCCACATATGACACCTAACATGTTCTAGATGCATATTTTATTAATTGGACTCTAACATTGCTACTGTAACGACAGTCGCCAAACTGACAAACAAATCGTTACTAATTAAGCGGAATAAACATAAACAACGGATTAACAAAAATCACTAAAATTTAAAACCATTTTGCAAGGAGATCCTTGTACAGAAAACTTTTACTGAAGGATCCAAAACTCATACATATCATGATTTACATTGTATAACATTGTTTCATCTCATCTCGAGGACAACATATAATAGTTGCTCTATCAAAACACATACTGGAGCAACATAAAACCTCGAGGCATTCAAGCCAAAACCTTAGATCATTCATGAAACCATAATGAACCAACACCAAGTACCTAAGAGTATAGAGACGACACATAGGACTGCTATCTACAAGACATGACAGACAGTACACTCAACCTGAGTTGTCATTGATGTCCCTGTTGTTGTTGTTCTTTCTCTACAGAAAGGTCTTCACCTCCTTGTGCACGTCCACCTAAAAATTTGGATCCCACAGGGGTGAGACAATTGTAATTGTCCCAGTGAGAGATATAACTCTCCGCCGACCATATTATTATCACAGTTAAATAGTATTAAACTGAGCAGAGGATAAGCAGTTTAGAACATTCTCATATTTTAAAGCATTGTAGCTGTCTATGATAGAGCAGTAATTCATCTATTCACTTTATAAGGAATATGGAGAACATGTATATCATTTACCCATCATACTATCTCAAGCTTATCCTGTGATGCTCATTATCATGGTATTTCATCCATGAATCATTCTCATTTCTATTTGTTGGCCTCAGGCAATCTGCTAACCAAATATTCAATTGTATCAGTCATGTGAGTATACATCATCATATTCTGTCCAGGCATTGGACTATGCCAATCCTGTGCAACTATTCCTGGTATTGAACTATATCAATCCTGTGCAACTATTCCAGGTATTGAACTATTTCAATCATGTGACAATTATTCCAGGTATTGGGTTATGACCGATCCTGTGCAATTATTCCAGGTATTGGGTTATGACCAATCCTATGCAATTATTCCAGGTATTGGGTTATGACCAATCATGTGCATTCCAGGTATTGAACTTTGGCAATCCTGTGATATTATTCCATGTATTGGGTTATGACCAATCCTGTGCATTTCAGGTATTGAACTTTGTCAATCCTGTGATATTATTCCAGGTATTGGGTTATGACCAATCCTGTGCATTCCAGGTATTGAACTTTGTCAATCCTGTGATATTATTCCAGGTATTGGGTTATGACCAATCCTGTGCATTCCAGGTATTGAACTTTGTCAATCCTGTGATATTATTCCAGGTATTGGGTTATGACCAAACCTGTGCATTCAAGGTATTGAACTTTGTCAATCCTGTGATATTATTCTAGGTATTGGGTTATGACCAATCCTGTGCATTCCAGGTATTGAACTTTTTCAATCTTGTGATATTATTCCAGGTATTGGGTTATGACCAATCCTGTGCATTCCAGGTATTGAACTTTGTCAATCCTGTGATATTATTCCAGGTATTGGGTTATGGCCAATCATGTGCATTCCATGTATTGAACTTTGTCAATCCTGTGATATTATTCCAGGTATTGGGTTATGACCAATCCTATGCATTCCAGGTATTGAACTTTGTCAATCCTGTGATATTATTCCAAGTATTGGGTTATGACCAATCCTGTGCATTCCGGGTATTGATCTTTGTCAATCATGTGATATTATTCCATGTATTGGGTTATGACCAAACCTATGCATTCCAGGTATTGAACTTTGTCAATCCTATGATATTATTCCAGGTATTGGGTTATGACCAATCCTGTGCATTCCAAGTATTGAACTTTGTCAATCCTGTGATATTATTCTAGGTATTGGGTTATGACCAATCCTGTGCATTCCAGGTATTGAACTTTGTCAATCCTGTGATATTATTCCAGGTATTGGGTTATGACCAATCATGTGCATTCCAAGTATTGAACTTTGTCAATCCTGTGATATTATTCCAGGTATTGGGTTATGACCAATCATGTACATTCCATGTATTGAACTTTGTCAATCATGTGATATTATTCCATGTATTGGGTTATGGCCAATCCTGTGATTATAGGTTTCATGCCTCTGCCATGTATTGGTCCGCAACCAATCCTGATTACACAGCCAGGTAGTGGACTCTAACCACTCCTGATTACACATTCGTTATGGGGTATCAATCCCTTAAATTCATCATTGGTTATCATATCCTTTTATTAGGCATTATACCCTAGGGCAAGCCATCATATCAATTTACATTCTTTATATAATACAAGTATTCCTCATGTCTCATTTTAACATTTTCAAGGCACCATAGCCCCTATTTTGGCTATGACTATAATGCATGTATGACCAAGATTTCATTATTATCTTTGTAACCATTTATTATTATTATTATGTTATAGGGTTCCCATTTACTTGGTTTATTTTAAACATTACCAATTCTTACATCAATCTTTAGATCAATATCTTGTCACCTCTCATTAGGAAACAACTAATCCCATGACTCACAAGGCCCATTAAACATCTTGTCACCTCTCACTAGGCAACAACTATTCAGATGGCTCACAAGGCCATTAAACATCTTGTCACCTCTCACTAGGCAACAACTATTCTCATGGCTCACAAGGCCATTAAACATCTTGTCACCTCTCATCATTTATCATTAAATGAATCATCAAAACAAGGTATGAGTTTGTCTCTCATCCTTACCAGGGTATGATTACATCATACTTATTAACTTGGCTTAACCCTTTCTCAAGGTATGTTAGCCCAAACTTATCCAGGTGCATTAAACTCATTACATCTCAATGTAACAACTGACATAACACACTTCATGTGTTACTCATCCAAGTACATTGGATTCAAGGTGCATCAAGGTACATCAACCTTGAAATGCTGGATGTGATATCTATCATGTCTTGATGTATCACTTCCCTCATCACTTTTAACTTACTTAAATTCATCAACTTATCTTGTATTAGGGTATTTCCCATCCTAATACTTTATTCACTAGCCCATCACATTCATTTTGTAGTGTATTGATCATAAGTCATACATTTGAATTGTCCAACCATCATCAATTGATATGGACTCATCTCAGGTTGAGACATTATTGATATAAGGTTCTCCATTATCAACCACTCTAGGTGTTTTACCTATCAAGGTATTAGTCACACCATTACGTGGTGTTTCACTCATCACTCCTAAGAGTATCTTGTCCTCACCTCTACAAGGTGTCTCGGGTTAAAGGTGTGCATATGTTCACCATATCGGGTTGTAGGTGTATAGGCACCACTATATCAGGCTAGAAGTATATACATACCATTCATATCGGGCTAGAGTTGTTTATATGTGTTACCCATGTCGTGCATGAGGTATAAATCCATCACCATGTCGGGCTATACATCAACTAGGGTTGTGTAATGGGCTACCATATCGTTCAATAGCATTTGCTATTCTTTACTCATATCGGGTTACCCAAATTAGGGTTTCACATCAACTTACAAGTATACAATTGACCTTGTATCGTGCATGGAGTCTATACTTGACTCCCTATCGTGCAAGAGGTGTATATTACACCCCCATATCGTGCAACAAGGCATAAAATCATATCCACGTCATTTTAATGAAGTAGGTGCATCATCATATCGGGTTAGAGGTGCTTGCTTGTATGCTTGCACCCAATATCACTTTTATAAGGTGATACCATCATCTTCAAGCTCTAGATATTTATTCTAACTGTTATAGTTCATGTAAACAGGTCTAAGAAACTACTAGAACTCATAATCTCATCAACTATTTCAGGAAATTTCGGAATTAAAAGTAATTCCTTAAGTATAGCAATTTAGGTGATGAATAATAACATGGCTGAGTTCAAGTTATATAACCCGTCTCAAGAACGACTTCAAAGATCCAAGCTCCAAAGCTCCACGTTCCTAAGGTTGAATATGGACTTCAAAACTCCTCTATATGCAAAGAATCACCATGGATAAGCAATTGGTGAAGAAGAAAAGAAAGGAAGATCAAAACCCTAAATTCATGCTTCAATCCAAGGTTGAAGATGATCTTATCCTCACCTTAGGGTTAAGTATGAGCTCCTTCTTGCTCGTTAACACCTTTGCACGATACACTAGTGTCCTTGCACGATATTCCACCCCTCTTGCACGATATGGCACTCACTTGCACGATATGACACTCACTTGGAGTCAAAACTTCACTCTATGGCCGATATCACCCTATATGGCCAATATCACCTACTTGGGCGATATGCTCTTGCCATGGGTGATATCCCAAGGCCCATGCACGATACCCCAGCATCCCTTCACGATATGGGAGCTATATGCACGATAACTTAGGGTACGAGGGTGGTACGGGTCGCAAAATTGCACCAAGGGGTGAAACTAGGGGTATATATACTTGTTGTTCATGAAGGAAGGCAAAAATGAGGTGTCAACATTTTGAGCTAGTAGGTGCCACGTGTCATGCATGGGTGACACGTGTCCATGCATGCATCATCATTTATATTGTCTTGCAAAACAGTTTAGGATCATCTAGAAATGCAAATTTGTCCATTAGTTATCCATTTGGATAAGTCATCTAGGTTTAATCACTATTTTAAGTCAAGTCGATACACTTTTTCTAAGGAAACTTATTGGCCGTCACACCTCACCTCCTTGAGGTGCTTTGCACGATATGTACTTTTCCAATAGTTCACAAAATGATATGGGACACCTCCTTGGGCTCCTTGGCCGATAGGCACTCATATATAAGCTTTTCAACTTGATACAACTCAAGTTAAGCTTTCATATTCAACCCTTTTTCTTGGTCATTTCATCACCAAGATTACCATCATTCATAATTGATTCAAACATGGTGTCTCATTCATTATCTCTCCTATAAATGATACTATGAGGGAGTAGGAACACTCTAGAGGTGTTAATTTGCATATCAACCCCACATTTTGGGTAAATTACAATTTGTACCAAAATTGGTGCACAAGGTACCAACATTGTTCAAACAAGTTCAAACTTGGAATTTAGGCTTTCCACAAGCCACCACCTTGCATCATTCTCTATATAATGATGCTAAAACACATGAGGCGTGTTAAACATGTGACATTTTGCATTATAGCCCCTTTATTTGGGTAAATTGCACTTTGGTCCAAAACAAAGGAAAATTGCTCAAACAACATTCAATCGGGACCAAAATTGAAACATAAGTGTGTCACATGATAACAAGCACCTTAGAGGATTATATTAAAGTTATAAACAACTTTATTATCCAAAACAAATAGGGTTACCTCATAACCCAGGTCAGGGATGTTACAGCTACTACACTCTCTGATGGTACTCAAGTGTCTTAAGTATTTAAATCAGTAGATTCATCATACTTTTAACACTAGATTTCAACTTGACCTATATTATTCTCTTAATGATCTTATGATTTGGAGGTATGGCACTGTTACATGAAATGGATCTTATATGACTAATTGTGATCTTCCATGTTATATCTTGATGATAATCTAAATCTCACAACTCACCTACTTCTAAATAATAGATTATCTTTATCTTGTATCAATCTTAATGTGCATGATTCACCTAGACCTAGGTCTTGATGTAGATACTCAAACTATTTTGAAGAGTTGCATGCACATTTGATACAATGGAGCTATTCTTGGACCTTTTGAAACCTAGGTCTTGAGGGAAACATCCACATGACATGAAACATGTTTATTTTAGCTAAACCTATTGATGTAAGACTCCATGTTATATTATTTTAAATCTTAGGTCCATTTTGGCTTGGGCCTTCTCTAGGGAACTCACTCATGAATTATAACTTGTTCACTATTCATAAGGTATGCTTAATCTCTTCATCCTGCTATGATATTGGTTTGTTTGTATGTATTCTTGTATTCTTGTATACTTAATTACTTGCTTGATATATTGATCCTATGATTATTATTTTCATGTTTTGTTTTACTATGTTGGCAAACCATGAACATGACGTATATAAATCCATTATATAACCTTATATATATGCCTAAATTCTCAGGGTAAGGGCATAAGGCCAAAATTGAAATAGTGCTAGATAATTGCCTTTGGTCTTGAAGTCACTCATGTAGAAACAAGGTGAGATTTGGGATTTGAGACACAAATGTCCCTCATAGAGCCTTCCTTTGAAATGGTCAAAAGGCCTATGTTGATATAATAGATAAAGAAACATAAAATATGCTTTATATAAAAGATTTTTGATTAAAGTTTTTTCCCCTTGTTTATATTTATTCCTTGATATAATGTTACTAGAAAGCAGCTTTTATTATACTCTTAAGATATCCTTACACATATTTTCATCACATGCTTAACTTTTTAACATTAAAATATTTTGTTTATCAAATTTTTAGTTGTAAAATAAAGAGTTGCTACACTTAAGACTCTAATCTCTTAAATGAAACATCAATGGGACATCTTAGAAAAAATAATGGGTACATGCCTCTATATCCATTATTGTACCTTGTTATCTCTTTAGTGTTGTTATTTCCTTTTCATATATATTGCTTCTCTAAAACTATGTGCTATTTTGTATACAGACGCCCAAACCCTAGTGCCACTGACTATGTAATCACTAGAGGGAGGATGAGGGAAATGAGAAATTCCATGACAACACCTCATAGGAAATTTTACAAAATTTCCATAATTAGACATGCACATGCTTAAGGTTGAATGACACACTAAAACATGTAAGGTGCAAAGCCTATAGTGGTATCGTTGACAGACGCATTGGGCCAACTAGGTCGGGAGTTGCCACTGATACACCTGCTACACGGCACGACCTTAGAACTTAGCATGAAACCCAGGTTCAGTAGAGCTTAATCCATCTCCTCCCATATAATGAGGATCCCTCTCATGATAGAACGGGACACACATGTTTGAAGGGAGGAAACACCTATTATTGGGAGAGCGAGATAGGAGACAACTTAAAATTTCTTGGGATTTCAATGTTATAACTTCATTAAAGGAAGTGGAAAAGAAGGAGATGATTCTAATATATGTTAGGCAAATATATATGCATATTTGATTTCATGAACTCATAAGCAAGAGTTATATATTGATTGATCGCCTATTTCTTAGAAAGGGATCTTATAACGATATGTGCCTAAAAAATACAACAAGGACCAAAGTCTAGATACACATTTTAAAAACATCATGAATGGAGTATCGATAGATAGTGGCACATGTCATGAACAAGAATTTTTATTTCATAATGACTTTACTACAAAATCTTGACTCCTTTCAATGACAAACAAACAAAAAAAAGTATAATGAATGAAAAAATAGATATCACTGTGGTCCTCCAGAAATATCACATGTGACCATTATTAAAGGTGTTGATGCATGCCATTCCAGGTACTAGGGAGAGTGTCCTAGCCTAGATAAAAAGAATCATGAGTTAGCACCTTCTACCACAACCACATCTACGCCACATTCTCATGAGCCTTGTAGGGATCCATCATCAGTTTCTTGAAGAAAATAGGAAGCACTTTGACCTGATACACACACTAGAGATGATTAAATTACCTCAAAATTGACATGGGGTAGTATGCAACACATACATCAAAACCTGGTAGGATGATCAACCACTAAAAGATAGATACAAAAACTCCATATACCTAATTAACAAAAAAACTCCCTCCACCTGAACACATGTCTTCAGATCTCAATCCAACAAGATATTGAGCCAGATCACCACACAGTTGAAGGGTCTCATTGACCTCAATTTGATTTTACAAGAACCCCTTCACCACACTGTAGGAAGGTTTTGAAGGTGTGGCAACACATCCCACTATCACACAGACAGCGAGGTGTTACGCGAAAATGTGCAAACATCACCATAAACCACAGATTACCAAAAATACAGGTTAATTAAAACCGATTGCGGAAAGCGGATAAACTGAGAAACTATTACATTTAGATCCTCATCCTGCAAGGAGACATGTTATATGACATTTAAAAGTCTTGATACGTGCCCACAGCTCAGAGGAGCAACTGTCTAACCATCACATGAGTTCATCACCTATTTATACATACATACATAACGACCCAAATCCGGTCAGCAACAGGATATACAAAACATCAACAACTATACATCGTGAAACAACGTCAAAACACCTCCAAGGACCTGAGAGTACAGAGATGACTCTAGACTCTACCACAAAACAACCAAAACAGCAACATATCCATCTCTTGCCTTCTACTGCTCGTCTTGCTTCTCGGCCGCAACTCCGCGACCACCACCACGACGTCTAGCTCGAACACCTAAAAAGGGTGTAAACCAGTGGGGTGAGACACATAGTCCTAGCAAGAAACATAACTCCCCGCCGAAACTACAAAACCTCAGAAAGATAAAGCAACATCAACAGATAACTGATGAGAAGTATAACCAGAGCAGTTTATAAAGTAAAGCTATTCATACCGTCAAGCTTACCAGATGTACGGAAGGCATACATCCAATTATCTCTTTATGAAACATAATTGACAAGATAAGATTATAAGATCTTATCACATAACATGAGGAACGTATAAGTAACTGCAAGGTATATAAAGATTAACTACAAAAGCAAGGCCTCAACTAATGTTCCGTGTTTTGCCTTAAGCAATAAATACTATACGGTTGGATTACGTATTATTATGCCATGAGGAAGTGAGCCGTACCGCTCAAATCCAACCTTCGGTTGTGAAACCCAAAGTCGGTGCCATACAAGATCAATGGAAGAGCCGGACTCCACGACCTCCCACCTCATAGTCAGTGTATGAGTACAACACAAGAAGGACCGTAGTCTCGTTCTTAAGTAGCCTCAACCACAGGGTCAACTCCATAGGCTACCCATCCGCTAGCCCGCCTCGGTACAGGTCTCAGCGCTAGTATGTCTGAGCCACGGGCCTGTTCACCGTGCTCTGAGTCATGAACATATTCATGCTCCCATATCACATATCCTAAGCCATGGGCCTATTCAACATGCTCCTATACACATCCCGAGTCTGCAACCGTAGCTGCACTCGAATCCTCACTATTTTAGGCTAGGAGAAACCTCGCATATTCAATAATATGCACTCCGGGTTAACCCATAGGAGAACCCATTTCACCATCACCAGCTCCTGACGATGATGGATCTTTGGCCAGGGCAACTACATGATATATTCCACTGTGATTAATTAGTATGTTTTAGATGAATTGCAAGATTCAACCAAGATGTATAACATGCAAACTATAACAAGAAATAAACAACATAAAATTCAACATTATGCTTTTATCAACATCATCCTGATCCATCACAAGGATCCAACATTACATGTTATCACTTAGCCTCTTGCCAATGATCTGGATCCACCTCAAGGATCATCACACTGCCATGGGATCTCAATCCCTCATCACATAGTGCCACTGCCTCTCAAGGCTTATATCATCAACATGGGTTAGAAAATCCCAAGAACTTTAGTCAAACTTAGGTCCTCAGACAAAACACATCATATATAACACCTCAACATCAAGAGTAACTATCAAAGCAATGTTACTCATCATATATACCTCATAGCCTTTTACTTGGCTATGCATCACCTGCATGGTTAGTATACACAATAATCATAGGCTTAACAGAAATACCATGCTATCAATATAAGGTGACATTAATGATTATATGCTTTATCAATCATGCCTCAACTTGTGATCATGAGCATAGGTTACATCATTAAGCAAGGCATTCTACATGCTTATCATTTCCTCAGCATTATACATAATATCAAGATGATCACATGCATATTTAAAGACATGTCAGTTACATAGATGAGTTTTACCATAACGATTACCATTAAGTATATCAAGGGCCACCATCATGACTAAACATGATACATACACAACGTTTAGCATAGATGGGGTCTACTATATCGTGCACATTTAGGGTTACTATCAAAACTAAACGTGATGCAAGAACAACAAATCGGTTTTTATAAGGGGCAGGACCCTCACTAACAATACCCACTACCCTCACCATCGGTAGTATCGAGCAGGGCTCATCCTATCATCCAACCACCTCAGCCTTATAACGGCCAAGCAACTACCAAGGATAACGGCCAACACTCCACACTTCTAGGTGTAAAGGCACTAAGCAACGTGCAACTCAGGCTAAGGGGGGTATCGTGCAACTACTTGCTAACGGGCACCCAACATAGATCGGCCAACCACACATATCGGGTACTAGAGTTTCGTGCAACGCCCATCAGGTGTAGGGCTGTCGGCCGACACACACAGGACTAGTGTGACGCCCGTCACCACAACTAACTAGCAACACCTCCATAACGTGAGGGCATAACAAGTAGTAAGGGTATCAGGCAGAACATGCAGCATAGAGTGACGCCCGTCACACACAGGTTCAAGGACCAGGGTATATCGTCCAACACAAACATAACATGTCGTCCAAGGACAGACCAAGGAAAAGAAATCGGGCACCACCACCAACAACAACATATCGGGCTAGATGCACCCCGACAGGGTCACCACCATCCTCAAACTCAAGGACACCAAAACCCTAAAGAGTCAAGAATATGGCTCACCTATCAACTTAAACGATAGAGGGGTCTTGCACATCTCTTAACATCAATCGGGAAACACAAGGAACAACCTAAAACGAAGTCCACAACTACCACCAAGCTCACCCTTCTAGTCCATGGTGAGACGAGGGTGTTGCTCAAGCTACTAGAACACAAGCTCACCTCTCAACTTAAAAGAGAGAGGGGTATTTCCCATGCTACTAGAACTCAAGCTCACTCCTCTAGACCAAGGAGAGAAAGGAGTATTGCTCACCAAGAAACCCTAGAACACATGGTTCGGCCAACAAGAACAACTTAAGTAAGGAACTAACTAGAAACTCATATAGCTGACATGATCATAGCAACATATAAGAACATAGAAAGAAGTAGTTTAGTTAGTGTTAGGAGTTATGTAATACGCCTTAAGCAAGCTCCAAGCACCACCAAGGAAGAAGGAGAGAAAATCACTCTAGAGTTCGGCCACCACTAGAGGAAGAAGGAAACTCCAAGAAGGATCGGCCACCAAGCTTGCAAGAGAAGAGAGTGTGTCGTGCACCAAGGGAGAAGGAGACTAAGAACTAAAGGGACCCTTAGCAAAGGAAAGGAAACACATATATAGAAGGGCATGGAGGAGAAACCAAAGCAAAGCAAAGCAAGGTGTCGCCCACCTAGGGACACTTGTCCATGAGCATTGCCATCACTCTAACATGCCCTAAACACATGTCCAAAGCCATAGCCATATGCAAGCATCAAGCACCAAGTGTCCACTAGTGGTGACACAAACGAGGTCAAAGATGTTCAAAGGTCCATGGATGACACAACTGGACGATACACCACCACCATGGGCGACACAACCTTGGGCGACACATCCTCCTCTTGCCCAACACAAGGTTCAACCAAACAAAGGCAAGGCACCACAAGGCCCAACAAGCTCCACTAAGCCCAAAGGAACCCAAGCAACGAGCCCAAACCTTCCCCTCAACACTAGAGGAAGCAAGGAGAGGGAGGAACACCTCACAAGATGGCAAACTTGCCCACAAACCCTAGACTTGGGTAAATTGCAAGTAGCACATCCAACTCTCAACAAAGCATAACCAAACCCTAATCACCACTAAAGGTGATTAGCAAGCAACAAAGCATCAAGGTTAAGCAAAGAAAATAGGGTAAACCCTAAACGGAGGTCAGGGTCCTTACAAGCTAACCACCTACAAAGGGATTTTGTCCCCAAAATCCGAAGAGAAAAGCGAGGGATACTTCCTCCTCATCTCTTCCTCAAGCTCCCACGTGGCTTCCTCAATGCCACAATGATGCCAAAGAACCTTCACAAGAGCCAGGTCCTTCCTCTTCGGCTTCTTAACCCTTCTGTCAAGGATCTCCATAGGACCTTCCTCGTAGGTCACATCTTCATCAAGCTCAACTTCAACTGGTTGTATCACTGTTCCCAAATATGGATGACTTTTCTTCAGCATACTGACGTGGAACACTAGATGTAACCTGTGCAACTCTGGCGGCAGCTCTAACTCGTAAGCTACCTTGCCCATACGTGCTATGACTGGGTATGGCCCCATATACCTGGGTGCTAGTTTACCCTTCCGGCCAAACCTTAGCACACCTTTCCACGGCGAGATTTTAAGATACACTTTGTCTCCTACCTGGAATTCTAAAGGTCATCGACGATTGTCTGCATAAGACTTCTGCCTGTCCTGTGCCGTTTTCAACTGTTGTTGTATCACTTTGATCTTTTCTGTTGTCTCTTGTACTAACTCAGGATCCAAAAGCTGATACTCACCAGACACATACCAACACAAAGGAGATCTGCACTTCTTGCCATACAAGGCCTCATAAGGAGCCATGTCAATGCTCTGCTGATAACTGTTATTGTAAGCATACTCTATCAAACTGAGATGTACATCCCAACTGCCTAGGAACTGCAGAACGCAAGCTCGAAGGAGATGCTCCAAAGTTTGAATAGTCCTCTCAGACTGTCCATCCGTCTGTGGGTGGAAAGCGGTACTGAACCTCAACTGCGTTCCCAACGCTTTGTGCAACTGTTCCCAGAAACGACTTGTGAACTAAGGACCTCTGTCAAAAACTATCGTTGTTGGCACACTGTGCAAACGTACTATCTCATTCACATATACCCGAGCGAGCTTCTCGGCTGTATACGTTGTCTTTACTGGTAGGAAATGGACAGATTTCATCAATCTGTCCACTATCACCCAAATGGAATCATGATTCCTAGTTGTCCTGGGTAGACCAACTATGAAATCCATGGTTATATGATCCCATTTCCATTGTGGTATCAGCAAGGGTTGCAACATACCTGCCGGCTTCCGATGTTCAGCCTTGACTTGCTGACATACCGCACATCTAGCCACGAACTCAGTTACATCTTTCTTCATGCCAGGCCACCAATACAAGTCTTTCAGACTATGATACATCTTGGTGACACCTGGATGCATAGCATACATCGACGTGTGTGCTTCCTCGAGCACTAAATTCCTCAGATCACCAGCTTTGAGGACCACCATCCTATCACGATAGCAAACCAGCCCATCTTCGGACTCATGGAACCCATCGTGCTTTTCGCTGCCGAACTCTGATCTGATCAACTGTATTGCATCATCTGTTTGTTGTGCATCTTTGATCTGCTGTCTCAGTATAGGCTTGACTTGCATCTGAGCTAAAAGTCCAGCTAGCAAGGAAACTTCCATCTGCACATTCATCTGCCGCAAGGAAACAAACATATCCCGTCTATGGCATACCAGGGAACTCAACTGTGCCTTCTTTGAAGGAAAAGAAGAAGACTTTCATCTAAGCGCATCAGCTACCACATTCACCTTACCAAGATGATACTTGATGGTGCAGTCGTAATCATTGATTAACTCCATCCATCGACGTTGTCGCATGTTCAACTCATGTGGCGAAAAGATGTACTTCAGATTCTTATGACCCGTAAAGATCTGACACACTTCCATGTAAAGATAGTGTCTCCAAATCTTTAACGCATGAACCACCGCTGCCAACTCCAAATCATGAGTTGGATAGTTCTCCTCGTGTTTCTTAAGCTATCGCGAAGCAAAAGAAACCACATGATCTTCCTGCATCAGCACACAACCTAACCTTTCTTGGAAGCATCGTAGAAAACAACATAGCCTTTTCCAGGCTCTGCCAGCACCAACACTGGAGCACTGGTCAGCTTCTCCTTCAAACTTTGGAAATCTTGCTGACAACGATCATCCTAGACAAAAGGTACATCCTTCCTAGTCAACTTCGTCATTGGCAATGCAATCGCACTGAAGTCCTTGATAAACCTTCGATAGTATCCTGCTAGACCCAGGAAACTACAAACTTCTGTCGGTGTCTTCGGCTGTTCCCACTCTGTAACGGACTCCACCTAAATCGGGTCCACTTTGACTCCTTCCGTAGATATCACATGACCCAAGAAGGTCACTTCTCCCAACTAGAACTCACACTTACTGAACTTGGCATACAACTGATGTTGGCGAAGAAGAGTCAACGCTAGTCAAAGATGTCGCTCATGCTCTTGCTTGTCCTAACTATAGATCAAGATGTCATCTATGAAGACTACAACAAACTGATCTAGAAATGGACGAAACACTCTGTTCATCAAATCCATGAAAGCAGCAGGTGCATTGGTTAGCTCGAACGGCATAACCACGAACTCAAAGTGACCATACCTCGTCCTAAAAGCTGACTTTGGTATGTCATCCGCCTTAATCCTCAACTGATGATATCCAAAACGTAGATCGATCTTTGAAAAAATTGTAGCACCACACAACTGATCGAACATATCGTCTATCCTCAGTAACAGGTACTTGTTCTTGATCGTGACCTTGTTCAACTGCCGGTAGTCTATACATAGCTGCATCGATCCGTCCTTCTTCTTGAAAAAACACTGGAGCACCCCAAGGCGACGTACTCAGTCGGATGAAACCTTTCTCCAACAACTCTTGCAACTGCTTCTTAAGCTCTTCCATCTCTACTAGAGCCATCCTATACAGTTTTTGTGCAACTGGCTGTGTTCCTGGGACTAGATTGATCTCGAAATCAATCTCTCGGGGTGGAGGAACACCAGGGAACTCATCAGGAAACACATCGGCAAACTCTCAGACAACTGACACCTCTTCAAGACTAGGACCTTTCGCCTTGGTAGCCACAACGGTATCCACAACGTGAGCTAAGAACGCCTCACATCCATGTCGTAGCAACTTTTCTGCCACCATAGCTGATACCAAACACGTCGTAAGAATCTTCCTATCTCCCTGGAAGATCCACTTCTCCCCACCATCGTAAAACACCGCCTGCTTGGAACCAAAGTCCAAGACAACCTTATACTTCTCTAAGGTATCCATCCCAAGGATTACATCGAAACCATGCATATCAAGTGGTATAAGATCCACTTGTATACTGTGTCCCGAAAAAGACAAGACACATGATGGACACTCTTCTCAAAGCATCGAGGAACCATCAAGAGGGGTTTCTAACAACAAGCTATCCTTCTTACAACTAACGGGTAAATGACAGTTTTCAAGCATACTATAGGCGATAAAAGAGTGTGTAGCACCCGGGTCAACCAGAACAGATATAAAGCAAGAAGAAGACATATCAGAATGAAATAACTCCATCTGACCTACCACCACTCGTGGGTTGACTATCGCCTCTGGATGACTCATGGCATAGAATCGAGCTGTTGCTTGTTGTCCACGTCCTCTGCTTCCTTGAGCAGTCAATCCAGCTTGCGACGCTTGACTGCGTCCTCGCCCTCTACTACTACTAGGCTGTTGTCTATCTGATCCTTGTTGATTCTATCTTGGCTGATGCGTCACTTCAACATCTCTATTCGGGCAATGTAACTTGAGATGCCCAGTTTGACCACAAAGATAGCATGCCCTATCTTCAAACCATGGCCTAGATGGCCCTATCACTGCCACTGAAGCTATACTATGTGCCTTAGATGGAGAAGAAACATATCCTCTTCCCTTACTCAGAGACCACTGTGATGGTACATTGGAACCTCTCATCACAAAAGGTACTGAAAACCTTGGCTTTTGGAAGCCACCAAACCTCTGTCCCTGGAACTGAGAAGGCCTTTTGTGAGACATGGATTCTCTTTTCTCCTTGACTGACCATTCAATCCTCCAGATAGATTCCACAAACGTAGCAAACCGCTCTTGGTTCTCCAACGTAGAAGCATGTGTTATCATCTCAGCACTCAGACCCTTCTCGAAATGTCTGATCTGCTCTTCATCTGTTGCTTCCATGTGGGGACAAAACCTCAATAGATCCATGAACTTGGCCTTGTACTCGGTGATGTTCATCGTTCCTTGGCGTATGCGTACAAACTGACTGATCTTCTCATCCAGATATGTCTTCGGAAAGTATCTACTGACGAACTCGCGCCGGAAAACCTCCCAACCGATCACCTCACCAGGTCGCTTCTCTTTCTCGATGGTCCACCAGTGACCAGCACTACCCTTCAGAAGGTAGACAACGTGCTTTACTTTGTCTGCTTCGGGGATGTCGAGGATCTAGAAAGCCTTCTCGAGACTTGTCAGCCACAGATCTGCATCCGCTGGATCAGCCATTCCAGCATAATCTGAAGCTCTGACTCGGCAAAGCCGCTCAAAGGTCTTCCCAATACCCGATGTTTCACCATGGGGAGCATGTGCTCTTGGCGGAGGCACTGGCAATCTTTCAACCATGAGATTCATCGTAGCCATCATTTGCCCCATAAGCTGTTGATAGGAAGGGTGTTCAAGAATGGCTGGGTCAGGTTGGGGGACCTCAGGCACCTGATCTCCATGTGCCTGCCCTTCTACTCCATCAACTAATGCAACATCGCTATGCTCAGGAGCATGTTCGTCATGGTTTCCAGACATCTTGGCTTTTCTTCCGCTGAGGGTAGAAGATGATTGTAAGAAAATCTGGAAAACTCACAAGAACAGACACAACCTAGTCCTAAATCCATGTAGACTCAGCAAACCTAGAGCTCTGATACCAAAACTTGTGGTAACACATCCCACTATCACACAGACAACGAGGTGTTACGTGAAAACGTGCGGAAATCACCATAAACCACATATTACCAAAAATATGGGTTAATTAAAACCGATTGCGGAAAGCGGATAAATTGAGAAACTATTCCATTAGATCCTCATCCTACAAGGAGACAGGTTATATGACATTTACAAGTCTTGATACGTGTCCACAGCTCAGAGGAACAGCTGTCTAACCATCACATGAGTTCATCACCTATTTATACATACATAACGGCCCACATCCGGCCAACAGTAGGATATACAAAACATCAACATCTATACATCGTGAAACAACGTCAAAACACCTCCAAGGACCTGAGAGTACCGAGATGACTCTAGACTCTACCACAAAACAACCAAAATAGCAGCATATCCATCTCTTGCCTTCTACTGCTCGTCTTGTTGCTCGGCCGCAACTCTGTGACCACCACCACGTCTAGCTCAAACACCTAAAAAGGGTGTAAACCAGTGGGGTGAGACACATAGTCCCAGCGAGAAACATAACTCCCTGTCGAAACTACAAAACCTTAGAAAGATAAAGCAACATCAACAGATAACTGATGAGAAGTATAACCAGAGCAATTTATAAAGTAAATCTGTTCATACCGTCAAGCTTACCAGATGTACGGAAGGCATACATCCAATTATCTCTTTATGGAACATAATTGACAAGATAAGATTATAAGATCTTATCACATAACATGAGGAACGTATAAGTAACTGCAAGGTATATAAAGATTAACTACACAAGAAAGGCCTCAACTAATGTTCCGTGTTTTTCCTTAAGCAATAAATACTATACGGCTGGATTACGTATTAATATGCCTTGAAGAAGTGAGTCGTACTGATCAAATCCAACCTTCGGTTGCGAAACACAAAGCTGGTGCCATACAAGGTCAATGGAAGAGCTAGACTCCACGACCTCCCACCTCATAGTCAGTGTACGAGTACAACACAAGTAGGACCGTAGTCTCGTGCTTAAGTGGCCTCAACAACAGGGTCAGCTCCATAGGCTACCCATCTGCTAGCCTGCCTCGGTACAGGTCTCGGCGCTAGTATGTCTGAGCCACGGGCCTGTTCACCGTGCTCTGAGTCATGAACGTATTCATGCTCCCATATCACATATCCTAAGCCATGGGCCTGTTCACCATGCTCCTATACACATCCCGAGTCTGCAACCGTAGCTGCACTCGAATCCTCACTATTTTAGGCTAGGAGAAACCTCGCATATTCAATAATATGCGCTCCGGGTTAACCCACAGGAGAACCCGTTTCACCATCACCATCTCCTGACGATGATGGATCTATGGCCAGGCAACTACATGATATATTCCATTGTGATTAATTAGTGTGTTTTAGATGAATTGCAGGACACAACCAAGATGTATAACATGCAAGCTATAACAAGAAATAAACAACATAAAACTCAAACTTATTCTTTTATCAACATCATCCTGATCCATCACAAGGATCCAACATTACATGTTATCACTTGGCTTCTTGCCAATCATCTAGATCCACCTCAAGGATCATCACATTGCCATGGGATCTCAATCCCTCATCACATAGTGCCACAGCCTCTCAAGGCTTACATCATCAACATGGGTTAGCAAATCCCAAGAACTTTAGTCAAACTTAGGTCCTCAGACAAAACACATCATATATAACACCTCATCATCAAGAGTAACTATCAAAGCAATGTTACTCATCATATATACCGCATAGCCTTTTACTTGGCTATGCATCACCTGCATGGTTAGTATACACAATAATCATAGGCTTCTCTAACATCTATTTGGAGGATGCATCTCAGGCCAGAGCCATCGCCAACAGCTCATTTATTGGGCAATTCATGCCAATTACAGAAGCTAGTAGGAGACTCCTCACCGCAATTCCTTCAGACACCGAGATATGGGTTGCTGTCTGTTCGACACCTCCTCTCAAGGCCCCTGGCCCAGATGGGATAACTGCTCAATTTGTTCAAGAGAAGTGGTCGACTGTCCGCACTCAACTGAATAGATTCCTCACTGATCCCTTCCGAGGTGTACCGGTCCCGCCAACAGCTACCGCATCCACACTGGTGCTCATTCCTAAAGTCCCCATCCCGGAGAGATGCTCGTAGATGCGTCCTATATCCCTCAACAATGTCTGCTCTAAAATCCTCTCCAAGATTATTGCAACGCGTATCAAACCCTATTTGCAGGAGTGGATCTCCCCTATGCAATCTAGCTTTGTCCCCGAAAGGTGGATTGGGGACAACATCACTCTAGTTCAGGAGATCATCCACTCAATGGAGAGGAAAAGTAGCCGGAAACATCACCTAGCCATTAAGCTCGATCTTATGAAAGCCTTTGATAAGATGAGTTGGCCTTTCATTGAAGATACTTTGCGCCGAACTTCTATCCTGAGTGAGCTCATCAGAATCATCATGCAGATAATCTCATCTGGACAGACCACCATCCTATGGAATGGAGAAGCAATTGGGTCCTTCAACCCATCCTGCGGGGTTAAGCAGGGCGATCCTTTATCCCCCTACATCTTCGTGCTCTTCCTGGAGCATTTCACTCAGTTGATTGCTGCAGAAACAACTGCGGGAAGATGGAAACCAATTATACTCACCAGACAACAGCTACCTTTCACACATGTAAGCTTTTCCGATGACATACTACTCTTTGGGGAGGCTTCTATACCACAGGCGACATCCATCCTATGCTGCCTTAAATGGTTTGGCAAGGCATCTGGATAGTTTCTTTCTCTCGAGAAATCTACTATCTTCTTCTCTGTCAATACCCCCAGAGCCATGCGCTCGTTCATTTGCAGGAAACTCCACATAAAGGAAACTTCTGAATTAGGTCGACACTTGGGCATACCCATAATCCACAATAGAAAGAGCAAAAACCACTACCAATACTTCATTGAGAAGCTTCACCGGCAGATTGATAAATGGCAGAACAATTTCCTTTCTCTGGCTGGGAGGGTCACATTGGCGAAATCCACCTTACTTGCACAACTGTGTTATACGATGCAAATGACACAGCTGCCGATGGCATGTTGTGACAAGATAGATCAGTTGATTCGACAATTTATTTGGAGCAGTTCCATCCAGACTAGCAAGTTTCATCTTGTTGCCTGGGAGCATATCACTCTCCCCTACCATGCCGATGGGTTAGATATCAGGAAGGCAAAGGATTTCAACATGGCGCTGTTAATGAAGAAAGCTTGGCAATACGTGAGGAATGAACCGCCACCATGGGTTCGACTTATGAAAGCCAAATACTCATCTCAATCTGCGAGTAATGGCTCAGGCTCCCATCAATGGAGAAGCATTAACGACTCTCTCCCTTTTCTTCTCACACATTCGAAGCAAGTAGCAATTTCAGGAGAGAGCACCAACGTGTGGACGGATGCTTGGGTTGAAGAAGGTCACACGCCGGTTATCTGCACATCTCTCGTAATACCTGAAGATATCAAGGATCTGAAAGTAGCAAGCCTGGTCAAAGACGACGGCTCTTGGGATGTTGAGTTCTTACAGCATTGGTTCACTGACCAAACTACACAAGATATCTTAAGGATGCCACCCCCTCTCTCAATATGATCTTGACAACCTAACCTGGTCCCTATCTAAGGATGGTAATTTCTCGACCAATACAGCCTATAGGGTACTCAGTGGCACAAATCTCCCCTTACCAACTGGTCACTTTTCTTCTCTCTGGTCCTTGTCCATCCCGCAGCGTGTTAAAGCCAATCTATGGCTTATTCACAGAGACCGACTTCTCACTAATGTCCTCAGATTCAGAAGGAAGATGACGGACTCCAGCATCTGCTCTATCTATAGCAATGCCCCAGAATCCACTTTCCATGCTGTTAGAGATTGCTATCTAGCCCGTTGCACCTGGTCGCTCCTTATCCCCCAAGAAGCCATTGAGTTCTTCAATTTCAACTCCACGGAAGACTGGCTTGGTTACAATCTCAAACATCTGAAACATGTGGAAGGATGGCCCATCCTTTTCTCCATATCGTGTTGGCTTATATGGAAGAACATAAACTTGAAAATCTTCGAGCAAACTGCAAAACCGCCGCACTCTCTTGCTCTTTCATGTCGAGGTGAAGCAACATCTATAAAGGTAGCCTTTCTCCAATCCAACACAGCTGGCAACAACCAACCTAAAGATCATTTCTGTCTGATTGAGGTTGCCAAGGATTCAGTTGTGGTGAATGTCGACACAGCTACTGATAATCCAAACGAACGCATGTCTACTAGTGTGATCATCCACAACACAGAAGGCATCTGGCTCTCCGGGGGCACAGACTCTATGCGGGGTATAGATCCCATGAGGGGGGAACTATATGCAATCATGGATGGTATTCGACGCATACGACCAAGACACATTCTCAACTTTATCATGATCAGTGATTGCCAATTATCTGTCTTCTGGATCACGGGAACCCAACATCCGCCAACCAAATACATGCTGATCATCTAGGCTATTCAGTGCCTTTGGTCAGAGCTTCCTGGAGGTTCATTAATCCATGTACAGCGGAAATGGAACAACCCCGGCGACCAATTGGCAAAGGAATGTCTTAAATAGTCGGACCTTTCCGGAGAGCTCCAAGCTTGGCCGCCCTTTCTTTTTGCACTTTATGAAAAGGAGAGGACTTGTTACGCAAACATGGTTAAGCATGTTCCTATTTCTAGATTAGCCCCTCGGGCAGTTCTGTAACCAATTAGTCCGGTAGTACAAAAAAAATCATAGGCTTAACAGAAAGACTATGCTATCAATATAAGGTGACATTAATGATTATATGCTTTATCAATCATGCCTCAACTTGTGATCATGAGCATAGGTTACATCATTAAGCAAGGCATTCTACATGCTTATCATTTCCTCAACATTATACATAATATCAAGATGATCACATGCATATTTAAAGACATGTAAGTTACATAGATGAGTTTTACCATAACGATTACCATTAAGTATATCAAGGGCCACCATCATGACTAAACGTGATACATACACAAGGT
The DNA here is from genome assembly GCA_963693085.1 of Alisma plantago-aquatica. Lineage (NCBI taxonomy): Eukaryota > Viridiplantae > Streptophyta > Magnoliopsida > Alismatales > Alismataceae > Alisma > Alisma plantago-aquatica. The sequence goes on from OY856412.1 coordinate 457,027,237, forward strand.
TTAGCATAGATGGGGTCTACTATATCGTGCACATCCAGTGTTACTATCAAAACTAAACGTGATCCAAGAACAACATATCGGTTTTTATAAGGGGCAGGACCCTCACTAACAATACCCACTACCCTCACCATAGGTAGTATCGGGCATGGCTCATCCTATCAACCAACCACCTCAACCTTATAACGGTCAAGAAACTACCAAGGATAACGGCCAACACTCCACACTTCTAGGTGTAACGGCACTAAGCAACGTGCAACTCAGGCTAAGGGGGGTATCGTGCAACTACTTGCTAACGGGCACCCAAGACAGATCGGCCAACCACACATATCGGGTACTAGAGTGCCGTGCAATGCCCGTCAGGTGTAGGGCTGTAGACCGACACACACAGGACTAGTGTGACGCCCGTCACCACAACTAACTTGCAACGCCTCCATAACGTCAGGGCATAACAAGGGGTAAGGGTATCGGGCAGAACATGCAGCATAGAGTGACACCCGTCACACACAGGTTCAAGGACCAGGGTATATCGTCCAACACAAACATAACATGTCATCCAAGGTCATACCAAGGAAAAGATATCGGGAAACACCACCAACAACACCATATCGGGCTAGATGCACCCCGACAGGGTCACCACCATCCTCAAACTCAAGGGCACCAAAACCCTAAAGAGTCAATAAGATGGCTCACCTCTCAACTTAAATGAGTGAGGGGTCTTGCACATCTCTTAACATCAATCGGGCAACACAAGGAACAACCGAAAATGAAGTCCACAACTACCACCAAGCTCACCCTTCTAGTCCATGGTGAGAGGAGGGTGTTGCTCAAGCTACTAGAAAACAAGCTCACCTCTCAACTTAAACGAGAGAGGGGTATTGCCCATGCTACTAGAACTCAAGCTCACTCCTCTAGACCAAGGAGATAAAGGAGTATTTCTCACCAAGAAACCCTAGAACACATGGTTCGGACAACAAGAACAACTTAAGCAAGGAACTAACTAGCAACTCATATAGCCGACATGATCATAGCAACATATAAGAACATAGAAAGAAGTAGTGTAGTTAGGGTTAGGAGTTATGTAACCCGCCTTAAGCAAGCTCCAAGCTCCTAGCTCCAAGCACCACCAAGGAAGAAGGAGAGCAAAGCACTCTAGGGTTCAGCCACCACTAGAGGAAGAAGGAATCTCCAAGAAGGATCGGCCACCAAGATTGCAAGAGAAGAGAGTGTGTCGTGCACCAAGGGAGAAGGAGACTAAGAAACTAAAGGGACCCTTAGCAAGGGAAAGGAAACACATATATAGAAGGGCATGGAGGAGAAAGCAAAGCAAAGAAAAGCAAGGTGTCGCCCACCTAGGGACACTTGTCCATGAGCATTGCCATCACTATAACATGCCCTAAACACATGTCCAAAGCAATAGCCATATGCAATCATCAAGCACCAAGTGTCCACTAGTGGTGACACAAACGAGGTCAAAGATGGTCAAAGGTCCATGGATGACACAACTGGACAATACACCACCACCATGGGCGACACAACCCTGGGTGACATAGCCTGGGTGACACAGCCTCCTCTTGCCCAACACAAGGTTCAACCAAACAAAGGCAAGGCACCACAAGGCCCAACAAGCTCCACCAAGCCCAAAGGAACCCAAGCAATAAGCCCAAACCTTCCCCTCAACACTATAGGAAGCAAGGAGAGGGAGGAACACCTCACAAGATGGCAAACTTGCCCACAAACCCTAGACTTGGGTAAATTGCAAGTAGCACCTCCAACTCTCAACAAATCACAACCAAACCCTAATCACCACTAAAGGTGATTAGAAAGCAACAAATCATCAAGGTTAAGCAAAGCAAATAGGGTAAACCCTAAACGGAGGTCAGGGTCCTTACAGAAGGCTTTATCAATCTGGCAGGTCTAATGTGCATACTAAAGTAAATTTTTGGGATCATGAAGGGTCCCCTCATCCTCCTGGTCAATTGGGCCTCATCCAAGCATTTGTACAATTCAACCAATATCAAAGGGATGACAATATCCTTCCTCCAAAGGATAGAGAAAACCCTAGAAGAAACAGTCATCGCTCACCTAACAACCTCTTTAAAAAGTAGATCCACTAGGATAATCAAGGTGTATGCTTGAAAGCAAGGAAGGTCGGGAGGAACAACACCATGTTGTTCCCCATTGTCAAATGACTCCCACATGGAGGCGATCTGAATGGAGAGACCATCATTGATGAACCATCGAGCGACTTGTGACTACTTCACGCTTGGAAGAATAGTCATCTCAACAACCAAATTGAACTTCTTTGGTACAAGAGGTAAGTGGTCATGGAGAGGATGCATGCAATCTTAGAAACATCTTCCAAGTTAGGAGTTAGAACGACATCCCCAAAGAGGTAGGAGTGACTCAAAGGATCCTAAAAATGGATCACCGTTGACATCAACTCTCTTGCAATACATATGTAAACCAAATGACAAAGATGACAAGTAAGGAGAAACCTTGCCAATTCATTCTTAGAAAAATATGAAGAACGTGATAAAAATATAATCAAAACCTAATTCTATCTCTAGTTCAAAATGTACCCAACGTTGCTATCTTTAATTTCTTAATACATAAAAACCCTAATTTCTAGGTTTTGATGATATTAATATGTTCAATTGATCTTAATGTGGAAAGATTTGTCTTTTTGGATGAAAAGGGTAACTTGGATATAAATTTAGAATAATAATCCATAAATTGATGAGTTAGGGTTTATTGAGGTTAAAAGTGCACATGATGATAAAACTAGGGTTTGTGAATAAAAAGCGCATGAAAGTGGTAAATGGAGTTTGGGAAGATGAAGCCATAATTAAAATCTAAGTTGTCATCAAAACTCTAGCTTGGACCCCAAGTCAACTTTAATGGTGGATTTTGGACAAAATAATAATACAAGGGTATTATGCTTTTATTTCAAGGTTGTTGCTTGATTGGTTGCTTTGTTGCTTTTTTCTTGGACATCAAATACTCTTGATAAAGGTACGTGGTTATGCCTATGACCACTAGACTCACACAAAACATGAGGATTTACGAGGTTTTTTGCATTGATTACAAATAAACTATTGGCTGTTTATTCAATTCCTACAATCCTTAAAGTGACTATGATTATCAACTTATATAAGAATAACTTGCTCAACTATCTCTTGTGTATGTAAGAAATACATGTGGGATGTAAGGGAAAGTGATCTAGACTAGATAGGATGATCACCAAGACCAATCCAGGATAGGATGGTCATGACGAGGCCTAGCCAGGAAAGGAAGGTCATATTAGACCAAGCCAGGATGGGATGGTGATGAGACATCCAATGTAGGGAAAAAATCCTAGAGAGAGGGTTCCCCACATGAGTACCCTAGAGAGGGAGTGTCCCACATAGATTAAGTTGAGAGTTTAGAAAGAAAATGAAAGTTTCAATTTTGTAATCATATTTGTTGCTATGGTTGAATGTTGTTACACCTAGATGTGAATATTGTGTTTCCCCCACATACCGATATAACTTGTTATACTTATCAAATTTTTGTTTCTTAGTGTTTTAGGATAATCTAATATTATTCTACAAGTATGATGAGAAATAGACCTCCATAGAAGAAGGCACCAAAAGAAAAGAATTAATGTAACTTAGGAGGATATAGATAGTTAGTTTTTACTTTCAATTGCAAATAGTAGTTCTTACTATCCAATGTAAGGTTTTCCTTTTATAATGTATGTTCAACTCTTTACAATTTAGTGAAATTTATTATTATTTTTTGGTTCATTTCTAAACAATTGATCCTATATTAGGGTAATGACCATTGCCCTCATGTTCCATCTTAATTGGGGTTAATAAGGGAGGGGGTCATTACAATCCCAACGTGTCTTTTATGAAGATTTGGGGTTGTGAAGCTTATCTAACAAAGAAGTTTCCCGAAAAGCTTGGACCCAAATCAAATAAATTTATTTTGTTGGATATTCTAAGGAAACTAAAGGAAATTACTTTCATTCCCTATATGACAACAAAGTGTTTGTTTCCCGGGATGATGCATTCTTAGAAAAGGAATTTATTTCCAAAGAATCAGTGGCAGGAAAGTAGAACTCAAAGAGGTTCGAGACCAACAAGAAAACATTGATCCAGTAGATGTACAAGCGGAAGAAGGAGAATCACAAGTCATTGTGGAATCTATAAGTCCTCAAGTAACACATGAACCATGTAGATCTAGTAGGACACACGTTGAGCCTGAATGATTTGGTTATTTTGTGACTCAAGAAGGCGGTGAGTTGGTCATAGATGATGATTCAACAACAAATCTAGAATCTACTAAAGGACCAGAGTCTAAGAAATGGTCTGAGGCCATGAGATCTGAGATGGAATCCATGACCTTGGTGGATCCACATTAAGGGGTAAAACCCATAGGGTGCAAATAGGTCTTCTAGAAGAAGATCGACCTAGATGGTAAAGTACAAACCTATAAAGGTAGATTGGTTCCAAAGGGTTTCAGACAAGTTCAAGGAGTTGACTATGACAAACCTTTTCTCTAGTTTCCATGGTTAAGTCCATCAGGATCATGCTTTCCATTGTAGCTTATTATGGCTATGAGATTTGGCAGATGGATGTTAAAACTGTATTCTTTAATAGAAATCCTCTTGATGTTGTGTACATGACATAACATGTTGGTTTTATAAATACAAAGGATGAAAATAAAGTCTGTAAGATACAAAGGTTAATCTTTGGATTGAAGAAAGCATCTCGGAGCTAGAATCTATGATTTGACGAAACACTCAAGGGGTTTGGCTCTAGTAAAAATGAAGACGAACCTTTTGTGTACAAGAATGTTAGTGCGAGCATGATAGTATTCCTCATATTTTATGTAGATGACATACTATTGATATGGAATGACATCCCTACTTCACATATGGTAAAGACCTGGCTTGGAAATACAGTCTCTATGAAGGACTTAGGTGAAGCATCCTACATCTTAGGAATCGAGTTCTATAGAGATTAATCTAGAAGGCTTATTGGACTAATTCTGTAAGGACCCCGACCTGCGTTTAGGGTTTACCCTGTTTGTTTTGCTTAACCTTGGTGGTTTGATGCTTGCTAATCACCTTTGAGTGGTGATTAGGGTTTGGTTGTGCTTTGATGAGAGTTCGAGGGGCTGCTTGCAAATAACCCAAGTCTAGGGTTTTGTGTGCAAGTTTGCCATCTTGGGAGATGTTTTCCCCTCTTTGCTTCCTCTAGGGTTGAGAGGAAGGCTTGGGCTTGTTGTTTGAGTTCCTTGGGCCTGAGTTGAGCTTGTTTGGGCCTTGAGGTGCTTTGTATGGGCTTGCTTGATCCTTGTGTCGGCCAAGTGAAGCTTGTGTCGCCCTAGGTTGGTTTGTGTCGGCCAACAAGGTGGTGTGTCGACCTGGAGTAGTGTGTGTCGCCCAGCAGAGCTGCTAGTTGTGTCGCCCATGTTGCTTGGTCCAACCTTGACCATGTTTGGTGGACACTTGGTGTATATCCTGGACAAGTGTCTCTTGGTGTGCTAGTGTGTTGGCTTGAACCCTAGGACAAGTGTCCCTTGGGTGGACGACACTTAGCATGGATCTACCTTGGTTTCTCCTCCCCTCCTTTCTATATAGGTGGCTCTTTTCCTTTGCCTTAGCTTCCTTTGCTCTTTTGGTCTCTCCTCCACCTTGGGTGCACGATATCCCTCTCCATCTTGCTTGTGTTGGCCGATACACTCCCTTGGAGTTGAAGTGGTGGCCGATACACCTTCCTGGAGAAGCCTGGTGGATGATAGCTTTGGACCTTGGAGTGTTTCTTCTACCTTGGATCTTAAGGCGGGTTGCATAATTTCTAACCCTAACTCCTTTACCTCTAGCAATAACCTTGTTACATGATAATAGTTAGCTTAGTTCCTTAGTTTTGTACCTTGCTTGAGTTTCCTTTGGTTGGCCGATATGTTTGTATACCTTGTTGAGCTATGTTCTTGTCCTTCTCTTGGACGATAGGCCTTTGTTCTTATGGTGGACGGTAGGGCTTGGTTGGATGGTTTGGTTTGGGTTGCACGGCATGCAACTAAGTGTAACGGCCGATATCCCTGTCGTGCGTTGCATCTTGGTGTGTCGGCCGATAGGCCAAGGCTGTGATGCGTGACAGTAAGTGGGGTTGTGACGGGCGTCACGCCTCTAGTTTGGATGAGTGTTGGCCGTTAGGCCTTGAGAGTGGTTGCACGATATCAGGAGTACTTCCCTCTCTCCTTTCCTTCTCTCTCTCCTTATCTCTCCTGGTTGTTGTGGAGTTGTTAGATGGGCGTTACCCCATGGTTATCAGGTGTCAGGTGTTGGCTGTGACGAGCGTTTCCCGATGGGGTGTATCACGCGACACTCCCTGGTGCGCGACACTCCTTCTAGTAACGGGGCGTTGCGGGCTGGGCGCTGGGTGCAACGCAGCGTTGCTGCCTTCCCATGCCTAGCCGAGCAAGTTAGCTATAGTGAGGGTTGTGAGGTCTTAGGTGAGGGCAATTAGGTCCTTTGGTGACGGTCCCAAGTATCATGACAGTAGACGCTTATGCATAACCAAATCTCGGTAGTAATACCTTGCTTAGTAACAATAATAATGACATGGTAGTATTAATGATAGTCATGATGATAATGTTGTTGATAACTAAGATGTCAATAATGTTGGTGATGTTAGTTGTGTTGATGAAGGTGATGCCTTGCTAGTAAGAGAAAGTAATAATAATGATAATGATTGGAATAATGTGGCTAAGTGGCAGTTACATTAATAGTTTGCTTAATGACATAGCAATGAAGATAATAGTAGATGATGATGCTGATAATAGTAATAATGGTAACAAGAGTAGTAATGACATGATATTGATATGAGTCTTATGCTTACTTATTAATGATAATGATAAATGGTAGTTGCATTGATGGTTGCTTAATGACAAAGATATGAATGATGATAGTGGATGGTAACAGTAATGATTTTGGTAACAATAGTAGTTGATTTGTATACTCAACATAATTGTTATATAAAGTGAATACCTTGATTCTTTGTATAATCCTGAGATGAGGGTAGGCATGATTATGGTATGATGTGCTTAACAAGCTTGATCATCAAATAGTGTAATATTGATAAATAGATTATCTTGAATGATAGCTCATGATAGTGAGCATATTCTTTATGTTGAATCTATGGTTATTGTGTATCCTAACCATGCAAGTGATGTGTAGCCATAAAAGGGCTATGTGACATATGTGATGAGTAACATTACCTTGATAATTGTTCTATGAGATTATATATGTGATGTGTTGGTCCCATGTTTATGATGTGAGCCTTGAGAGGCAGTGACAGTACATGATGAGGGATTGAGATCCCATGGTATGTGATGATCCTTGAGATGGATCTGGATGGTTGGCAAGAGGCCAAGTGGTAACATGTAATGTTGGATCCTTGTGATGGATCAGGTTGATGTGGTTTCAATAATAATATAAGGTTCTTTACTTTCTGTTATATCTTGCACATTATATAACTTGGTTGAATCCTGCAATCCATCTAAAAGATACTAATTAATTATAGTGGAATTATATCATGTAGTTTGCCCTGGCCATAGATCCATCATCGTCAGGACTTGGTGATGGTGAAACAGGTTCTCCTACGGGTTAACCTGGAAGCGCATATTGTTGAATATGTGTAGGTTGCTCCTAGCCTGAAAATTAGGAGGTAAGAGTGTAACTTTGGTTGCAGACTCAGATACGTGTAAAGAGCATGGTGAACATGCCCATGGCTCAGGATATGTGATGTGAGGAGCATGAATGCTTTCATGGCTCAAAGCACGGTGAACAGGCCCGTGGCTCAGTTTTACTAGCGCCGAGACCTGTACCAAGGTGGGCTAGAGTGAGGGTAGCCTATGGAGCTGACCCTGTGGCTTAGACCACTTCAGCATGTGACTACGATCCTACTTGTGTTGTACTCGTGTACTGACCACGAGGTGGGAGGTTGTGGAGTCTGGCTCTTCCATTGACCTTGTATGGCACCGGTCTTAGGCTTCGCAGCTAGAGGTTGGATTCGAATGGTACGATTCAAATCCTCAGGGCATAATAATACGTAAAATAGATGTTTAATATTTACTGCTTAAGATAAACACGAAACATTGGTTGAGGCCTTGTTTGTGTATTTAATTCTGGTCTATCTGCATGTACTTCTATATTTATCAGGTATGTGGTAATATGATGTATCTTGATAATCAGGTTATGTGATCTTGTATCTTATTCTGATGATCAGGTTACATAGTGATATATCTTATCTTGTCAATCATGTTCCTTTGAAAGATATCTGATATATGCTTTTGTACAGCTGGCAATCTTGTCGGTAAGAATAGCCTTGATTTACATAGACTGCTCTTGATATATCTATTGATTAGTTATCTGTTGTTATAGTTTATCTTGCTGAGGTTCTGTAGTTGCGGTGGGGAGTTATGTTTCCCGCTGGGACAATATTCGATTGTCTCACTCCGCTGGTTTTCAGGTGGTCGCGGTAGACGTGGTCATGGTCGTGGTGTTGCGGCCGAGCAGCTTGAGGAGCAGTAGAAGGCAAGCGATGGACATGCTGTTGTTTTGGATGTTTTGTAGTAGAGTCTAGAGTCATCCCTGTACTCTTAGGTCCTTGGCAGTGTTTTGACGATGTTTCACGATGAATGATCGAAGATGTTTGTATATCCTACTGTTGTCCAGATGCAGGCCTCGATGTACATGAACAGGTGATGAACCCCTGTGATGGATGAACAGCTATTCCTGAGCTGTGGACACATATCAGATCTCGTGTATGTATATATATGATATGTTTCTGTGCAAGATGAGGACCGGGAAGTAATACTTTCACAGTTTATCTGTTTTCCGCAATCGGTTTTAATTAACCCATGTTTTCATAATCTGTGGTTATGGTGACTTCCGCACATTTTCGTGTAACACCTCGTTATCTGTGTGATAATGGGATGTGTTGCCACAAGTTTTGGTATCAAAGCCTTAGGTTCGCTGAGTCTACAGGGATTTAGGACTAGGTTGAGTTGTTCTTATATGTGTCCAGGTTTTCTTACAATATCTTCTGCCCTCAGCGGAAGAAAAGTCAAGATGTCTGGAAACCATGAAGAACACTCTGCTGAGTACAGTGATGCTGCATCGGTTGATGGAGCGGATGGACAGGCACATGAAGATCGGGTGCCTGAGGTTCCCCAATTTAACCCAGCCATACTTGAACATCCTGCCTACCAACAACTTATGGGGCAGTTAATGGCTACGATGAATCTCATGGTTGAGTGATTACCAGTGCCTCCTCCATGAGCACAGGTTCCCCATGGAGAAGCATCGCGTATTGGGAAGACCTTCGAGCGGCATCGCCGAGTTGGAGCTTCAGATTATGCTGGAACAGCTGATCCAGCGGATGCAGATCTGTGGCTGACAAGTCTCGAGAAGGCTTTCCGGATTCTTGACATCCCCAAAGCAGACAAGGTAAAGCATGTTGTCTACCTTCTGAAGGGTAGTGCTGGTCACTGGTGGACCATCGAGGAAGAGAAGCGGCCTGGTAAGGTGATATGCTGGGAAGTGTTTCGACGTGAGTTCGTCACCAGATACTTTCCAAAGACGTATCTGGATGAGAAGATCAATCAGTTTGAGAAGTTGCGGCAAGGAACGATGAACATCACCGAGTACGAAGCCAAGTTTATGGATCTGTTGAGGTTCTGTCCTCACATGGCAGCAACAGACGAGGAACGGATCAGGCGTTTCGAGAAGGGTTTGAGTGCTGAGTTGACAACCCATGTGTCTGCGTTGGAGAATCGAGAACGGTTTGCTATGTTTGTGGAATCTGTTCGACGGATCGAGAGGACAGTACGGGAGAAAAGAGAGTCTATGCCTCTTAAAAGACCTGCTCAGTTTCAAGGACGAAGGTTTGGTGGCTTTAAGAAGCCCAGGTTTTCGGCACCGTCAGCGATGAGAAGTGTCGGTATACCATCTCAGTGGTCTCTGAGTAAAGGGAGAGGTTATGTTTCTTCACCATCTAAGGTGCACAGTTCATCTTCTGTGGCAGTGACAGGGCTAGCTAGGCCACGGTTTGAGGACAAGGCATGTCATCTTTGTGGTCAAGTTGGGCATTTTAGGCTTAATTGCCCGAATAGAGACGTTGAAGTGACGCAGCAACCGAGACAAAGTTTTCAGAGGTTAGAGAGACCGCATGCCAGTGGTAGCAGAGGACGAGGATGCGGTCAAGCGTCTCAAGCTGGATCGTCTGCTCAAGGAAGCAGGGTCGTGGACAGCAAGCAACGGCTCAATTCTATGCTATGAGTCAGCCGGAGGCGATAGTCAACCCGCGAGTGGTGATAGGTCAGATGGAGTTATTTCATTCTGATATGTCTTCTTCTTGCTTTATATATGTTCTGGTTGACCTGGGTGCTACACACTCTTTTATCGCCTATAGTATGCTTGGAAACTGTCGTTTACCTGTTAGTTGTAAGAAGTATAGCTTGTTGTTAGAAACCCCTCTTGATGGTTCCTCTTTGCTTCGAGAAGAGTGTCCATCTTGTGTTTTGTCTTTCTCGGGACATCATATCCAGGTGGATCTTATACCACTTGATATGCATGGTTTCGATGTTATCCTTGGGATGGACACCTTAGAGAAGTATAAGGTCATCTTGGACTGTGGTTCCAAGCAGGCAGTGTTTGATGTTGCTGGAGAGAAGTGGATCTTCCAGGGAGATAGGAAGATTCTTCCAACGTGTTTGCTATCAGCTATGGTGCCAGATAAGTTGTTACGACAAGGATGTGAGGCGTTCCTAGCTCACGTGGTGGATACTGTTGTGGTTAACAAGGCGAAAGGTCCTAGTCTTGAGGAGGTGTCCGTGATTCGAGAGTTTGCAGATGTGTTTCCGGAGGAGTTTCCTAGTGTTCCTCCACCCGGAGAGATTGATTTCGAGATCAATCTGGTTCTAGGAACACAGCCAGTTGCACAATCCGCATATAGGATGGCTCCAGCAGAGATGGCAGAGTTGAAGAAGCAGTTGCAAGAGTTGTTGGAGAAAGGTTTTATCTGACTGAGTACGTCGCCGTGGGGTGCTCCTGTGTTGTTCGTTAAGAAGAAGGATGGTTTGATGCGGTTGTGTATAGATTACCGGCAGTTGAACAAGGTCACGATCAAGAATAAGTACCTATTGCCGAGGATAGATGATCTGTTCGATCAGTTGCGTGGTGCTACAATGTTTTTGAAGATCGATCTACGGTCTGGATATCATCAGTTGAGGATAAAGGCGGATGGCATACCCAAGTCAGCTTTCAGGACGAGGTATGGTCATTTCGAGTTTGTGGTTATGCCGTTTGGGTTAACCAATGCACCTGCTGCTTTCATGGATCTGATGAACAGAGTGTTCCGTCCGTTCTTAGATTAGTTTGTTGTAGTCTTTATAGATGACATTTTGATCTATAGTCGGGACAGGCAAGAGCATGAGCAACATCTTCTTCGAGCGTTGACTCTTCTTCGTCAACATTAGTTGTATGCCAAGTTCAGTAAGTGCGAGTTCTGGTTGGCGAAAGTGACTTTCTTGGGTCATGTGATATCTACTGAAGGCGTCAAAGTAGATCCAAAGAAGGTGGAATCCGTTGCGGATTGGGAACAACCGAAGACGCCGACAGAAGTTCGTAGTTTCCTTGGTTTGGCTGGATACTACCGGAGGTTTATCAAGGACTTCAGTGTGATCGCTTTGCCGATGACGAAGTTGACCAGGAAGGATGTACCTTTTGTTTGGGATGATCGATGTCAGCAAGCTTTCCAGAGTTTGAAGGAGAAGATGACCAGTGCTCCAGTGTTGATCTTGCCAGAGCCTGGGAAAGGCTATGTTGTTTTCTGTGATGCTTCCAAGAAAGGTTTAGGTTGCGTGTTGATGCAGGAAGATCATGTGGTTTCTTTTGCCTCACGACATCTCAAGAAACATGAGGAGAACTATCTGACTCATGATTTGGAGTTGGCAGTAGTAGTTCATGCATTAAAGATTTGGAGACACTATTTGTATGGGGAAGTGTGTCAGATCTTTACGGATCATAAGAATCTGAAGTACATCTTTACACAGAAAGAGTTGAACATGCGACAGCGACGATGGATGGAGTTGATTAATGATTACGACTGCACTATTGAGTATCATCCTAGTAAGGAAAATGTGGTAGATGATGCGCTTAGCAGAAAGTCTGCTTCTCTTTCTTCAAAGAAGGCACAGTTGAGCTCTCTGGTATGCCATAGATGAGATATGTTGGTTTCTCTAAGGCAGATGAATGTGCAGATGGAAGTTTCTTTGTTGTCTAGTCTTTTCGCATAGATGCAGGTTAATCCTACGTTGAGACAGCAGATCAAAGATGCACAGCAGACAGATGATGCAGTACAGTTGATTAGATCAGAGTTCGGCAGCAACAAGCGTGATGGGTTTCATGAGTCCAAGGATGGGCTAGTTTGCTATCGTGATAGGATGGTGGTTCCAGATGCTAATAATCTAAGGAAGTTGGTGCTTGAGGAAGCACATACGTCGATGTATGTGATGCATCCAGGTGTCGCCAAGATGTACCATAGTCTGAAGGACTTGTATTGGTGGCCCGAATTGAAGAAGGATGTAGCTGAGTTCGTGGCAAGATGTGCGGTGTGTCAGCAAGTGAAGGCTGAACATCAAAAGCTGGCAGGTACGTTGCAACCTTTGCCGATATCGCAGTGGAAATGGGATCACATAACCATGGATTTCGTAGTTGGTCTACCCAGGACAACTAGGAATCATGATTCTATTTGGGTGATAGTGGACAGATTGACTAAGTCTGCCCATTTTCTACCAGTGAAGATGATGTATACAGCTGAGAAACTAGCTCGAGTATATGTGGATGAGATAGTACGTTTGCATGGTGTGCCAGCAACGATAGTTTCTGACAGAGGTCCTCCGTTTATGAGTCATTTTTGGGAACAGTTGCACAGAGCGTTGGGAACGCAGTTGAGGTTCAGTACAACTTTTCACTCACAGACAGGTGGACAGTCTGAGAGGACTATTCAGATTTTGGAGGATCTCCTTCGAGCTTGTGTTTTGCAGTTTCTAGGCAACTGGGATGTACATCTGAGTTTGATAGAGTTCGCCTACAACAATAGTTATCAGCGGAGCATTGACATGGCTCCTTATGAGGCTTTGTATGGAAGGAAGTGCAGATCTCCTTTGTGTTGGTATGAGTCTGGTGAGTATCAGCTTTTGGGTCCTGAGTTAGTTCAGCAGACGACAGATAAGATCAAGGTGATACAACAACAGTTGAAAGTGGCACAGGACAGGCATAGGTCTTATATAGACAATCACTGACGACCTTTGGAGTTCTAGGTAGGAGACAAAGTGTATCTTAAAGTCTCACCGTGGAAAGGTGTGCTAAGGTTTGGCCGGAAGGGTAAGTTGGCTCCTAGGTATATGGGGCCTTATCCAGTGATAGCACGTGTTGGCAAGGTAGCTTACGAGTTAAAGTTGCCTCCAGAGTTGCACATGTTACATCCAGTGTTTCATGTCAGTATGCTGAAGAAAAGTCATCTGAATTCAGGAACAGTGATACATCCAGTTGAGGTTGATCTTGATGCAGATGTGACCTACGAGGAAGGTCCTGTGGCGATCCTTGACAGAAGGATCAAGAAGCTGAAGAGAAAGGATCTGGCTCTTGTGAAGGTTCTTTGGCAGCGTCGTGGTGTTGAGGAAGCCACGTGGGAGCTTGAGGAAGAGATGAGGAGGAAGTATCCCTCGCTTTTCTCTTCAGATTTCGGGGATGAAATCCCTTAAAGGGGGTTAGCTTGTAAGGACCCTGACCTGCGTTTAGGGTTTACCCTATTTGTTTTGCTTAACCTTGGTGGTTTGATGCTTGCTAATCACCTTTGAGTGGTTATTAGGGTTTGTTTGTGCTTTGATGAGAGTTCGAGGGGCTGCTTGCAAATAACCCAAGTCTAGGGTTTTGTGTGCAAGTTTTCCATCTTGGGAGATGTTTTCCCCTCTTTGCTTCCTCTAGGGTTGAGAGGAAGGCTTCGGCTTGTTGTTTGAGTTCCTTGGGCCTGAGTTGAGCTTGTTTGGGCCTTGAGGTGCTATGTTTGGGCTTGCTTGAGCCTTGTGTCGGCCAAGTGAAGCTTGTGTTGCCCTAGGTTGGTTTGTGTAGGCCAACAAGGTGGTGTGTCGACCTGGAGTAGTGTGTGTTGCCCAGTAGAGCTGCTAGTTGTGTCGCCCATGTTGCTTGGTCCAACCTTGACCATGTTTGGTGGACACTTGGTGTATATCCTGGACAAGTGTCTCTTGGTGTGCTAGTGTGTTGGCTTGAACCCTAGGACAAGTGTCCCTTGGGTGGACGACACTTAGCATGGATCTACCTTGGTTTCTCCTCCCCTCCTTTCTATATAGGTGGCTCTTTTCCTTTGCCTTAGCTTCCTTTGCTCTTTTGGTCTCTCCTCCACCTTGGGTGAACGATATCCCTCTCCATCTTGCTTGTGTTGGCTGATACACTCCCTTGGAGTTGAAGTGGTGGCCGATACACCTTCCTGGAGAAGCCTGGTGGATGATAGCTTTGGACCTTGGAGTGTTTCTTCTACCTTGGAGCTTAAGGCGGGTTGCATAATTTCTAACCCTAACTCCTTTACCTCTAGCAATAACCTTGTTACATGATAATAGTTAGCTTAGTTCCTTAGTTTTGTACCTTGCTTGAGTTTCCTTTGGTTGGCCGATATGTTTGTATACCTTGTTGAGCTATGTTCTTGTCCTTCTCTTAGACGATAGGCCTTTGTTCTTGTGGTGGACGGCAGGGCTTGGTTGGATGGTTTGGGTTGGGTTGCACGGCATGCAACTAAGTGTAACGGCCGATAGCCCTGTCGGGCGTTGCATCTTGGTGTGTCGGCCGATAGGCCTAGGCTGTGACGTGCGACAGTAAGTGGGGTTGTGACGGGCGTCACACCTCTAGTTTGGATGAGTGTTGGCCGTTAGGCCTTGAGAGTGGTTGCACGATATCAGGAGTACTTCCCTCTCTCCTTTCCTTCTCTCTCTCCTTCTCTCTCCTGGCTGTTGTGGAGTTGTTAGATGGGCGTTACCCCATGGTTATCGGGCGTCAGGTGTTGGCTGTGACGGGCGTTGCCCGATGGGGTGTATCACGCGACACTCCCTGGTGCGCGACACTCCTTCTAGTAACGGGGCGTTGCGGGCTGGGCGCTGGGTGCAACGCAGCGTTGCTGCCTTCCCATGCCTAGCCGAGCAAGTTAGCTATAGTGAGGGTTGTGAGGTCTTAGGTGAGGGCAGTTAGGTCCTTTGGTGACGGTCCCAAGTATCATGAAAGTAGACGCTTATGCATAACCAAATCTCAGTAGTAATACCTTGCTTAGTAAAAATAATAATGACATGGTAGTATTAATGATAGTCATGATGATAATGTTGTTGATAACTAAGATGTCAATAGTGTTGGTGATGTTAGTTGTGTTGATGAAGGTGACGCCTTGCTAGTAAGAGAAAGTAATAATAATGATAATGATTGGAATAATGTGGCTCAGTGGCAGTTACATTAATAGTTTGCTTAATGACATAGCAATGAAGATAATAGTAGATGATGTTGATAATAGTAATAATGGTAACAAGAGTAGTAATGACATGATATTGATATGAGTCTTATGCTTACTTATTAATGATAATGATAAATGGTAGTTGCATTGATGGTTGCTTAATGACAAAGATATGAATGATGATAGTGGATGGTAACAGTAATGATTTTGGTAACAATAGTAGTTTCTTTATATACTCAACATAATTGTTATATAAAGTGAATACCTTGATAGTTTGTATAATCCTGAGATAAGGGTAGGCATGATTATGGTATGATGTGCTTAACAAGCTTGATCATCAAATAGTATAATATTGATAAATAGATTATCTTAAATGATAGCTCATGATAGTGAGCATATTCTTTATGTTGAATCTATGGTTATTGTGTATCCTAACCATGCAGGTGATGTGTAGCCATAAAAGGTCTATGTGACATATGTGATGAGTAACATTACCTTGATAATTGTTCTATGAGATTATATATGTGATGTGTTGGTCCCATGTTGATGATGTGAGCCTTGAGAGGCAGTGACAGTACATGATGAGGGATTGAGATCCCATGGTATGTGATGATCCTTGAGATGGATCTGGATGGTTGGCAAGAGGCCAAGTGGTAACATGTAATGTTGGATCCTTGTGATGGATTAGGTTGATGTGGTTTCAATAATAATATAAGGTTCTTTACTTTCTGTTATATCTTGCACGTTATATAACTTGGTTGAATCCTGCAATCCATCTAAACGATACTAATTAATTATAGTGGAATTATATCATGTAGTTTGCCCTGGCCATAGATCCATCATCGTCAGGACTTGGTGATGGCGAAACAGGTTCTCCTACGGGTTAACCTGGAAGCGCATATTGTTGAATATGTGTAGGTTGCTCCTAGCCTAAAAATGAGGAGGTAAGAGTGTAACTTCGGTTGCAGACTCAGATACTTGTAAAGAGCATGGTGAACATGCCCATGGCTCAAGATATGTGATGTGAGGAGCATGAATGCGTTCATGGCTCAGAGCATGGTGAACAGGCCCGTGGCTCAGTTTTACTAGCGCCGAGACCTGTACCAAGGCGGGCTAGAGCGAGGGTAGCCTATGGAGCTGACCCTGTGGCTTAGACCACTTTAGCATGCGACTACAGTCCTGCTTGTGTTGTACTCGTGTACTGACCACGAGGTGGGAGGTTGTGGAGTCCAGCTCTTCCATTGACCTTGTATGGCACCGGTCTTAGGCTTCGCAGCCAGAGGTTGGATTCGAATGGTGCGATTCAAATCCTCAGGGCATAATAATACGTAAAACAGCCCTTTAGTATTTACTGCTTAAGATAAACACGAAACAATTGTTGAGGCCTTGTTTGTGTATTTAATTCTGGTCTATCTACTGGTACTTCTATATTTATCAGGTATGTGGTAATATGATGTATCTTGATAATCAGGTTATGTGATCTTGTATCTTATTCTGATGATTAGGTTACATAGTGATATATCTTATCTTTTCAATCATGTTCTTTTGAAAGATATCTGATATATGCTTTTGTACAACTGGCAAGCTTGTCGGTAAGAATAGCCTTGCTTTACATAGGCTGCTCTTGATATATCTATTGATTAGTTATCTGTTGTTATAGTTTATCTTGCTGAGGTTCTGTAGTTGTGGTGGGGAGTTATGTTTCCCGCTGGGACAATATTCGATTGTCTCACTCCGCTGGTTTTCAGGTGGTCGAGGTAGACGTGGTCGTGGTCGTGGTCGTGGTGTTGCGGCCGAGCAGCTTGAGGAGAAGTAGAAGGCAAGCGATGGACATGTTGCTGTTTTGGATGTTTTGTAGTAGAGTCTAGAGTCATCCCTGTACTCTCAGGTCCTTGGTAGTGTTTTGACGATGTTTCACGATGAATGATCAAAGATGTTTGTATATCCTGCTGTTGTCCGGATGCGGGCCTCGATGTACATGAACAGGTGATGAACCCCTGTGATGGATGAACAGCTGTTCCTGAGCTGTGGACACGTATCAGATCTCGTGTATGTATATATATGATATGTTTCTGTGCAGGATGAGGACCGGGAAGTAATAGTTTCACAGTTTATCTGTTTTCCGCAATCGATTTTAATTAACCCATGTTTTCATAATATGTGGTTATGGTGATTTCCGCATGTTTTCGCGTAACACTTCGTTATCTGTGTGATAATGGGATGTGTTTCCACAAATTCAGAGCACATTTCATTGAAAAAATGTTGAAGAGGTACAACTTGGAGGACTCAAAGAGAAGGAACTGACCCATGTCTCATGGAGTTACCATCTCTAGAGCTCAATGCCCCAATTCTTGTGAAGAAAGGGAATGCATGAGTAGGACTCCATATGCATCTGCAATTGGATCCATCACGTACACAATGTTATGCATTCAACCAGTTGTCTCATATGCCTTGAGCATGATGAGAAAATCATGTGATGCTCACTGGACATCCATGGAGAACATCCTTAAGTACTTGAGAAGAAATAAGGATTAGTTCCTAGTCTATGTCGGAGAGGAAGAGTTGGTTGTAAAAGGTTACACCGATGCAATCTTCC
This sequence comes from Alisma plantago-aquatica, assembly GCA_963693085.1. NCBI lineage: Eukaryota > Viridiplantae > Streptophyta > Magnoliopsida > Alismatales > Alismataceae > Alisma > Alisma plantago-aquatica. The sequence continues at coordinate 457,045,402 of OY856412.1, forward strand.
AAACTGACAAAGATGATTATCGATCGCAATCAAGATTTGTGTTTTGCCTCAAAAATAGAGTTGTGAGATGAAAAAATTTCAAGAAAGAGATTGTTGCTGATTTTACAACAAAGGTTGAGTATATTGATGAATCCAATGCAAAAAGGATCCTATTTTGATGAAGAAGTTGTAAAAGAGTGAAATCACCCCTTTACTAAAAATTTGAAATATCAAACCTCCATTCCCAACATACTCAAAAGGTACGTTGAAAATGGTATAAATTTTCAAATCTTTATTTATGTGGTATATAAAAGACCATTGGAAAGCAGCGAAATAAAAATATCTAATTATATTCATTTTCATATAAAGGTTTACAAAAATACATCAAATTCTCCCATTAAGGTTTACATCAAGATACACAATTAGGACCTATATAGAGGGAAGTCTGACTACTACAATCTTGTCTCCAAAGCAACATCTCCATCAACTAAGTCCAAGCTAAAAGCTAAGATCTTCTTGTCTTATCCATCACCTTGCTCAGCACCTGGGTGGTTGGGAAGGCACCCAGCAAAAGGGAAAGGGAAGAAAAAGTATGTGTCATACAACTAGTCTAGGATAACAAGATAAGTAAAGAAAATAAAAATAGGCTAGGGTTCAACATAAGATGAAGATAACATGAGAATTAGGCTACTTTCAATAGATGCTTGCCATAAACAAAATAATACAAAAGATTTGCATGCATGATTAATATTGACTACCTTAACTAAGTAGGGTTGAGGCACCTAGAGGACCTTCTACCAAAAGGTGAGGGTAGAATAACACATTCCCAGTCACCTACACATATTTCATGTGTGGGGGAGAATAAGACGTTCGCCAGGGCGAATGAACACATGCCCTACTATGGGTGGTTGTACATAAGTACCACTACTATAGCTAGTTAGTCTAATAAAATCATCATGCTAGAAACAATGGAAAGTAAAAGCATTAAATAGTACATTACAGTGGGGTACCAAGACCCAAGAATAATATTCCAAAACTAATTTATGAGGCAAGTATAACAAAAGATTCAACAACAGAGGAATTAGGGTTCAATAAAGCGTCATTAGAGAAAAGTAGGTTAAGGCATAAAATTTCCCAACTAAGGTGTTAGATTCACATACCTCTTCCATAGAGTCCTAGAAACCACTTTTCAGAACCTTTAAATGAGATCAGGGTCCACTTATACTAATATCATAACCATGTTCATGTATTAGAACTATGTACATTCATTAAAGACTTAAAACGCAAAAGTTACCAACTTTTTCTACAACCCATCAATTTAGGTCTCGAAACCATCACTAATGTCTTAGTTAGGGTTTTTTGATCAAAATAACATATAATTTTATGTATTTTGAAGATATGGACTTTTAGATGCATTTTTGGTGATTTTTAACTAATTAATTCATTTTCTATAAAATCACCTTTGACAAAACTTAAAACCAATGCTTGGAGATATTTTTGGACAATCAAATAAAAATATATGCTTTTTCTATTATAGAACAATTAGAAAAAGACACGTCAGCAAATCCATTGTGCATGAGAGAGAAGAGAGAGATGTGTCGGGCCTATTGACATGGCCCAGTCATATGTGGCCATGTCACTTGGCTAAGGGTCTGGTTTGACTCAACCAAGACAAATAAAAAGGGGAGCGGAAAGACAAACATAACCCTCACATGAACAAGCACAGAAAGAGGATTCAAGGAGGGTAAAATAGAGAAACTGAAGTGGAGTTCACTCCTTCCCTACATGCACGCCATTGCTGCGAGCAATGGAGCAGCATGCTTAACTCATTTTGGGAAAACCGTGAAATGGCATCGAAACTCTTAATCGAAGGTACCGAGATGAAGAACAAAAATACCCAAACTCACCTACAAACTGGATTGAAGAATGATGAAGTCATCTACTCACATTAGGCACCGCAAGTTGAGAAGAAAAATTGGATTGGGCGTGGTTGTAGAGGAGATGTGAAAAGAAATTGAGAGAGGAGGAAGACTTAGCAAGGTGCGAAGAAGCCATAGACACCAATATATATAGGTGTGGGTGAGTTAAAATAAGAAGAGGCAGGTGAACACAAAGCCATGTTGCCCAAGAATTGGGTGTTTCCTAATTTCTTGACAAAATGACACAAGTTTAGGATCATTAGGTGCGGAATCAAGAGAGTAATCCATGAGCGAAGAAATCTCAGAAAAAGATGGATAGTGGAGGGAGAAATCCTTATTAGAAAACTGCATGTAAGAAGCATGTTTCCATAAATAGCGCAAGGTTGAAGATGATGTGTCTGGCATCCATTCTGGATCCAACGGCGGTGCTCATCTGTGACATTCCATTGCATTCCCAATCAAAATTGAATAAAGTTCTATTTAAATTATTTAACTTTCTTTCTTTCCTTATTTGAGGGTGCAAACGACCTCCAAAATTAATGAAATTTGATGCCCTACCTATTTTGGACATGAAGAATCTGAATTTGCAATAAGATTTGCCTTTTGAAGACTTTTACCATTTTATTTAAGCAAATTGGATTTTCTCTTTCCTCATACATTAATGACTCTAGAATTCTCCAAAAATTATTAAACTTCACCCATAAGTCATATTAAGTATGTTGGATATGAATTTTCCATTATTTCCATTTGTTAAAGTTGTTTGTTATTTTAAATAATGAGTTGAAGGTTTTACACACATTCTCTCTCCTAAATTCACCTTCTCATCTAATATTTTCTAAATTGAGTTAAATTCATCCTAAAATATATTTTAACATGTAGAACATGAATTTGGAATTATTTTATTTTTTGAAGACTTTTATTATTTTATTTAATACATTAAAAATTTATCACTTATTTTATCCTTTTAATTTATTCGAGGCATCTAGAAACTTTCTAAAATTATGAAACTTGTCCTATAAACAATAGTAATTGTGAGGAACATGATTGTGACATTAGTTAACTATTTTAAATTAAATTTAATATTTTTGGTCTTTAAATCATTTTCTCTCCTAAAAAATAAAATAAAATATTTAACATTGACCAAATTAGATGCAAATTCACACATAGAATCAATTTGACATGTAGATTATGAATTTGAGGTTTATTTCCAATTTTGAAGTCATTTAATAATTTATTTAATGATTTGGAGAAAAACTCATATTTTCCAATTCTAATTAATGCAAAGATAGTCATTAATTTTCCAAAATTGTGAAACTTGTCATTCAAGCAAACTTTAACTCAAGGAAAATGAATCTAAAGTTATCTTTAACCAATTAGTCTTTCTTTTATGAATTTTATCCCACTATCCAATATTACCACTATTTCTCATATTAAATAATTCCATATCACATTAACATGTTTAAAGCATTATTATTCATTCCTTTTTCTCTTCCTTGCTTCATAAGGCTAAGGAATGATCTAGAACAAATATATTTTATTAATACATCACGTGAGTGGTAAATTTGCATATCAGACCCTTATTAAAAATATTTATTGAGGTATTTGTGCATAAACCCATATGTTGGCAATAATAATGAACAAATGTTCACCAAATCACTATCATTTCCACAAATTCAACATAAAGGCCAAAGAGGATAGAAAAGAAAGAAAAAACATGGGAAGAGGGTCAAAAGGTAAAATGTCTAAGTTTTAGTATGTTATAGAAGTTCATTACTGAACTTGAGGTGGTTCCAAGCACCAGTGATGCAATTGAGCTATATTGTGACAACAATGGAACTATTGCACAAGCTAAGGAACCCAGATCACATCAGCTTTCCAAGCATATACAAATGTGGTTCCATCTCATACGAAAGATCGTACAATGAGGTCATGTGAAGATTTGTAGAGTATCAACTGAGAACAATGTGGCTGACCCCTAGACAAAAGAACTTTCGTATTAGAAGCCTAAAGGTCATGTTAGATCACGTGGGATAACATTCATGGGTGATTTCTCTAAGTACAAGTTGGAGTCTATTGGTATGTATGCACAGAGGCCAATGATATGATGATTGTGATGGCATAACTTGTAAATGATTTGATTATAAATAAAGGCAATCTTCCAATTTATTGTATTTTATTTAGTTATGAGATAATTATGTAACATAATAAATGTCTAAAGAATGATACTACTTAGTGGCGTATGTCTTTGGGATGATGACCTGAACAATGAGATCATATGAATGACAAGAGTACACATACTTGTTATGTTACTAGTCGATTGTTATTGTGGAATGTTAATTGACAACAATAATAGATAATACTAGAGTGTGTGTTGGTTGATGATAAAATATCTTTTTTTGATGGTATAATCTCATGAGTCATGATATGTGATATCAAGCCAAACACATGTATACTTGTTAAAGAACATTGTACTGGATAGACACACCATGAGAATGACACATGGAAACCATTATGTGGTAGTCAGAATACTCTCTTATAGCATTGGTGGTAATTGTGGTTCTTAGACCTAAAGTCATTACACTCATCACATGTCATTTATTGTACTTTAACATCATCCACCGTGACCTTGAATAAGGGTTGCCATAAAGGTGATGATCAGATGCACTGTGACACATGGGAAGGAATGTGAGTGACATACATGTGACTTGTCCCTCCTACATGAGTATGATATCTGAGCCACTTGATAAATGAGTTTGATAAATGCATGGCCATGCACATGTGTGTTAATATGTGATATTGAACTTACATATATCTCAAACAGTCTGCTCTAGTTCAAGGAACAAAGATTGAATGTTGAAGAGGATGACTATTCCATGCCCCGAGTGTAATCTGGATATCAGTGACAAAGGAACTATACAAACACTATAATACCAATCATAGATTGTAGGTTGAAGTTGTTCTCCAAGTTTCCATTTACTTGAGTAGCAATGATGTGTTACTAGATATCACATATTACTTATGATATCATAAACTATTTATGGTCATTTGCAGCCAACTTAACCTAGAACCCAGAGGGCCACACAATTAGGATATACTTGGAATAGGAGTTTTTTCATGAATGATGTTTAACTCAATTACTAAAGTGTTTAGGTACTCAATTTAAACAAAATTTGAATGATTGAACTCTAAACTGACTGATTCAAGTGTTGAGCCAATCGATTGGAGTGTTAGGTTGATTAGAAGTTGCACTGTTTGAATTTTAGTTGAACCAGGGCATGAACCGACTGGTTCACTGAGTGAACTGATTGGCTCAAGGTCATCAAATGATCAGTTCAAGTTATGAACATCCCAATTCATGGATTAATTCAATTGCATAATGATTAATGTCGATGTCATGTTGTGCATTCATTCAATTATAATTGCCATACAAATGTGATTGGAAAACATGACAAAAGGACCAATTCAAGGGTTGAACTGATCAGCTCGCATGCCAACCAATCGGTTCACCCACGAACCAAACATTTCGATGCTCGTAGGATGTGAAATTTTGGGAAATTTAATTCCCACCCACTCCTGATCAGACTGGGAACCCTAACCTTAACCCTCCAAGAAATAGAGTGGTACTGGGGGATTACTAGACACACCATCAATTGCTATTACAATTGTGGTCTTCTCTGACTATGGTAACTAAGAGAGATGAATCAAATCCTACCTGATAAAGGGAGGGATAGGAAGGGAGAACAATTGTGGGAGGGAAAGTTGGTCCTAGTACACTGATGAGAAGGGACAAATCCTTATTGTCTATTCTTCTAGAATGATAGGAGTTCTCAGTGGTTAGTGTGGACTACTCTAGAGGGAGGAGTTTTTTTTCAGTAGGAGGATAACGTCAAGCTACTATCTGTGGTGATCAACTAGGAGCTCCTGAAGACATTGTCTGAGTGCAACTTGAAGAAAGGCACATACTACTATGAGGAGTTTGTCACTGGACTTGCTCCAAGACAAGGTGTATCCTCCAAAACATCCTCCCCATTATATAGTTGTTCACACAATTTAGTGTTGTAAGGGGAATATGGCAATTAAAATTAAAATTCTTCTTCCTTTTCTATAGCCATATTTCCATACAACACATGCATGCATGTGTAGTTAGATCATGTATGTAGTCAATAAATAATCCCTTCACAAGTATTTTCCAGAAAGAAGAAAAATCCAATATTGATTCAGAGCAAGTTGTGGTTGTGATGTCAAGAAACACACATTTATTCATATTTTAATAATGAGTACACATGGGGAGGACATAAACCTTGCCCCAATTAGGAAAGAAGATTTATGTATACAATGACCCCCACTATAATATAAGTTTACATCACTCTTGAAGTTTCACCCCATGTTGTACTCTAACTCTCAAAATGTTTTCAAGACATTTGAAATCAAAATCATCATGCAATTGTCACTTGGATCGACACCCATAGGATCATGTTCAAAATTCATAACATCAAACCAGATTACGACTAAAGCAAAAAGCAGAATGAAAAATCATCTTCAAGCTAGAAAACAAATATATTAGGCCATCTAAAGGTAAATCACACTAAGTACATGTATCCATCAATATTCCCAGTCAAAAGATAGGATAGTGAAAAGTTCCGATGGTCCAAGACACTCAAGAAAATAGAATAAGTCCACCTATAAGATTCAACAAATTTGACATCAAGAAAAATGAGTATACAATATGTACAATACAAAGAATAGATAAATATAAAAAGAATAAATGATACATTTTACAAATGAACCTCATCAATCTTACACCAACTTTTCACCTCTACACTAATGTGTAACATTATTCACCTGTACCCAAAGATATTCCTCACTAAGTGTCTCCAGATCCTTGTAATGTCAAATAAAAGCGACTTGACGTTGAGATCCATGTCCTAGCAGCTCACCAAGGAATGATATTGTCTCAGGAAGAAAGTGTAGGACATATGGTGTTAGGGTAGGCAGTGTAAACAAAAATTTTAATTTACATGTTTCCCTTCAATGGACGACCACTTCAAAAACTACATAAAGGGAAGGATTCTTTATGGGGTCATACCTTGTACTGGAGAAAGTCCAATGACTATTCCCTCATTGCAGTGTGTGGGTTTCTTCAAGTCCCACTCAAACAATGTCTGCATAGACCTCCTAGTTGATCACCACAAATAGCAGGTTGGCCTTGTCCTCCGAGCAGGAAAAGGATCCGCACCTATTGAGTAGCCCACAAGGACCATAGAAAAACTTTTCATTCTAGTAGAACAAATAAGAAGGAATTTTCCCTTCATATTGGCATACTAGCCATAACATTTTTCTCCCATAGTTGTTCTCCCTTTCTATGCATCCCTTTATTGGGTAGTACTTGCTAGGGTTCTCTTGGTTACCACAACACATAAGATAAACATTTTTCAGAGACAATTGAGTTGTGTCTAAGAATCCCCTAGTACCCCTCTATTTATAGGAGGGTCAGGGTTAGGGTTCCCAGTCTAAGTGGGAGTCGATGGGACCGAAATTTCACAAATTTTTGCAACTTGCGAGTGGAAAAATGGTTAGTTCAAAGGTGAACTGATTGGTTGTCATGTGAGCCGACCGGTTCGCTTAGTGAACTGGTCATTTTTTCATGTTTCCCAATCACAATTGTATAGACTATTAATATCCAGTTTAATGCAAAACATGACATCAAGACAAATCCTTAAATCGATCGAATTGATCCACCAACTGCTCATTTTACAACCTGAGCCAGCCAATGCATGGACCTGAGTCGATCAATTTACTTCTTGAATCAGTCGGTTCACTGTCCAAAATTGCCAAATTAGTTCAATTAACCTGACACACTAAAACAATTAGTGCTACACTTGGATCGGTTTGTTCAACCATCTAGTCAGTCAATATTCAACCAATTTTGTTTAAATTGAAAACCTAACTCTTTAGTAATCAATTTTAAACCATATTCATGAACGAAATCCTATTCCAAGTTTATTCCTATGTGTGTGACCCTATAGGTTCCAAGTTACATTGACAGTGAATATCCATAACTCATTTATGACATCACAAGCAAAGAGTAGTGCCTAGTCACACATCATTGCTACCAAGTAATTAGAAAGTTGGAGAACAACTTCAACCTACAAGATGTGATAATGATTGTGTAATTCCTTTGTCACTGATATCTAGTTTGAATTTGAGGCATGGAATCATCATCCTTTCAATGTTCAATCCATGTTCCTTGAACTAGAGCAGAGTGTCCAAGATATATGTGACATCAATATCATATATTGATTCACATGTGCATACACATGCTTTTCATCAGTATCACTTATCAAGTGGCCAAGATATCAAACTCTTGTAGGAGGGAAAAATCCCATCTACAATTCACATAGTCAATCCCATATGTACAATGCATCCGATCTCACCTTTATGGCAACCCTTGTTAAAGATTACGGTGGATTATGTCAAAATATACCGAACGACATGTGACGAGTGTAGTTATTTTAGTTCTGAGAACCACAATCACCACCTTCACTATGAGATATGACTATGACCACCAATTATGATTTCCATGTGTCACTCTCAAGGTGGGTCTGTCCGATACACTATTCTCTAACAAGTATCTATGTGCTTGGTTTGATATCACTAATCATGACTGATGAGATTCTATCATCAACCAACACAAACTCTAGTCTTATGTGTTATTGCTATTTATTAGCCTTCCACAATAAAATCTGACTAGAGGCACAACAAGAATGTACATATACTCTTAACATTCATATGATCCCATTATTAAAGTCACCTACCTGAAGACATACATCATTGAGTAATGTTGTTCTTTAGCCATTCATTATGTTTCCTCATTCTCTCTTAATTGAGTGAAACCAAAAAAAATAGAAGATTGCCTTTGTTATTAATCAAATCATTTACATAATATGCCATCACAATCATCACATGATTGGCTCTCTTGACATATATACCAACATACTCCCACTTGTACTTAGAGCCAATCACCCACGAATATCATTCTTAGTGATCTAAACATGCCCATCTTGTTTTTTCTGTGCAAGTACTAATCCAGTGGGTTAGCAACATTTTGCTTGTAGTTGGTATATTGCATGTTTCACATCACTTCGTTGTATGACATTTCATATGTGATGGAATTGTTGTAGTATGCTATCTGATACTCCTTGCATAACCAGTATCGCCATTGTTGTCATAGTATTCCTTCTGTGTCATTAATGGTTGGAACATCTCTTAAGTTCATCTATATAAACTTCAAGATTCATTCAATACTCACTCTTGTGGTCATAACACCAGGACATACAACTTCTATTGTAGAATTATAATAATGGTCTCTAGTTCGCAACCCTTTCCAACTTACAACTCTTCTATTGATATCAAAATGGTTTTATATTGCGATCATTCTCTATCATTTTAGAAGCTTGCATTGATGTAACCCTTTACATCCAACTCTTCCTTATTACCATAGTTCAATAACTAATCCTTAGTTCTTATCAAGTACTAAGGGATATTCTTTATGGTGTTCCAATGACCCTCATTGGAATCTGACTTAAAACATTTTGACATGTCCACCACATATAAGATAATGGGATGAGTACATTATATAGCATACATGATAGATCCAAATGTGAATGCATATGGCATCTCTTCCATTCTTCACAAGAATTGGAATATTGGGTTCTTGAGAGATTAGTTCCATCTATATGGACACATTCTCCCTCATTGAATCCTTCATACTGAACCCTTTCAACATATTGCCAATATATGTGCTCATACTTACATTAAGAAACTTTCCATAACTACCTCTATAGATGTAAGATCCTATAACATAGGATGTTTATCCTAATCCTTCATACTAAAGGTGATTCCATGCCAGGAATCAATACTTGGAGTATTGAGATGTTATTCCTTCTCTATATGTGGAATATTCATATGCTCCCACTAAATCTTATGTACTCATAAATTTTATATTTTGTCTTGACTCAAGTCAACTTATTTGACTTTCTTGTCCAATCAAAAGATTCCAGCTCTGAGATGCTTGTTTCAACCTCTGGATTGAGCTTTGTAGCTTATAAACTTTATTTGCATTAGTGGAGTTATAAGACCTTTAGGATGTGTCATGTTCATCTCCATATTCTAAATCACACAGTCTTGACAAGCTGGAATAGTAAGCAAGTTATTGGTGAAGGGATTTCATCATGTTCAATAATTTGAACCGGTTTAAAAACCTTTGCAACCAATTTGTCCTTTTATGTCATCCATGTTGGTCTTCCTTATGAAAACCCAACTACACCTTATGGGTTTTACCCTTTAGGTGTTACCATTAAGGTTTATATATACCTTGTTGATGTTCATGGATTCCATTTTGGATGTAATGGCCTCAAGCCATTTCTCAGACTCTGGTGCCTCAATAGTTCTTAATTGATTGTTGGCTCATCATCTTATGACCAACTCACAACTTATCTCAGTTATATGATTTACAATCTTTTAAACTCACACATGTTCTACTAGAACTATGAGTTCTCTATTATAGATGGAACTTGAGATTCCACAACAATTTGTGATTCACCTTATTCCCATTGTACCTCCTCTGGTTCAATGTTTTCTTGTTGATCTCGAACTTTTTGAGTTCTACTTTACTCCCACTGATTCTTTTGGAATTCATTTATCCTATCAAAAAAAACATTTATTGGATTGAGATAGCTAGTATTTAATAAATTAACATTTATTTGACTAAACATTTCCAAAAAAACTATATTATTCTGTATGTTTCAATCCTTATAGAAGGCATATTGGGACATTCCCATATCATATATCATATGACGTCTTTTAAACCATTTCAAGTGGTACATTGATTCACTACTAAGCATATGCCTAAAAATAATTAGAATATTAGATTAAATGATAATCACATCATGACTCATCACAAAGTGATACCCTCTTTGGATACATCATCGGGCTTCATGTGGATTTCATTGTGATACACTATCATAGTCTCCCCAGAAGGTCCTCAAATGTCTTCCTATAAAGTATTTCAACCTTGATCATATCAAAGTAACTTAACACCTTTGAGGAAGTTGTGCACTTCATACATGCAACATACTTCAAAACTTCAAGAGATATGTATTTTACAAAATACATATCACCATATCATTACTAAATATAATGAAGTACAACTAATTATCTCTGGCATTTATTCTTTAGGTTATCTACATCATTATGTAAAAGTCTTAATAGAATGCTTGTTCTCCCACTACATCTAGTGAGAGGAGGTTTTTCATGTTGCTCATACATAAGACTTGCATGTATTTTATTGGTTCAATAACTAAAAGAGTCTAGATCAACATGATCTAGAAATGCATTTCTCATACATGTGATCTAGATGAAAATGTTGCAGATATTGAGTGTTTGAGTTTATCAAATTGTTGTCCTTTAGGTATTTACGTTATAAATGTTTATCTTTTGATCCTTTCATATAAAGATCACAAAATGTTTGGGCCATTGCCATACACTTTGAAATATAAACATTAACAAGTATTTATTTATAATCATTCTTGTCCATACAAGACACATAAAGCAAAATGTTTCTATTATTGGCATAAATGAAATATCTGTTCATCTAACTCTATTACATTCTCAATGGGCTTAGATAAATTTAAATGTAGACTGAAGTTGTAGCAACTCTTGATCCACACAATCCATCCTTGTCCTTTCATGAAGGCTTTACTTCTTATCAGATCATGCACATCAACGTATGTCATATCTACATATGGTATCACATACCCATGATGAAGAAGTAATTATATTTATCTTATAATGTTTATACCTAAAGTAGAGGTTTCTCTCCCCTCTCCTACTTCTTCTTGAGTTCCTTGAGGTAGAGAGGGCAATTAATTTTCCAGTGTCTAGGCTGGTGATAGTTGTGACAATTGCCTCCGTTGTTTACTCCTCCATTTTCCATGAGCGTTGAAGACTTGGGATTATGGCTAGATTTAGAACTCTTTTTAAATTTTACTATTCCTTTAGACTTTCCCTTTGGTTTGCTGATGATTATCAAACACTTGGGCTTGTCTTTCTTCATTTGTGCCTCAACTATTCTTGACATGCCAAGTAACTCTATCAACGGCTTGTCAAAGTCATTCATATTGTAGTTCATGACAAACTAATTGTATGACTGAGACAGATATTGTAGAATCACATCAACGTCCAACTCTTGACCCAAAGGGAATCTCATTCTAGAAAGGTTCTCCACGTACCCAATGAGCGTAAGCACATGAGGACCTAGTGGATCTCCTTCTACCATGTTACATTTGAATAATGCCTTAGAGACATCAAATCTCTCCTCTCTTGCCTGATCTTGAAACAAGTTCTTAACATGTGTGACCATCTCAATTACATCTGTGTTCTCATGCTTTCTTTGCAACTCATAGTTCATGGAGAATATTGTTAGGTACTTGACATCAATGAAATCTTCAATATGCTTCTTGTTAGTATCCCTGTCGACCTTAGGTATAGTTAGAAGAGGTTCATCTTAATCTGGTGTCTCCAAGACATAGAGCTTGCGCTCCTGTGTGAGAACAATTTTCTATGTCCTGAACCAATCATGGAAGTTGTTCCCATTCAACTTGTCCTTTGTCAAGGACTGATTGCAGAGGAAATGTTTTGTTGTGTGTTTCCATTTAATTCTATAAGAGAAATTTGCAATCTTGTCAAAAATTCATTTTGATTTGGTTTGATTTGAAAATTGATGATATTCAATTAGGACTTTAATTAATTATCTCTCCCACTATTTTATTCAAATTGATAGCCCTCACATATCAATTTAGAAGATTGCAGCATACAACCTTCCCGTGAGCCAAAATGCAAACCTGGCCTACACCAACATCCATAATCAATTATTAAGGTAGGATTTTTTTCCAATTACATCATATGCAATTCTTAAATACATGATATGTACAAATCTTTTCCATATCTATCTAGCCTCTAGCTGCTTAATATAATCAAGAACACCCAGTTAAGCCCAGCCCAAAAGCCAACACGATAGAAACGCACCCTACTTTGGAAGAACCTACATATCTACCATCACACTTCTACAAGATAGACGGTGCACCACGTTGTGGCATAACCTACACTTGGTCGATCAAGCTTTTCATGTGTGTTTCTTATGGAAGGCATCTAAGACATAATTTGTTGTTGAGGGGGTTTGTGTTTATAAGTACATATAAATTATCCAATCACCACATATATGTATAGTACACGTCATATACATGCTATATCCAATATTGTAGACATGCATTATAAACATTAGCGATGGTTATGGACACACTCCTACAATTCCTTGGAGCCACAAGGAATTACTAATGTACGGGTTTTGATTCATTTTTACAAGCCTAGTTTATATTCATTTTATACATTTGTTAATCAATTAATGGATCATATTTGCATAAATCATTATTATTGGCTTGTATATTCTGTTTGCATCAAACTATGCTCATTTTATCATATTTATAGTATTTTATACATTCCTCATCCTCATACATTGTTTTTATGGATTTTCAGGATTTCCCATGTACAGGAGGAGTCGGTGCCACCGACCACCCTGGTCAGTGCCACTGAGATAGTAGCAAAGGCCGAGCCATAGAAGACCAGAATAGTCGATGGCACCGACTACCAAGTCGGTGCCACCGAGATCGGCTCAGAGAGGCAGAACAAAGTACACGCACTAGCTCAGTGCCATGGACATGAAGAGTCGGTGGTACCGAATTAGGCACAGCAAGATCGCGCCTGATACCGTCGGTGCCACCGACACCATGGTCAGTGCCACTGACTCTGCTGGATTTCAGCAATCTAATTTGATCGCCCAGATCTGACAGTCCACGTTATGTGGTATCGTAAGTTGACCTAGGCCTTAAAAGAGGATGGCCAGACCTAAGAGGATTATCACGTTGCACCACACAAAGGCCAAAGAGGAGAGGGAGAGAAGCCCGGAGCCAAAGGATGCCACCTGGGAGATCTGAGCACTTCTGACAAACGATTTTGCTGCCGGAAGACTACAAAATGTGCATTTCTCGAGGAGGATCATCCAAAACACCTTCTCTCTGGGGGTTACACGAACTTCCTTCTTGTTTCCCACATTTTTCTTCTCTCTCTCTATGTATTCACAACTGAAAACCATGTGGGGCTAAACCCCTCCTTTCTTTATGACCCGGGAGTAGCCCAGGGAATTGTTGTATTGACTTTTTACATAATTTAGTATAAATTTCTCTTTATTCCTGGATATATAATTGTGGATTTGAACAACCTATCATTGCTTGATCACCATCGGTAGGATTACATATTGATAATTACTTCGAAAGGAGAATTAAAGGTTAGAAAACCATAACTTATACACTTTCCTACGTGTTCCTTGGGAAAGGCAACGTACGGTCAGTGGAAAGAACCCAGAGTTTTCGATAATACACCTAGACTAAGAAATAAATTAGTACAAACGTGGAATTGGCTTAGATCTAGGTAGTAAATTGCACCATGAAAGCGGGCAATTCTGACTACATGCTTTCTATCCAAGGTAGGAGTACAAATTTATATTAATTCGGTAGAAATAAGATACGACAAGATCTCGTGGTGAAATCGATAATCCTAAGGAATTCATCGCATTCAAATCAACCATTTTTAATTTTCTTTTATTTTGTTTAAACTTAAATCAACATTTTTAGTCATCTTAGTTGATCGCAATGTAGTTAGTAGTAGTCACTGAGACTACATCTTCCTGAGTTCGACTCAGGCCTCACATAGGCCTATATTACTCGATGCGTGCACTTGCATTTATACACACGGTTTTAGCGTGTCAAGTTTTTGGCACCGTTGTTGGGGAGATGACAAAGTTTCAGCACTACGAGTGCTATGGGCAGCCACTCTAGGCCAACTTTTGTTTCTTGAAATTTTAATCATAGGAAATTTAGTGCATATAACATTTAAAATAAATTTCTATATTAAGTACTGAGACTAACTGATTTCAATTTTTCAGGTACTAGTGCATGGTGACAACACGGACCACAGATTATGAGAATCTACATCTGAGATCCCAGTCACTATTGATGTTCCAGTTTGAACAATCACACCAGAAGTCATACCGTTACAACCCAGACAACAAGCAATGGGGGACGATAATCCAGGAGTAGAGATGACAATATGGGAGAGGATAAAGGCATCTTCTTCACCTACACAGACAGGGCCTATCAAGAAGCAGAACGTGAATGTAGCTCAATATAAGATCGATCCAGGTTTGATTTCCCTCTTCAAGTCACAAGCATTTTATGAGAACACTCATGAAGACCTAGTGGCGCATATCAGCAATTTTGTGGAGATCAGTGATATAGTCAAAGAGGATAGGTTTCCACAGATAGCCATTTATTTGAAACTATTTCATTCATCACTAGCAGACAAGGCGAAGGAATGGCTGCACAACCTATCGAAGGAGTCGATCGAGACATGGGATCATATGGTGGAGGCATTCTTTGAAAGATACTTTCCTCCAAAAAAGACGAACGAGCTGATTAGAAACATTCATAATTTCAAGCAACATGCAGTTGAATCTTATTCAGAAGCTTGGGAGCATTTTCAAATCATGCTCAGGAAGGTCCCACACCATGGGATAGATTTGGAATATCAAGTAAAGATGTTCTACTTTGGGCTCTGTAAAAGCAAACGAACCACCTTGGATAGTGCAGGCTCGGGGTTTTTTCTCAACAACCCACCCTCAACGTGTTAGGACATTTTGAAAATAATGGCGAAGAATCAGGCATGGGGTAATGAGAGAGACCATCCAGAGAAAAGAAAAAGCATAGGGGAATCAAAAGTTATCACCTCTTTGAATAAGAAGTTAGACTTGATAGCAAAGAAGCTGCTAGAGAAGGATAATACTTCATCAGATGAGGAAGGATAGGTGAAATACATGCGGCAACAAGGATATAAGAACAATTTCTAATCATGGAAAAAGGATCCCAAGTTCTCTTGGAAAGATCCAAACAACTTTCTGAAGGATCCTAATCAATAGAACCAACACACGAATAATCAGCAGTAGCGGCCTGCAGTAGAGGAGAGCACAAATGAAATTCTCAACTGGATAGTGAAGCAGAATGAATAGTTGATAAACAACTTCCAACATGATCTCTAGAATCAAGGGGTCTGGATGAGGAGTTTTGAGACAACTTTGTCTCAGCTGGCGGGAAACATGGCAGCGTTGAAAAAGCCAACACAGCAAGGCTTTCCAGGAAATACTAACACTCCAATAGGAAACCAGCAAGTCAAGGCCATACTACTGAGAAGTGGGAAGAAGATGTTGACTCCAAAGACTATGGAGACTGAGGTGACCAAATCCACTGATAGTGGTGACTCAGTGGCAGATCCGGCACAGGTAGAAGTGGAGGCAGGCAACACAGGGGAAGATCAGGATCAGGAAGCTGAGGTAGAGAAGAGAGCTTCATATGTGCTACCGCATCAGAGGACACAAACGGTCCCAGTTCCATATCCTAACAGCTTGAAGGAAACAAAGATGGATCAACAATTCAAAAAATTTCTAGATAGCATTAGGAAGCTTTCTGTGAACATACCGTTGATTGAGGCAATTGAGAAAATACCATCATATGGTAAATTTCTAAAGGATGTCATTAATAAGAAGAGGAAGATTCTAGAATCAGAGTTAGTTGTACTGAGAGAGCAGGTGAGTGCATTCATTTTAGGTAC
Organism: Alisma plantago-aquatica; assembly: GCA_963693085.1. Lineage (NCBI taxonomy): Eukaryota > Viridiplantae > Streptophyta > Magnoliopsida > Alismatales > Alismataceae > Alisma > Alisma plantago-aquatica. The sequence goes on from OY856412.1 coordinate 457,062,075, forward strand.
ACTATCACCAAAGAGAAAGGATCCCAGATGTTTCAACATCACATGTTATATCGGGAAGACAAAATTTGGGAATGCACTCTGTGACTCAGAGGCGAGTATCAACTTGATGCCCTTATCTACTTCCAGGAAACTTGGTCTCAAAATGTCTAGGAAGAGCAACATGATGATTCAATTGGCAGACAACTCAGTGGTGACACCGTATGGCATTTGTGAGGATGTACTTGTCAAGGTAGACCGGTTTGTTTTTCCTACAGACTTTGTGGTGATGGAAATGCAAGCTGAACATGGCAACAAGCTTCTATTAGGAAGACCCTTCCAAGCAACAGCTGATATGATCTTGGAAATGGGAAGAGGTCTTTCGACTATGGGAATAAAGGATGACAAGTTTGAGATAACCATGCTAGATAATTCCAAGTCATCCAATGCTCAAGAGCAATGCAATATGATGAAATATGTGGATAGCAACATCTTGTTGTTTTTTGGAAAACCATTTTTGGACATGGCACATGTAATGACAAAGGTGGACAAGGGTACACTAGCTATGGACATCATGGAGAACACTAAGGTGGTCTCACTTGCCAAGGTAGTAGGGTATCCGGATGACGAAGATGAGGAATTGGGTTTCTTTACTGTGAATGAGGATGGAGAGGATTCTCTAGTACAAATACATCCACATCTCCCGCTAGAGGCATGTCCAATGAACCTCATGGAGGATTGTGTCTGGAACCATCCATTAGAAGAATGTGCAAGGCTACTGAAGGCTTTGCCATGTTATTACACAAGGCACTTTGAGGACTTGGGACCACTTCCACCACAAATGATTTCTTCACTTCTGAGCCCACCCGATATGGAGCTCAAGCCGCTACCACCTCATCTGAAGTATGTTTTTCTAGCTACAGAGGAGAAGCTACCGATTATCATATATGCATCATTGAGTGAATCAGAAGAACAACAATTGATTGTTGTGCTAAAGAGCCATTAAGGTGCTTTTGGGTGGACTGTGGCTGACATCAAGGGGATTTCCCCTCCACTGTGCCAACATAAGATTTGGCTAGAAGAAGGAGCAAAGCCGGTCATTCAACCTCAATATCACTTAAATCCAATCATGACGGAGGTAGTCAAGAAGGAGGTACTCAAACTACTATTGATAGGTATAATCTATGCTATTTCTAATTATATGTGGGTTAGTCTGAAACAGGTAGTACCAAAGAAGGGAGGAATCACTATTACTACTAACTCATCTAATGAACAAATAACCACTAGATTAGTGACAGGATGGCGAGTTTGCATGGACTATCACAGATTGAACACCACCACGCTTAAGGACCATTTTCCATTATCATTCATTAATTAGATTTTGGAGCGACTCATTGGTCGCTCCCACTTTTGTTTTCTTAATGGATATTCAGGCTATAATCAAATTTCAATCGAGCCTAAGGACTAGGAGAAGTCCACCTTCACCTGCCCTTATGGCACCTTTGCATACCGCCGCATGTCGTTCGGGTTGTGCAACACACCCGCTACGTTTCAGCGGTGTATGTTGGTGATTTTATTGGATATGGTTGAATGATGTCTTGAGGTCTTCATCGATGATTTTTTGATTTATAGGACATCTTTTGATGATTGTTTGAAAATTTTGGATAAGGTTTTGCAGAGGTGTGAAGACACACACTTAATACTTAATTGAGAAAAATGTCACATGATGGTTAGCGAGGGCATAGTGCTTGGACACAAGGTGTCTAGCAAGGGATTGGAGGTGGATCCAGTTAAAATATAGGTGATTTCAAAACTCCCTCCACCAACATCGGTGAAGGTAGTTAGGAGTTTTCTAGGACATGTCAGATTTTATTGCTGATTTATTAAGGATTTTTCAAAATTCGCTAAGCCATTGTATGAGCTTTTGTAGAAGAATGTGGAATTTAATTTTGAGGAGAAATGTTTAAAAGCTTTTGAAATCTTGAAAGAGAAACTCATATTTGCACCGGTTGTGCAGGCTCCAAATTGGAGCCAACCATTCGAGCTGATGTGTGATGCATCTGATTATGTTGTGGGGGCAATGTTGGGGCAGCGCTTAGACAAGGTTCCTATAGTCATATATTATGCATCTAAAACACTTAATGAGACACAACTAAATTACACCACAACAGAAAAAGAATTATTGGTTGTTGTATTTGCTTTTGAGAAATTTAGACAATATCTTGTGGGAGCTAAGGTGGTGGTGTGGACTGATCATGCGGTAATTAAATACTTGCTGCAGAAGAAGGATGCAAAACTAAGATTGATAAGATGGATCCTTCTGTTGCAAGAGTTTGACATTGAGGTCAAAGATAAAGTAGGGATAGAGAATGTGGTGGCTGACCACCTATCTAGGCTGGAGAGGGTAAATGAGAAGGATGTTAATATACCCATTCTAGAGACTTTCCCTGATGAGAAGTTGTTCACCCTTAAGGAAAAGGACCCTTGGTTTGCTAACATTGTGAATTATCTAGCTTGCAAAGAATTACCTTCTGATTGGGGGTACCAAGAAAAGAAGAGGTTATTTCATTCTTTGCGCTATTATTTTTGGGATGGTCCTATTTTGTTGAGACAATGCAGGGATGGGATTTTGCGAAGGTGTGTACCGGAATGCAAGTATGAGAGTGTGTTGAAACACTATCACACACCACCTACAGGTGGACACCATGCTAGTTCTAAAACAACTGCAAAGGTGTTAGAGAGCAGTTTATACTAGCCAACCTTATTCAAAGATGCATATGACTTTGTGCGTCGGTGTGGCACATGTCAGCGATCAGGTAACATATCTAAGAGACATGAGATGCCATTAAATGTGTTTCAAGAAGTAGAGCTTTTTGATCTATGGATTTTTGATTTTATGGGACCCTTTGTGTCCTCTAATTCTAACCACTACATCTTATTGGTTGTCGATTATGTGTCAAAATGGGTGGAAGTGATTCCAACCCACACCAATGATGCAAACGTCGTATGCAAATTTGTTAAGGATCATATTTTCTGCAAATTTGGAGTGCCAAGGATGATTATAAGTGATGGGGGAACACATTTCACTAACCGGAAATTTTGGGCACTCTTGAACAAATATGGAGTGATGCACCATGTGGGTACACCCTATCACCCACAAACTTAAGGGCAGGTGGAGGTTTCCAATCGTGAGATCAAAAAGATTCTTGAGAAGATAGTTTTGTCTAGTAGAAACAATTGGAGTCAATTTTTGGTTGATGCGCTATGGGCCTATAGGACTGCCTACAAAACACAAATAGGAGCTACACCCTTTAGGTTAGTCTATGGATGGACGTGTCATCTTCCTGTGGAGTTAGAACATAAAACTCATTGGGCGTTAAGGAGGTTAAATTTTGACCTTGACGAAGAAGGAAAGATAAGGAAGTTGGAGTTGAATGAGCTTGACGAAGTTAGGATGAATGCCTATGAGAGTTCACAATTGTATAAGGAGAGGACTAAGCAAATACATGACTGACATATAGCAAGGAGAGTCTTCTACCCGGGCAAGAATGTGTTTCTTTTTAACTCAAGGATGAAATTATAACTTGGGAAATTGGGGTGTAGATGGAGTGGACCATTTATCATAGAAGAAGTGTTTCCACATGGAGCGGTTAGAATCAAAGAGGGAGAGAGATCTTTCTTGGTTAATGGTCAAAGACTGAAGTGCTACTTGTGGAGAAGATTTCAATAAGAAGGAGCATGAGGTGAAACTTATTGCTCGTAATTAATCTCAAGATTGGATTTGTCTAGCCTAGGACGTTAAACAAGGGCGCTTGTTGGGAGGCAACCCAATCATTAGGATGTTCATTTTAGTCATTTACATTATGTTGGTTTAGTAGTACTTAGTTGTTCATAAATTTTATGTAAAAATGATACCCTGATCTATTTGTTAAGTGTGCAGGCTGTGGTAGAGTCAGTGCCACTGACTTCCAAGTCGATGGTACCAAGATCAGGTTAGAGAATGGGGCAATTTGATTGGTACAAGTCAGTGCCACTGACATGTCTGAAGAAAGTGCAGTAAAATGGGCATGACTAACTGATAAGGCATTGATACCACCCACACACAAGTCGATGGCACCGACTCGGATAGTGCCCCAGGCTTAGTGGGTGCATCATTGCACTGATATTCGACCAACAAAAATCATTCGCTCAAAAGTCAGTACCACCGACTCCTCCTTCGATTCCACCGATAGGAGAAAGCACCGATCTGTGGGCACCGTCATCTACAGCCTAGATGTGTCCAGATTAGGCATGAGAAAGCATCGATCCACCTAGAAATTCAGTGCCACCGACATAATGTCGATGCCACCGACTCGTCAACAATCCGCAAAGTAAAGATCATCCACCGACAACTGTCGATGGACCGATGACACAGATCTGTGCCATCGAATTCATCGCAGATGGGCGGCGCAAGATCTATAAATAGGAAGTAGTGGTTTGTTTTGTTCTCACAACTCCAAGAACTACTACTCCCCAAGTGCAAGTGGCTATTCCGAGCATCCAGAAGCTGCACAAAGCTCTTCTTTTCTCAACCTCCTTCCCTGATCACTTCAACGTGATGGCAAGGAGAGGAGGAAATGCTGGCGGTCTGACACCATGACCACGAATCATCCATCCTTCGACGGAAGTGCGGAAGGTGTATGAAGAGCTTACCAAGAGGCCATTCACACCAACAAGATATAGAGACTACCAACTAATCGAGGATATGGGCTTCAACGACTACATGGCGGCAGTTCTTGAGGGATAAGAGTTTGATGGTGGTTCTGTGAACCCTATATTTGGCGATTGGCCAACATATAGGGAGATTGTCATCGAGTTCTTGGCGTCTCTCAAGATATTTGTCACCCCCGACCCAGTACGCCCGGTGCAAGGTGAGTGGAGAGAAGGAAAGGTGGACTTTAACCTTTACAACACCAACTACACCCTCACCCTTCGCGCCTTCAATGATATCTATGGGTGGCCTCACGTGCCTTGCCACCAGCCCGAGAACATTGACTTTGATGTGATATGGAAGGACCTTGTGATAGTGCCAGAAGGTCGCAAGTTGAACTTCCACCACAGTTCATTGGCAGACCTTGAGCATCCCTTTGTTCGGGTGCTCATTGCATGCTTACCAACACCCTATTCACCAAGTCAACTCAAGGGCAAGCAAAGGTTCAGCTGCCAGACTTGTATTTTCTCTATCAACTTTTAGAAGGGAGGCCTGTCAACTGGGGAGCTTTCTTCCTCACACATGTGATGGAGGTTAAGTGCAACGTCAGGAGGACCACGCATTTACTTTTTGGGGGAATTATCACCCCCATTACTCTTCACTTAGGCCTAGATATTTCTAATCTTGAGCCTCTATATTCCAAGCTTAGCATAGACCGCCACCACTTCAAGCAGGCTGGTCTTATCTTGGTTCAAAATGACGCCATCTATGCTATATGTTCAGTCAGTGGCACCTTCTACAAGCGTCGACTCCCTGATCCTATCTTCAACATCAGGCAAGTCGAGCACTATAGATGGCTAGATATGGATGACGATAGTACAGAACAAGGAGGAGATAATACTGATGAGGAGGAGGAGTCAAGCGATGACGTGGAGGAGGTTGACCCCACCATTCCTATGACTCATTGAGTTGCTCCACAGAAGTGTCCACGACATTATGCTGCCTCTACATCTTCTTCCCTGCCACCCTCTCAAGAAGGAGAGGACACTTATTCTATGGAAGGGATGTACTCTATGCTATACGATATATAGATACATCAGTAGCAGCAAACTCAATCTTTGGCTGGGATTCAAGATGTGCAGGGTTGGCTGTACACCAACCAACAGACAATCTACGAAAATGAACGTCTTCTCTTGGCCAACCAAGAGAACATGCATTAGTGCCTATAGAGGATGGAGAACTATCAATAACCATTCTTTGACCACTACTGGAGCTAGGGATATTTTGGCAACTACCAAATGCCACCGGATATGCCTTCTTCTGCTCTGACCTTCCAGGGGATGTTTCCTTCCCAGGACCCCAACTAGCCACCGCCACCACCATTTTAATCGGGTATCTCTGTTCCACCTCTTAAAATGGAATTTTGACTATGTGGTCATAGTCATATTCAAGCTTAGGGGGGTGCTGGAATAGTTTATATCTTAGTTTCATTTATTTTAGCATTTTGTTTATTTTATTTTGGGAAAAATAAGTTAGTTTTCTTGTTAGTTTTTCTGCTATGTAGGATCCACAATCTATCTAGTGTAATCTGTGGAGAAGTTAATACATGGTTTCTCTTGAGTTTATCAATCTCTGGGTTGGTTACATGAAAAAAATTGAAAAAAATTATGAGCGAATTTCAAATTTTGTGAGCTTATCTTATGAGTAGTCAAGGTACATAACTAAGGAAGTGTTTGGGTAAGTCAGCTCCAAGACATGAGAACATAAATGACCATTTAAATTGTCCAAGAAAAGTGATTGACAAGGATTTTTTAGCCTAAACTGATCAAACACTAATGTGACCTTAAAATAAAATTTAAGAGAGAAACCCCTTGATTACCATGTACACAGGTCTTTAGAGAGGGACATATGATTTTCTATGAAGGTTCTATCTCTTAGTTGTGTAATCTCATCCACCACATACTTTCGCTTCACACTCCACCGTAAGAGGATTGAGTACATGTTATCATTCTTTTTCTTGATTGCATTTCATAGTAGATCTTGCATAATAGTTGTTTGCTTTTGTGTGCATAAAAAATGAAAAACATACATGTGCAACAGAATTTTGGTGCATGTCTTGTAGCTGCATAACATTTTATTCTTGTAGTTTGCATATGCATTACATATCATCTTGCAAAGATCATGTCCAGTTTCTTCTCTATTATGAGAAGGTAGTGATTTTTCCCTTGCCCTAAAAAAAAGCAATAACATGAATCAAATGTGCAATGCAAGTAGAAGCCCAAAGAAATTTTACCATGTTGAAAGGGGGCTTAAAAAAATTATACATATTGAGTATAATGTCAGAAAGTGAGGGAGGAAGGACATAATTCTACCAAATCATAAGGAAGAATTATCACATGTTGCAGTTTAGATATTTTGTCTTATATTGAGATGAAATGGTAGTTGCATGCATCATTCCACCTCAATGATTAGGCATTAGGAGCATTCTATAAATTCACATCATCATAGGTTCATCATGATTTTTGATTGCATGAATGATTTTATGTGCTTATGATTCTTTCACAACCACCTATTCCAACTACTCGTTGCTCTTATTGGTAGGCCACTCAGATGATTGTCCTATCTAATCATGTCTAGACACCTCCAAATGATTAGTTGGGTTCACCAGTCGGTCCATTTGCTCCTCCTACGATCATCCGTCCTTGGTCCTCCATCCATTCAGCTCGTCACGGGAAATGACCAGCTCACCTAACGCTGATTGTCTTCTCTGTCAATGTAAGAAAAGAAACTATCCTATTTGTTATTCAACTTGTTACATGGTAATGAGAAACCTCAAGTTATAGTCGAGGGGAGAAAAGGTAGGAATGAATAATACTTTTACATTGGAAAAAAGAAGGTAGAGGCTCAGTATGCAAACTAAAATATTACACAAACAAACCATTCAACAACAACCAGATATATGGGTTATTGGACATAACCATGCTACACATCCACCATCAAAACTCTCCTTTAGGACGATGTGTGTAAATTGCATATATCACACACACACACATTGTAGGGAAATATGACGTCATAGCAAGAAGTAGAAACAAATATTTAACTGCCATTTTTCCATTTAACAGACGATCACATCAACAACTATGTAATGGGAAGGATGGTTTACGAGGTCATACTGAGTCCTGGAGCAAGTCTAGTGATTATTCCCTCATTGCATCATGCAACTTTCTTCAAGTTGCACTTGAACAACATATGTGTCAGCCTCCTAGTTGACCACCACATAAAATAGGTTGACATTGTCCTCAGAGTGAGAAAAGGGTCCACACCTCTAGAGTAGTCCACATGGACCATCGAAAACTCTTTTTGTTCTAGTAGAATGGACATGAAAGAGTTGTCCCTTCACATTGGCATACTAGCAACCAACTTGATCTCTCACAATTCATCTCCCTCACTATCCCTCCCTTTATCGAGTTAGACTTGCTCATGGTTTCTCAATTACTAGAACTAGAGGAGACAAACAATTGTCAGAGGCAATTGAGTTGTGCCTAAAATGCCCCTAGTGCCCCTCTATTTATAGGAGGGTCAGGGTCATGGTTCCTAGTCTGAGAGGGAGTGGAAAGGATCAGAATTTCATGAATTTTTGCAACCTACGAGTGAAAAAACAGTCAGTTCATAGGTGAACCAAATGGTTGGCATGTCATCCAACCAGTTCACCCAGTGATTTGGTCATTTCATCATGCTTCCCAATCACAATTGTATTGATAATTAACACCTGATTTAATGCACAACACACATCAGTACAAATCCTTGAATCAATTGATTTGATCCACCAACTGCTCGATTCACAACCTGAGCCATCCGGTTCACAAACTTGATATGATCTCAATACACTTCTTGAACTGATCCATTCATTGTCCAGAATTGCCAAACATGGTTGAATTGACCTGACACACTAAAATGATCAGTTCAACACTTCAACTGGTAGGTTCAATTCTGGTTTGACTAAGACCGTTATGGAGGTGTTTATGGATGATTTCTCCATCTATGGAGAAATTTTGACTCTTTCCTCAAACATGTTTTCTCTTGTCTCAGAAATATGTGAGGAAGCACACTTGATTTTAAATTGGCAAAAGTTTCACTTTATGGTGACAGAAGCGATTGTCTTAGGCCATATCATGAGCAACCATGGCATAGAAGTTGATAGAACCAAGATTGGGGTTATCTTCAAGCTTCCACCACCTAGTTCTGTCAAGTACGTTCATGCCTTTCTTTGGCATGCAGGCTTCAACCATTGCTTCATCCATGATTTTTCAAAGGTCACCAAACCCCTAACCAACCTTTTCCAAAAAGACACCCCCTTTGTGTTTGAAAAAGCTTCCATGGCTAGTTTTTTATGTTTGAAAGATGCTCTCACTTATACCCCCATCATAAAGGCCCTTATTGGTCCTTTCCTTTTGAGTTAATGTGTGATGTGAGTGATTATGTTGTTGGTGCTATTCTTAGACAATGTGTTGATAAAAAGCACCATGTGATTTACTATGCATCCAAAACTCTAGATGATTCCCAGCAGAATTACACCACCACTGAGAAAGAGATGCTAGCCATAGTCTATACATTCGACAAGTTCCGCTCATATTTGGTAGGGTCCAAGGTTATTGTTTACCCAGACCATGCTGCCATGAGATGATGACTAAAAAGGATGCCAAATCCTACCTTCGTTCGGTCCTTTTACTTCAAGAATTTGATATAGAAATCATTGACAAGAAAGGTTGTGAAAATGTTGTTGCCAACCATCTTAGCCACCTTGACTTTTTTGATAGTGATGGCAAACCCATTAATGACTATCTTCCTGATGATAAATTGTTGAAAATGGAATCTCAATATCCTTTCTAGTTGTAGGTGTGTTGCACCCTAAATATAAGGGAGATTCTAAAGCTAAATTTTTACATTATGTGAAACAATATTATTGGGATGACCCATACCTTTTTAGGATGTTCTCTGATGGACTTTCCTGTAGGTGCATCACTAAGGAAGAAGCTCTTGACATTCATTAGCAGTGTCATTCTGGCCCCACTGGAGGGCACATGAGCTCTCAGAAAACCATTAGGAAATTATTACTGTCTGGTTTTTTCTGGCTCACTATTTTCAAAGATTCCTACCAATTTGTCCTTTCTTGCAATGAATATCATAGGGCCAACAACATATCAAAGAGAGAGAAAATGTCGATGATTTCTTTGCAAGATATTGAAATCTTTGAGGTTTGGGGAGTAGATTACATGTGCATGTTTCCTTCTTCTTGCATGTACAAATATATCTTGGTGGTTGTTGACTATGTTTCAAAATGGGTTGAATCCATCCCCACCAAGACTTGTAATTCCAAACCAGTGAAAAATCTTTTCAAAGACAATATTTCCTAGATTTGGGGTACCTCATATTGTAGTTTCTGATGGAGGAACTCATTTTTTGGAGAAAACTTTTGAATCTCTTCTAAAATGATATGGAGTCCATTACAAGGTCGCCACCCCTTAACACACTTAGACTAGTGGTTAGGTGGAGGTGTCGAATAGGCAAATCAAGTCCATCCTAGAAAAGACAGTCAATCACACTAGGACTGATTGGGCATTGAAGCTTAATGATGCCTTATGGGCATACAGATTGTATACAAAACCCCAATAGGCACCACTCCATTCAAATTGATTTATGGAACATTGTGCCATCTGCCTGAAGAATTAGAACATAAGGCCAATTGGGCCATCAAAACTCTAAATTTTGACCTATATGTTGTAAGTGAAAACCATTTTCTACAAATTCATGAGCTAGATGAGCTCAGGATGACCTATGAAAATGTTTGAATTTACAAAGAGAAAACTAGATTATGGCATGATGGCCATATTAGGCAAAAAGATATTCAGGAGGGTGACCAAGTTTTGATGTACAATCCCAGGTTAAGACTTTTTCCTGGAAAATGTAAATCTAGATGGTATGGGCCCTACCTTGTCAAGCTTGCCTACCCTCATGGCACTTTTCTTCTTTGGGATAAGGTGTTAGGGGAGTTTAAGGTTAATGAGTATAGGCTTAAATGGTACATCACTGTTGAGGACTTTCTATCTTCTAAGGCACATCAAATCTCTTTACTTGAAGACCTTGACCTGCAAAAACCTCTGCCTCCGCATCCTGAGCCTGAAACGGCTCCATGACCTAGCTATGTCAGGCCTTCGACATTAAATTAGGTGATTATTGGGAGGCAACCCAATCATTTAAATTTTTGGAATTTTCTTTTATAGTTGTCCTAGCTAACCTTATTGTTTCAATTGCAGATTGTTCTTCGTTCTAAAAAAATTGGCTACACAACCTTCCATTCATTTGGATGAAGGCAAGGCATCCCACCCATCCAGATGACCGTATGGTGAAGGTGAGACTACCGTCTCATCCTTTAAATGCCTACACCAACAACAACAACCGTTTGAAATTTGAAACTGAAAAGGCACCATAACCATGCTAGACGGCCATTTGGCCAATCCGAGACGGTCGTCGCGTACCCCAAGAGGCGCATTCAAGGAACATTAAAGATCACGACCATTTTGACATTTACAACGGCCTCTGACCACCTGAACCGCAAAACAGTCGGCTGAGTTACTCGAAAGGGTCGTCTTGCTGAGGAAGTTGGCTATAAATGAAGCCAACCCGAAGGGGTGTTCACACATCCAAACCTGCATGGCTCTTATTCCTCCTCAAGCTTAGCCTGCTTCATCAACGACGAATCCACCTCCGGTCGGCTGCCTCATCGGAGAGGATGACCATCTCCCAACGCTATCGTGATGCCCATCTCACCACTGAGACTTCTTTTCCAAGTAGAAGAATGCCTTCAACATCCCATCTCACTAGTCAAACTACTGTCTCCCATGGTGACGTAGACCCTTTTCACCAGCCTCCTTCATCGCCCCACGTTGCATTCACCCACACCTGATAGCTGCCTCACCTTTGTAGACGATCACTCAACCACCACTACTTCACCCTTCACCAACAACTCAGAAATACCATCACAACTCTCTTTGGGCCCTCGAATCCTCATCACTAGACACCTACCTCAAAGAGCCAGACGACCATCTATGGTGATGGATCATCCCTAGTTCCAACTGCTCGCCTTGCCACCAAGCAAGCCAGCGGCTCCAGTCATAGCTGATACCTGCCACCTCCCTGCCACCCAGACATGCACTTGGCCATCCAAATGGCACCTCGTGAGCTCAATGTCGCATAGGTCACAGACCTAGACGACCATCTCACACAATGAGCCATCCATCTCGACACTACCCAACCCCTTCAAATGTCTCCACCCTTAGCAGTTCCCACTCCAGACGCCCATTTGGTTCTGTGACCATACAATTGTTTTATAATTTCCATACACCCATCTCGCATCCCCAGACACCCATCTAGGCATCTCAGTAGCTTTCCATCACGTTTGAACGGTTCCATAAGAACAAGGGCAAAGCCCCGCAACCTCCTCCTGTGAGCTGTCTCGTCACTCCACTTCTGTGGCAAGCATCTACATCCAAGATCCCACTGGAGACTCTTCTCTAGAAATTTTGGAGGAGATGGACAATGAGCTTCAGGAGCAAGACGATCATGTTTGTCAGGCGAAATTGGGTCAATTCTGACATGACCCTGATTCAGTAACTCCATACCCACCTCGCATAGCCCCAATACCAGGGAAATATGCTCAATTCATCAACGAAGGTGATTAAGAAAGATTTGTAGAAACCTCTGTGAATGGCATCTCCCTCCCATGTTGGGCTTGTAGCATCACTCTTGATGCACTAGCATTAAATGGGTTGTCAACAACATCCTGCACAAAAATCACATTCTCTCCTTCCAATACCGCGTCACTCTGGTGTATAGTGACCTCACTTTGGAGCTCATCACCACCTACCGTCGTCTCCACAATTCATGGGGAAACTCCATCTACAAGGCCTGAGTCTTTGGAGAAGGCTTTTAGATTTGTGCTTTTTAGCTCACTTACATCATTCTTGATGAGGGCAAATTTGATTGGCTCTCCTGTTGTATAGTGCACTGTCACGACGTCTACCTCAACCATTACAAAGTGGAGAAGTTCTAGGCTGACATCACTGGGCTTCCACTCAAGCTATCGAGCGGGCTCAACGCATCTAGCATCCACAACCCAGTGGCCTTCTACCTTCATCACATCTTGGACCACACCTTCTTCGGCAAGGAAGGTACTCAAGGTGCCATTACACTTTTTGAGCTTTATACATTGTGCTGCCTTTTGAACAACGAGCCCTATAATTGAGGATGTGATATGATTGATCATCTCAACTACTAGATCTCCCACACTACCTCATCCTCCTACTACATCGGCCATATAGTCACCTACATAGTACATTTTCTGGGCTACACTCACATCTCATTCCTACCACTGACGCTTAAGAATCACCTGATTGACCTTGCATACTTGAAGGCATGTATGTTCCTCCGCCCTATTACCAATGGAGTCTACTACCTACTCTTTAAAGGATCCTCGGTTGTCCTCGAGCTTCCCCAACATGCTAGGTTTTCTACCACCAACCTACTTTTCGATTTGACTGACCAACCAGCGCATATCATGTAATTCCTTCTAGAGTACCCCAACCCGGATGATGACCCCAAGCATACAGCAAACAGGATGAGTGTCTCTTTAGAGGCACATGATGATATGATTGGACCACCTCCTCAACCATCTCGACACTGCATAAGGAGGTGCGGGGACATTGAAGAAGGCCACAAGGAGCCTTTTGGCTTTTATGAGATTTGAGACCAGTTGGAGGAAATCCAACGTGAGAAGTAGTGCCAAGATCACCAGCTCAACCATATGTACCTAATGCAGTGCTCACATGAGTCTTGGCATGTGCACCAAGACCACTACAATGTCAACCAACTCCAGTATGAGGAGTATGGGGCCCATCAGGCCTACCTGACCCCAACTCCCAATATTGGGGGAACTACTAATACAATCCTTCATCTTCTTCTCAGTACCCACCGCCATAGTGATTTTCTTCCCTCCATATTTGGTTTAGGTTTATCTCAGGACGAGCAAAAATTTATGTCTGGGGTGGAGGTGTGTGGTATGATTCTATTTCACCCCCTATCTTTTCCCTTATTTGCATTATTTTGACCTTTTTTCCCTATGTTTAAAGCATGGAATATCTTTTTATAAAACTCATATGATGTTATTTATAGGAATACTCTAACTAGAGCAATGACACTCTGAAAAAAAATGTTGAAGTTATCAACACAAGGACACCTCTTCCTTCCCCCTATTTTTCTTCTAAAAAAGAGAAGCAAAGAATCACCACTGGACAAAAATCAAGTCCAAGGTGGCATGCTTCCCAACATAAAAATTCCATACCCCACAGCGGGGTGTACCATCAAAATGCCAAAAGTGCACATGAAAAAAATATTTGTGACAAATGTAGCCAAAACTCCACAAATTTATATCATGAGTCAAATAGAGGTAGGATCACCATTTTTCCTCACACCTCCTTCATCTTGTTCTTGTGCAACAACTCACAAAAAGTAAAAGTTGAGAGTCTCAAAGCAGAAGTAAGATGAAGCCTATTTTTCTACAAAATCTTGATTTAGAAGCAAGATAAGATAATTGTTTTGATAGGGAATATAGAACTTTGTGTTGTGTGGTTCTAGGAGATTGGGTCACTTGGCCAAAATTTGGAGGTAAGGATTATACTGATGTTACAAGGGTGAGGAATGACATGTTGCAAGTATAAATTGGATGTATTCATTATTTAATTTGCTCAGGACGAGAAAAGATTCAAGTCTGGGGTATTTTGATGAATGCATATTTATCTATATTTTTATTTAATTTTCATAAACCTTATCACTAGAACTTATATCTCTTTTAGTATTTTTAGGACAATTTGCAATTTACCCATTTTTTTTATTTTTTTTCAAATACTTACTCTTTTCTCACTTTTTGTAATTTTTTCCTCCAAAGCTGAATTCTGACCTACTTATCTCACAAGATGAACGTCTGCAAGACCAAACAACCGTTTCACTCCCATGAAGCCTCATACTCTAGAGCCAGATGATTGGGTTGAGTAGTCAGTACAACATGCCTTTTTACATCCCATACGAGCATCTCAAGTCATCCAAAAGGACGTCTGAAGACCCCATATGGTTGGATCATGTGGTTCAGACAACCAGTTCATGCCAACCTAAAGAACCAAGTCAGTTCACAAAAGACGCCACCACTTAATTAGGGTTTTAATGTTTTTATCATGCACACAGCGGCGCGAGATGGGCGTCTATGTGTCAGACGCTCTTTTAAAACATTATTTCGATCCAATGAATGCAACCAAAAGAACGCTCCACCCTCTATATAGGGTTTCGATCATGCTTCTAGAGACCATGCCACATCATCCCAGACAATTGTCTCAGCTAGAAAGATAGCCATTTTGTGACTCACAAGCAACATATTTCAACAGGCGCCACTCCTTTTGTTCCTTGCCCCTTTTCAAGGTTTCCACCCCTCCTTCCCCTATAAAAGGAGGGGGCACTCCACTAAGAAAGGGGTCCTCAATTTTTACTTGCATTTTATTATTAAAACTCTATTACTCTCAATTCATAGTGATCTTTGTTTTGCAATACAAATTTGATTCTTGTCTCCGGATCTGGATTTCTTCTTTCTTCTTTTTCTTTCTTCTAGTTCTTTCTTTTGGAGAGGGGGATTAAGAGGGCAAGCCATTTAATTGTCATAAACATTTGTCTCATCAGAGATTATGTCCTTGTGGTCTTTGTCTTCCTACCTTCTTCCCCTTGTTTCTCCATTCCTTGCTACAACTAGTGAGCAGTTCCCTTATCGAGGCAAGGGGAGTATCCCGTTATCCATGTGTTGATCGGATCGGGTTTTATAGGACTATTTTAGATGGATGGTTTTCTATTTAGAAATCATTAATTTAAATGAAGTAATTAATCATTTTTATCGTGAGTAAATCCCGTCAGATGTAACTGTAGAAACCAAGATTTAGAATGCCTAACCCGATTACATGAGGATTTCGCTATGAGCGTGAAAGATTCCTCTTTAGGATGAAGGACTAGGATGCATGAATACCAGGACCAATGGGTTCACCTGGAGTTCGGCTCTTGCGTTTTATTTACAAATGATTCACATACCTACTTCTATCTTACTTGTCGTCTATGCCTTAATCTTATTTTATTTGGCTAAGGTGGTGAAACCCCTAAGCCTCAATGTTTTCCCTTCTGATTCGGTTGTTCTTCCAACGCTTGTTTTCCATTGCTTCTATTTATTTCTTGCACTTTACTTCTTAGTTTAGATAATATTTATGTGCTAACAATCTTCTTTCTTTACTTTCTTGTCTTAATATAATCTTTTCCTTTCATTGCTTTAGTGTAATCTTTTGTTTATTTTGTACTTTAATTTCTTGTTCTAGAGTAACCAATCAACCCCCAAATCAGAATTTGCTTTCTTGTTCATATATTCAAAAACTCAAAAAAGAAATAAGTTCAAAAATTAATCGGGATAAAAGAGAACAATCTTAATAACATTGTCCTGTGGGATCGACCCTTCTATACTAGCCTTAATTGGAAAGTAAAAAAGGATTAAACTCTAGGATAATCATATAAGTGATTTGGTGTGCTCTTCAACATGTATCAAAGAGATATATAGGAGTCCACTAATCCTAAGACCATATATGGGGTAGATTGTCACTTCGTGGTGGTCAACTAGTAGTTGAGGGGTACACCTCAAACTACCTAGGGCTTAATAACATATGTAACTCAATCGTTTAGTACATCTGATTAGGATTATATTAATGAATAACATTGGATGATGCTATTGTTCCCTTATTATTAGCAAGTTTTGTTATTCTTTATGAATTCTCCATAATTTGAAGGATTGCCTAAAGCACTGTAAGTATTGTTATCTTTATTGCATTCAAAATTATTATGCTATGAGAAGATTGTTCTTATAATGTAAAATGTCTCCTACTCTTGTCATTAATATGTCTTAAACTAAATTTTAGAGTGATGTGGTTGATTGGAAATTGAAATGAACAATAATTTTCGCTCTATTATTATTAGTTCATATTAAAAGCTATCTATGTATGTCTATATCTTAGTGGGAGTAATCCTCTCGTTGGGACTCATGTAGACTCTCAAGTGATTCTTTCACGATGTTTTTAAGTATGCTAGTCCAATGAAAAGGAAGCGGTGATCAAGATGTAATAAGATATAATATCTTTCACTCTAGATTGTCCCTGTACTCTCATTTTTTGAGTGATGGGCGGGTAGCTATTTTAAATATGATGGGTTTCTTTCCTTGTTTTATCTTTATGATTATGAAATGTAATTTGAGACAAACATCTTATATTGTTGTGTCTCCATAGATATGGATCATTTTGTAAACCTAGTTATTGCAGTTAATGAAGAGATTTCACTTTGTCTTTCTATCTAGTCTACTCTTGAGTGGAAAGTCTTATTCCTTTATATGATCATTTGATGTTTATTGAAATTTTTTTGCAATCCTCTTTAAGAGTATTTTTTTTCTTCAAAATTTTTCAACTCAATTTTTAAGGTTGTTAGTTTTAAGTTAGATTTTGTCTAGGTATTTGCCCTAATGATCAATTAGGGTTTAATCAAGGTATTGATCCTTACAATATCTATGTAAAATCTTCTATAAAACTCCCATAACAACTAGATAATCCAAAAATACCATATCTTATAGAGATTTTAAGGTGCTCTTTATATGCATAATCATATCTGACATTGTAGGGTCCACTCCAACATGGTCTACAATGATCAACTAATTCATTCATATGATAATATTGTAGCTTTTCATTGGTCTATTATTATTATGTAAGTTAATTTATTTTTCTAAGTTGTGAAATTGAAGAGTAAGAAAAAATAGGTATGAAATGTCTTGAAACTTCTTAATTAATGTCAAATATAAGATAGGAATTCATCATTTCTAAGGTCATGACATGTATATTAGAGCTCTCTGTTATTAAGGAGGCAACCATCGAGGGTCGACATAGATATGGTTTACAACCTACAACTTGGTTTATGTACACTATAAAGGGGTCAACTAAGGTATGAGGTACTGGGTACAAAACCTAAATGATTCTTGTAAGGGGAAGGGTGCTGAATGAGAACTAAACTATAAATATGTAAACCTAAGAAGGAGACTGGAAGATATGAAGAGACTAGTCAACCTAGAATTCTCTCACCCATTCTCTATGAATATATTAATGATCAAACATAGTCTCAGATCCTAGGTATAAAATCTAAGGTCTAAATATGAAATTTTACTAGATATAGTCACACATGGTTCGTTGTTACAAGATCATTCTGATGGATATCAAGAAATAGAAAAGTTATATGAGGGAACAACTAGAATTTTGTATTGAGATAGTCTGATGAGTCGACTATTGTGGCTCTGATACCACCCTGTAAAGACGACATTTTTGGGGTCCCTGGTTTTACTTTTGTGAGATAAAGCATTGCAATTCCACTATTTATTTTTCATTTATTTATTTAATCAATCTAGTCATATTACTAATTCGATCCTATGGGGTTCAGAGCAATATGCAACAGACGGACAAACAAAGGTATCATGAAAAATCATCAACAATAATAAGCAACATTTCACAACATTAATATGTGTTGTATCAAATACAATGTATTGCAATTCATATCATTATACTAATCTAGAAAACTAATAGAGGAAAACACATGACTACCTCAGTCTAAGTTCCAAGAAAAACTATCCATGACAGCATACCTTCATGTCCATCGTGCATATATAAAATCATGAAATCATCCTAAAATGGGTATAAGAATATACCCAAAATAAACAATAAAATAGAGAGATGTCAATAAACATTGTATGTACTATTAATTTTATTTAGGCAACGAGAAGAAAGAATTAGAAGAGAATTTAAGAAGCAAGAGGTATAAAGTTAAATAAGAGTATGTAGAGTTCAACAAGAGATACAATAAAGATTTATGCAAAACACATATTATGAGGCATTTCAAATGGACTTTGATTAATAAATTGTTTTAACTTATCAATAAATAAATGGCACCAATGCATAAATATAGAATAGGCAACATCAGTATGAACAACATGACTTCTAACATTTAACAATATGGACAGTGGTAGCTGCATCCACCACAGACTACCGATTTATGGACTAAGACCCAAGGAATATGTGAAACCATGACCAAATACCCATAATTTAGAGGCTATACTCAAGGAATGTGTACAAGTAAGGCTAAACACCCCTATTTTAGGGACTAAATCCAAGAATTGACACATCTCCCACCGTCACAGTAACAAATTTTCTTTTACTTAGTTTTATCTTTAGAATAATGGTCGACTTGTTAGCCAAAAGTTATCCTATAAAACATCAAGTAGCCTCATTACACTAATACGTATGCGATGTCTTCACAATGATAAACAAATTCAATAAATAACAAGGCCCTTCCTCAAAACCATTTTAAGAATGTCCAGTCGGCATTAACAACTTAATATGATCAGGATTGTTTTGCATTTTGTTTACATTATAAGTGGATACAGATGATAATTACGGTATTGTAATCTTATATGTTTTTTAAAAATAATGTTTGACATTAGCAAACTAAACAATTTATGGTTAGACTAACTTTGTGTGGTCCCCCCCCAACAACCCTCCCTTAACAAATTGTCTAGCTTCACAACAGGAGATAGTACTATAGAAAGCAAACACTTACATAACACATGGTAAGTAAACATAAAAATTAAATCTCAAAAGTCAAGATATCATGTTGAAAGTGGCGTAGGATTAACAATAGAGAGACAAATAGCTATCTATTAATATAGGAAACTTGCCGTGTTCCAAAAATCATTTGATCCGATCGATGATTTGTACAATGAGGAAGACCGTGATAAAATAAATCGGTCCCCCTGTTTATCATGTGAATGTCACATCAACTTCTTAGAATAATATTTTCCTCTATCTCTTTATTTGCGCATTTATCATGCTTAGTCATCAAAGATCTTGAAAATAATATGAGTAGAACACAAAAGATGAATGTACCTGATTCATTGGCCACTACAAAAAATAACTAGTATAATGTCATTTTATGTTTGCCTTTGTTAATCTTTTACGTAAAGTGTTTGACAATTATATAGGCACATAGCGCGCTTAGCATTAGAAAAAAATGTACAACAAAGAGGAGCAAGCCAAGGGTGGATGCAACAGAGACATAAATGCTAAAGATGTGAAACAAGTTACGCAATATAAGATATACAAGGATTGAAATTTTCATTAATTACTTGAAGTTGGAAAAGTTTACGAGAAGGATAAATATTTTAGCACAGACTTTATAGGCCTACAAGTTAAAACACGTAATGATCTTGGTGCTAGATTCTTTATTTGATAATGCATGGATGCAGATTCGTCTCCAATCAAGAAAAATAAATGGAAAGGGTTCTGTCTTACCAAATCAGGCATTCTTCACCATTCTGTTACCATACATAATTTAATAAGCACTCATATTACTACGTCTGTCGTCTTACAATTACATCGTTAAAGAATGCGATCTTGTTATCCAACCTACAGAGAGATGAATCATGAATGTGAGTCATGTGACGACCAGTCATGCATGAAGAATGAAACGGAAACGTTGGAACCGGAAAAAAAATTGTGAAGTCATTAAGGATCGGGTCAGCAGTGGAGCCTGAGAGTGGGACTCATCTGAGTACTCATGGAAGATATTGGGGAACATCTTGGAGTCAATAACGGAAAGTAAAACGTGGAGGTCGTGTTTGAAAAACTAATGGAAGATGGAGTCATTTGCTAAGGAAAATTATTTGGAGCACGAACACTTCTACTAACATCCACACTCCAATCTCGAAAAGTCACGCACATCTATTTTTAGTACTATACCACGCAACTTTTTAGGTGATAAATCAGCTAGTACGCTTGCTGCATGCATGTAGTGCTGCAACGGACATGATTATACCACCCAACAATCCATTAGTCCAACTAATTATATTTATTCTGTCCCCCACATATAGACAACTTGTTTAAAATTCAAATATTCTTTTCCTTCATTTTCCCTCTACTTCTCAGATGCACACACCTTAGGGCTGTCAAAATTTATCCGAACCCATGAACCTGGTTGTGTCCGACCCAAAAAAAATTGGGTCTGGATTTCAGTTGTGACATTTTGGGTCGGTTTTGGATTTAGGATTATGTATCCGAATCTAAACCGGGTTGGTTCCAGGGTTTGAAACTGGACAAAATTGGATTCTAAATAGTTACTTATATACATATACTTATGTGATGGATGATGCTTTTTTAAGTGATATATGTATTATTTTGACATAATATATGTGATATTGCAACATATATTATAGTTATTTGATGGAAAAATCAATTATTTTTTAATAGTATTATGACATTCTTGTTGTGTTAGAATTTACTTATGTGTTAGATAACAC
This sequence comes from Alisma plantago-aquatica, assembly GCA_963693085.1. NCBI lineage: Eukaryota > Viridiplantae > Streptophyta > Magnoliopsida > Alismatales > Alismataceae > Alisma > Alisma plantago-aquatica. Next base: position 457,083,251 of record OY856412.1, read on the forward strand.
AGATGATTCCTTTTTTAGATGTTGCTATGATGTGATACAAATATTATTTTTATTACTAATAGTCATCTCATATGATTTGATGGGCTATACTTTGATGTGAATATGTGTTATTTTAGTATAATTTAGATGGTGTTGCAATAATTTTGATGTGATATAGTGTTGTTTTAGTCTGATATATGTGATGTTGCACTTGTGGTGAGTTTTTCTTGTATTTAGGTGAATTAATGTTCTATTGTTGATATTATTTTCTCAAAAAAAAGTAAAGAAAAGTAATATTATAATTGTTTAATATTGTATAATTATTGACATCTTTGGTAGTTTATTTGAGATCATGAAATTATTTATAATTGTGTAGGTACTTCTATCATGATTTTTTTTCTAAAATAAAATCACCTTCAAATCCTGGTTCAGGTTTGGTTCCGGGTTTAGATTTTTCAATCCGAGTCAGTTTTGGATTGAAAGGTATGAGTAAAATCCGGGTCCGGGTCGGGTTTGAATTTGACAGTCAAACAATCCGGATAAGATTTTTTGATTCGGAACTTACCCAAATCCGATTTTTTGACACCCCTACCTCATCCGACCACAAATATTTTTTATATATATCGCTGCTAAGTGTAAAAAGAGTACTCAACTGTGTTTAAGATCATAGTGAAATCTATAAATAAATGTACTGAAAATAAATAAGCATATTATGTCTCATTTAAGAAAATATTTTCATTTCACTTCAAGACTGCATGTAATGTTTGACTCAACCAAAATCACATTTTTATACAATTTTCTACTAAGTCAAAAATGAGTACTTAAATATATCCAGTATAGTGCTAAGTATATAAGGATAATATTCTAAAAATATATAACACCATATGTCACAGTTGTCAAGATGAAAAATCTACTCATGTGGCTACATAGTTACATGCATGCAGCTGCTGTAATAAAGATAATAATGTCACTTAATCATCCAACACCCAGCCACTTACATTTATTCTTTTCCCACATGCAAAACAACTCCTTTTCAAAACAAAATTCATTTTCCCTCCACTTCTAAACATCATAGTAACATTTTACTGGTAACTCAAAAATTAATACTTAAATGTATACAATACAGTGCTAAGTTTATAATGATAAAATACCAAAATATGTGGAGCACGGTACGATACAGTTTTCAAGGTGAGAAAATTTGCTAGTGCAGCTATATGGTTGTATGCATGCAACTACTACAATAAAGACAATAATGTCATTCAACCACCTAACCACTTGCATTTAATCATTTCCCATATACAAAAAACTCATTTTAAATTTATTTATTTTTATTTCTACTCACTTCTAGTCGACATAGACACATTTTTCTGTAAATATAAATATAAATATAATATTGATTAATTATCATTTAACTATTAGAAAACATCCTGAATGACACTAAATATAAATTAGAACAGTAATTACGGTCAGAAGAATTTTGTAGTCAGAGAAATGTAACACAAGACACAATAGACATTTATTATTTTTTCAATTTTTACATCATATATGCATAACTCTATGTTATTACATATGACACATAAAATAACACATTTTCTATTTAGAACAAAATCAAAACTCATTTGCAAATATCATAGTACCGTAATTCCTTCAACAAAAGTATAATTTTATACATTAACAATACCAAATTTAGGTGGCTGAAACAACTGAAATGAATAAAAATGGCAGCACTGATGGCCATCATCATTAGTATGATGATGATAGTAGGGATATGATAGCAGAGTTGGCGATGTTGATGCGGTAGCCTCATGCGACGTTGTGGTGTTGTTGCTACGTCGATGTTCGAAGGCAGAGGAGGCGGTGTGGGAATGGCAGCAATGAGATGTTGTTGTTGAGTTGAAGGTTGATGGTAGAGGAGGCAATGTGGCCATGACAACATTGTTAAGGTGAAGGTCGACGATGGAGGAGGTGTGATGGGGAGCCTCGGTGGTAATCTGGCCTAGCGGCGGGATGGGCTCCACTTCAACCTAGGAGTAATGGCGGTCCTCGTCAAGGCGGCAGGTTGGGAGGACAACGGCTGGTTGGGCATGGCGGCAGGTTAAATGTGACATTGACATAATCACGACAGTAGGTGTGGCTACGGACTGGACGTGACGGGCAGTGGAGGACCCAAAAATTTGTGGTGGGTGAGGCCAAATATCATCATCATCATCATCATCATATAAGCCTCAGTCCCAACTATGTAGGGGTCGGCTACATGGATCCTTAATTTCCATTCAGCTCTATCATGGGTCATATTCTGGTTAAGATATAGGAATTCAAAATCTCTCTTTATAATCTCATTTCATGTTGATTTAGGCCTTTCTCTTCTTCTATTTATTGTGCTTGACTCAATAGCATTGTTTTGTATCGGCACATCACTCGGTCTGTGTTGCACATGTCCGTACCATCTGAGTCGGCCCTCGCACAACTTGTACTCAATGCTCGCCACCCTCACTTTATTCGTGATATAGTCATTTCTCAGGTGATCTTTTCTTATCTTCCCATACGTCCATCTCAGTATACACATTTCAACCACATTCATCTTGTTGAGACCTTGTTTCTTTACCGCCCAACATTCACTCCCGTGGAGTATGGCTGGTCGTATAGTTGCTCTATAAAACTTACTTTTTAACCTGAGAGGGATCTTCCGATCACATAAAACACCAGTTGCACTCCTCCATTTCAACCATCATGTAATGATAATGTGATGAACGCCATTTTGAACATTCTCATCTTTTTTAATAATAGAACCCAAGTAACAAAATTTATCGCATTTTGGTATATCTACTACATCCAACTTGGCTCCATCATTCACACTATGATATTGGCTAAAATTGCAATGTGTATACTCAGTTTTTCTCCTGCTAATCATCAATCCATTTGATTCTAATACAATTCTCCAATGCTCCACTTCATCATTCAATCCATCTTTAGCTTCGTCCATCAAAACAATATCATTAGCAAATAACATACACCAAGGAATATCATCCTAAACATTCTTTGTCAGCTCATCCATAACAAAAATGAACATATATGGGCTAAGTGTGGATCTTTGGTGTACCCCAACTGTGATAGGAAACGTTGATGTCTCTCCTCCAAAATTCTTCACACTAGCAGTAGAGCTATCATGCATATCTTTGATCAAGTCAATGTATTGGATTGGCACACCCTTTTTTTCAAAAGCATCCACAACACTTCTCTAGGTACTCGATCATAAGCCTTTTCTAAATCAATAAACACCATATGACTATAAAAAACTTCGATGTACAGTATGTCAATTTCTAAAAAATTGTGAAGTATCATTATAATGGTTAAAATTATAAGAAGTTCTACAATTTTCATAAAGAAAAAAGTGACCAATCACATGTAAATGAAAAGAATAAAAGAACCATTATTTTGTTTCATTGTCTAAAAAAGTTCCATAATGGAATCTACAATAATAATTTTTTGGAGGACTTTAGGATATATCACGTGCAAACTAAGCACTTTTTATCAAATGAATGCAGGTTGATCTAAATAAAAGGAAAAAAAACTATGAATTTTTAGCAATAAAATCATAAAAATAATAAAATATATACTACATCAAATGAAATTTGCCAATATAAAACCAAAAAATCCTACAATTCATACCTAGTTATGAGAATATAACATTTAGCCGAAGGATTTTGTTGTGATAATGCAATAAACAGGGGTGAGTTAATTCTCAATAGAAAAATGTGTTATTGTTCTTTATTATAAGGTTATATGTAGTAAAAATTTAATAAGCTTTGTATTTATTAGTAAGACCAAAATATTACAATGAGAAGGCATAAATTCATTTATTCTTATTACTAGTTAATTTGGAAAATATATCTACTATAACCATATCTTAATTTGATTTATTAAATATGTATGCATTAATGTGACCTATGCAACCTTTTCTTTTTCCGTTACACTCTCTTCCTCTCTTAGTTTGTTTTTTTTTTTCTTTCACATAGGTGCTTTTATCATGTAAGATAGGCTCTTTCACATTTTTGTTTTATGATTGACTTATGGGTCTTATGTTTCTTTTCCATCTAATATGTTCAATTGGTGAGATATTTAATTGATTTATTCATATTATTGATACGGGAAGGTTAATGTTTTCTATGTATTAATTATTCCATTCACAATAACTATCCCACTTTTAATTCCAAATGATTTAAAATTTCTGCATTAATTATTCTTCGATATTATTTATTGCATGTAATGATATTGGGTTGAGAGTGAAAGGCCGACCTTTACCTGCATGGCTATGTTGTCTAGAATGATGATTTGTAACTGCCGATATTAATTACTCTTTTGAATTACACTCTTATGTGTTAATTACTCTTGCAACGACGGTGGGTGAGGCCAATGTAACTTCTTGCAATAAATGCATACGTAAATACAAAAGATTGACCTGCATTGGGTGAGGTCGTGGCCTCATGTGGCCCCAATGTGGGTCTGCCACTGTTGACGGGACGTTGTCGGGCAAAGCGGTGGCAGAGAGCTTGAGCGGGAGAAAGCCACGTCCCAAAGAGGGAAAGAGTGGGATTGGGTGATTTTGTAGCCCCAATTTTGACTGGTTCTGAATGTGAACTGGCATTGGTTCATCTTCTAGTATTGTTATACTTTAAAACTAGCACTGTACAAATAGACCATCGGTAATATGTAAAAAAAATCACATGCATGATTGTTGTTCGTGGCACGATCCCGAAGCTAGGGTGTAGATGTTGGTGTATCTGGTGTGATGTATGTCAGTATTCAAAGCAATTGTTCGAATGGTTACCACTTACCATCAGGGTTAAGAGGAAAGAAATTGTGGCTTCTCTAGGCATTATGGTAAAAACTCAGAGAGAGAAGCTTAACTAATTACTAAGAGTGGAAAGGTGAGTGAAAATTAATATAAAAGAAAAAATTGAGAATAGAGAGCGTCGTCGGCTAAGTAATAGTAAGGATACACAAAGAGATAAAAGTGACGACCGACATGCATAAAGAATCGTATGTTTATTCCAAATCTTTGCATAGAAAGCTCTATATAAATGCCTTTGGAGTGGCACATGCTAAAAAATTGGGCTGCCACCTTTTTTAACAGCAAACCCCAATGATTTAAAACAAAATTTGAAAATATAGATGATGGCATTATTGTGTTCTTATTCATGATATGTTGGATGCTCTAAAAGAGGGAAGCTGAATTGTTAAATAAAACACCAAAGATATCAAAGGCAAAAGGAAGAAAGTTATGATAATTTATTTCACAAGAAGCACCATGCTTATTAACTTTCTGTGTGGTCACATCAAAAACTGCTTGGCCTACCTTAAAGTGAAGAAAATTCCCAATCATTGGATAGACTCCAGTAAGGTGAAAATAAGTGTACTTTCCTTTATTCCAATCAAATAATAAGATGTCAGTAGGTATTTGGTCGTAAACTACAAGAAAAATAGACGTTAACTACATATAATCTAACTAGATTTTCATAAATGATTTATCTTTATAAATTATAAAAGTATAGGGAAAAGAAATGTAGCTAATATTCACTGTTCAAAAAATTGGTTCGCACGGTCGCATATACTCCCGCATATACCTATTCACTCACCCTACCGCACCGCATATTACTAATCAGTCCACTAAGCATCCATGGGCCGCATATATTCCCGCTTAGCCAAATAAGCGGCCGATTAAACTCCGCTTTTTGAAAATCCCACAACTAACGGTCATGCATTTCATACATACATGCATATATATACACACATTTCATTATATATATAAATTGAGATATATAGTCATTGAATTATATGTATACATTATAATACATATAAAAAATTTCTACATGCATTTGTACATTTATTCGAATACCTTCTGATATATTAACATGTATAGATACATATACAATATACCTAAATATACAATCACATATTTGTGCATGTATATATACATTTTTATTTATTCACATTTATACACACTATACATATATTTTTACATTGATTTACCTACATTTTAGTATTTGTACATATATTACAAACACATTCTATATATAAACATATATACATATATAAGCATATCATACATCATACATGCATATTAATATATTTATAAGTATATAGATGTACGTGCCTACTCTATATATTTTAATTTATGATCTCGCTATATTATTTTATATATAATTAGTTTATTGAAATAAAAAAATCCAAAATTGCATATACTCTCATATATACTCCCGCATACCGCATATACTCTATGCAGTACCCTCTCTGCCCGTACACCGCATATCGCTTTCCTGAACCATGCTAATATTAATATTAAGTAATAGCTAAAAATTATAATCAAACAACATAAAATTCTCTTCCTATTTTTATTGGGAATATCATTTTTCTAAGGCGTATCCTGGCGCATACTGGAAATTCATCTCACACCCAAATATGAATTGTTTAGGGTCTATCTGGAGCCATCGACCTCAATTGCATTAGGAGACCTTCTCACATCCTATAGGCATTCATCCACTTCCCGATATCTTCTCAGCCAAATGAATTTGAGGTTGTAGTCTCTCTTCTCTCCTTGCCAATTTTTGCAATGAACCTATACCACCCCAACATTGGCTTGATGATCTTTATGTAGCTAACAATCTTTGCATGCCTCTAGTTTGGTGGCAAATGATAAATCACAACCATCTACATATGTTGGTATAAGGAGCATTAGATGTGCCTTATCGTGCCAACATCAGGGCGAAGAAGTCAAAGTAAGGGCCAAACCTAGTGGTCGTGCAAGGACATGAGTTATTAGCTCCCCATGGCATCAAGGGTGGGGAGAGGCACTTGTGCTTCGCGGGACTGTTGAGTTGCTTTGATCATCAATTATGGGTTTTACATCAAGATTAAATATTCATCCAATGTTATTTAATCAACCATAAAAGGTGCTTAACCCCTTTTTATCCTTAGTGCTCACAATCTTGCTTCCATATCCTATTTCCTTCCCACATTTGTCCGTAAATTTTTAGATTTCATGTTTCATTAGCTCATCTTCCTTGTTCTAACATCATGAAAGGTTACTCTTTGTCTGGTTGGGCTCTGTTTTCAATATTACATTTCTTGTTTGCCTATTTTTGCTAGGATATGAACATACTCACCGATTTGTTAGGTTATTATGTTTAAGGAGAAAATAGTTTATATTTCTAAACATCTATGCTAGGTCCAAAGAGGGTACTTGATACATGTGCAACTACTAACATAGATACATAGAAGTCACAAGAGGCTTAGGCCAATACCCAACTTTTTGGGGTAAAAACAATATGTCAAGATGAATAGAATTGGCTCAAAATAGAGAGCTTGACTCAAATGAATCACATTCCACATTTTTGTAATCGAATGAGGATTCAATATGTGATGTTCCTTAAAAAATTTGACTGCTCCATATAGGAGCATTGTTGCACGAGCCACCTAGGCTGTAGGCTTGACTAGATTTAGATATAACAATGATGACATTTCCCTTTTCATAAATAAAGAGGAACAAGTGACAAACATAAAGTTTATGAAAATGTCGATCTTAGAAATTGGATAATGTTGTATTCATTTTAATTTTTTCTCAAACATCAATACGACTTAACTTATTGAACATAAACATGTAACTAATAATACTTGTTACTCAATAGCTTCAGTCATTGATGCTCACTACTATCTGATTATGATCAGATATGTTCTGGATGGGCTCTCTAACTAAGAAAAAATTAATTGGAGTATGTATTTTCATTGAAATATTTATTTGCTTGAGTGTTTAATATTAATTGACATAGATGTGATGCCTCATTGATGAAAGATTGTTTCCTAATACCTAATATTGATGTAGAAAGCCAAGGTCCAAGTCCCACAGACTAGGTAAAGTTCATTCATATCTATTATCATCAATATCAAAAACTCATGGATACATAACCTAATTTAACATTGATACACCTTTGCAAAAACTATATGAATGCGTCTTGCTATGAATGTAATTGAACCTTGAAGATTCATTTTATAGTGTCTATAACATGTTTTGCAATTTTCACTACATATTCATATGATAAGATATTCTTTAATTCCTTAGTTGTAATAATGCACTCAAACATTTTGCAATAAACACTTTTTGGTTATTTTGAAGGTGTTCAGTTTGCTGACAGGATCAAATGAACCTTCCATTTTCAAGGGGCTTCTATGGGGTTGAGTTGAACATCACTGGTTTGAATTATATAACTGAAAGTATAGGACACTATCTTAATTCATAAAAGCTTAATGGGATAATCAATACTACTTTGAATAATGTGTTCAACATGCTGATGCTATTCAATGCATATAGCTCCACCAACGTAATATTTCTAACTTTTCAGATGAATCATTGAAGCACTATGTTTTCTATCCAAAGATATTTATTACATGAAAATTATAATCCCCAATATCAATAATTCATTTTGTGAAATACCTTGTTGCCATAATGCACATGGTCATGCATACTGATACAAGTATTGTGTTCATGCACCATATGCACACATGGGCTAACATAATCATACACTCAGATAAGGCTTTTGATAGACACGATACATCTATTCCAGTAAGCACATCAAAAAACCCTACTTGAGGCTCTATCTTATGCCTTGAGGCAAGGCTATCCTATTTGTGCCTCAAGGCTTATGCCTCAATGTCCTCTAATAAGGCTAACACCTCAAGATGTTTGATGCCCACCTCAAAGAAACAAGTCTATGATCTTAGTCAATTCATGAACAATGAATTTGGATGATAACATCATATGTTAACTAATGATTTTTGTCTTTTATTTTATCAATCTGAAATTTTTAGAAATGTACCTATATGGATTTACACCCAATATATGCACTCATGGATACTATACATACCTATAAAATTTGAAATGCTACTATGGGATAAAAAGAACAAAATACACAAATCAAAGAAATTTTAATATAGAAACTAGGCTGATCTTAAACAACACAACACCTTCGGCTCTTCAGATTCTACCTATGATAAGAACATGGTACATTTATCATTTATTAGAAATTACAAGACATAGCCAGGTCATAAATTCATCCCTCAAGGATAATGATATCAATAGAGGACCTATTAGCATAAAGAAAACTCAACCAATATGACATAGTTGCTCATGTGTCAAAAAGCATGAACACCTAAACCAATGACACAAAAAAAAGTGATAATCGCTCAAGAAGAAAACAAATGCTACTTTGACATCATGTAATAAATGGTGTAAAAACCATTAACATTAACCTTTCCCCGAGTAAATAAATCATAAGTATATCTCAGTAGGCAATCTTTTAGTCCAACTACTTCATCAAGCTTTAGGAAATCTCAGTAGCCAATCATTTTGACGATGAAGAAACTAGCAGCAAAATGAATCTTTAGTCAAATTAACACATATGAAAATATTGTGTCAAAATAATAAGAACCTTTATATCGAGTTTAACACATCAACTAGTAGTAAGGAAAACTAAACCAACATAGATTCATGTGATGGGATAGGAAACCTACTATACTATCTTTTTAGAAAGATGATACATGTCATAGCACCCTCAAGAAAAAATAGAGACCTCCTTTCCTATTTAAATACTCATATGATTCCATATCCAAACTAATATGAGAAATAACCCAATATAGAATTATTATAATAAATAGAAACATGAAGTAAGCACATGAACAAGCTACCTAAGTGTAAGATGAGTATTGAATCATGAGTTTGATAGAAAACTCAAAACATAGGATCAACAAGAAGAGGATAAAAAATTATGGCCATCCTTCAAAATGTAAGGAATTCTAGTAAGAAGAGAAACCCTTCAGGTTCAACAACCAATAAAGATTCTTTAAAGTTAGAAAAATAGGTTTGAAAGGCCTTGTCCTGATCTTCATTTTTTCCTAGGTTTTATATTATGTGAATGGTTTTTCTGGGTTGTTCCTTTTATAATTTCTACGTTCCTTTCACTAATATAGTTTGTGGCTACTTTTTGTGCTCTTGCGTATGCATGTTGCTCTTATATTTTCTTTGACTTCTGAACCCTACTTCTCTAAACTCTGGTTATGAAGATTTTTTGAAGGCATATTCATCTTTTTTGGTGCTACAGTATGAGGTTGTTGGCTGATGTGGTCTTTATTATGTGCTTTAACGATGTGTCTGTTATGCTTTAGTTGGATTCTTATTCTTATTAGATGTTGATCTCAAGACTAATTCAATGTATGGAGTTATTATTGAAGATGGGACCTTTCCCATTGCTTGGAGTGTTGGTGGCTCTATTGCTCGATTGGCTTCTAAATGTCAATATTTTATCTTTGAATGAAGTAACATCTATATGCTTGGTTTACCTACTGCAACCACTGGAAGAGAGAAAAGGGGGCTTTCCAGGCTGAAGCCCCCCCAAAAAAAATTAAAAAGAAATATATTATGTTGTTACAATGATACCATGTGTAAATTTAATATTTTTTTACATGCCTTATTTCTCCATACATATTGTGAACTTTTCCTTTCCTATTTTAGCTAATTATATTATCCTTCTTTGTGCAAATAACTTAAGGGTTGAACTAAAATATTTTACAATTATGTTTCTTATCCCAGTCACAAATCATTAAATTTATAGTCCTAACATGGATATCATCATGTTTTATTTTATGCAATGGGTTTAACACGTTTTACCTTCAATCCTTCTCTAGTTATGTTTAGCTTAATAAATTACATATCAATATGTGACATTCTTAAGAAATTGCTTCCCAATACACATAATCAGAGCTGCTTAGATAATATGGGATGTGTACCCTCATTTGCAAAAGTGGTAATATATTAATAATCTCATAAAAAGATAGAGCATTGATGTGTTAATTAGAACCCAATCCATTATTATTGACTATTTTATTGTAAAACGCATGTCATAAATTGATTCAATGCACACAACTAGAATTACACACCAACTGAAAATATTATGACCATACATGCACAACTAATCACCTCCTATTTAAATTTTTTCCTTTCAAATTTTCATTTATCTTCACTCAATGAATAAGAAAAGATGCATGAATAAAGGAAAATCTATATATTATTCTTAGTACATGGTATTTTACACATACTTAATTACATAGTATTGAACAATATAAAATTTAGTCAAATACTAATGGTCCAAATTTAGATATCTTGAGAAGAAAATATAAATATTGATGTCTCTATAAAAAATAGAATTCTACATAAAACAAATATATGGCTGGCATAAGACAAAAAGAGAGGAGGTAAAGACAAGTGATGTGTGGGGTAAAAAGGAGAAGAAAAGGAAGAATAAGCTTTCATGTAGATATGTTTATGATCAAATAGAGGAAATAAGAGAAGGATGAAATGTAAACATAATGTAAATAAAAAGTAACATAACATCATTTATTTCCTCTCCTCCCTTCTCCAACCTTAAAATATAAATACAAATAAATATATACATTGATATTTCTTCTTCATCCTCATCACTTTCCATTCTCCCTCTCCTTTTCTATCATCTTTTGTTTATACCAACTCAATAAATATTTTCCCTTCTTCTTTCATCTTGAAATTTCTTTCATACCAAACATAGTGTCAGGAATAAGTTTTCATTTCGTAGTACTTCGCACTTGTATCCTCTATAGTAGAACATTTTACTGATACAAAAAACTACATGAATCTTTTGTTGTGACACTATCCACTAAATGGAATCATATTTTATTTAGGTATTGTGCTCCACTAATAAGATAAATTTGTTCCCATTTTTCATAAAATTAGTTTCATTTTTATATTTTAGTAATATTATACATGTTGAGTGATGATGGTAATTGACTATGTTGTTGAAACTCTAATTATTCAATTTGGAACATTAAATTATTAATAATTTATAACTTTAAATATATAAACAAATATACTTCTTTGATATGAAACTGATACCATGTTGGTGTGTCTGCTAGAGGTGCTACACACTAGCCAATTTGACTCGACTAGATGCGCCCCACAAGATCGGAACACACGCGGTGAAGACTTTCGATATTTATAAATCCTAACTCAACACCTACTCACACTAAAACAACTACACCCGCAAGCACACAAGGTCGTGTTGTAGTATAGGAATGTGGCAACTATAGGGTCGATCCACAGGGAAAAGAAGGGGCACTAGAGCTAGGTTTAGTTTTGCTAGGTTCCTACTACGGAGACTAGGGTCAAGGGTTTGAAGTTTGTTTTGATTGTTAAACTATTTTGGACAAACAAGCAATTAAAGGCAAGAATGAAATCTAAGTTAACCCTAGGCTAGAGTAAGGCTAAACAGGCAAGAAAGGATTAAGCTAGGAACGAAAGGGCAAATTACACTATGGCAAGCAAGAGAGAAGCAAAAGAGCAATTAAAGAGCTAAACTAACATGAACAAGGCAAGAGCAAAGCAAGAAGCTAACTGATCAAGGAAACAGCTAACTAAGCTAAGCAAGCACAAAACTAGGGTTCTAGGCAATAAAGAGAGGTATCGGCTGTTTAGGGATATGAACTTATCACTTAAGATGGGGGTGACATATGACCATTATCATTCCATTTAGATTATCCAAACCAAACAACAAGATAGAGTCTAATGAATTAACTAAAGCTACTAACTGGCCATGGATATGCTTGGTTTTGTATAAAGGAACTAGTCCCTAACACCCCCTACGACCCTTACGAGGATCAATTGGGTTAGGGATTAGGTTCAATTCAAGTAGAGTCTAATCAATTCTAGGTGTCTATATTAGGAATTCCTAGGGCAATTAAGGGCTGAGGGTAGTAATGGGGAAGTGAAATTAGGGTTTTGGATCCCAATTCCCCCACATTCTAGCCTTCAGAAGGCTCCATGCTAATTGCACTAGAATTATCTAATCTAGCTACTTAGATCTCTCACTTAGGTTTAGGGATATTGATTAGGATGTAGAAATATGGGAGGCAACCTAGGGATCCAAGAATTGGACCTAGGGGCAAATCCCAAAATTCACACATATAAGCAATTTGCCTAAATTCCTAGGTGATTTCACACACAAACCAACAAGCAATTCATGGAGAATGAGATGCAAATAGAATATAATCATTAACAAATGGAATTACAAAGTTTACATGTCATTTTCCCCCAACATGGTATCAAAGTAACATAATTTCCCCCAAACAGCCCACCCAAGGGGGACTAGCTACTCATGGAAATGGAAAATACAAAAAGAAAGGAGAAAGAGGTAGAAGAAGCCATGGAGCTCGGTGTAGATGAAGGAATCGTCCTCTCCAGCTATTGCAAGATGACCTCCTCTCTCCTCCAAGGTTCAAGGGTGTGGAATGAAGGATATTATGGGTTGGAACTAGAATAAACTAGTGTTTTGGTGGTAGAAATGGTGAAATGGAGTGGAATGGAGGTGGAAATGGAGTGGAATGGCTAAGGGGGAAAAATGGGGAGATAGGAGGTGGTGGAAGGTAGCTAACCTCATGCCCCAGCCGCCACCTAGGTATATATAGGTGTAACATACTGAATTTTGGAATTTTGTCTTCTCACCCTATTTCCCATCTTTTCCTTTCATTTCTATCCTTATTGGCCTTTCTATTTAATTAGTGGAATTTATAGTGGTTTAGTGAACATTTATTAACTAATTGTACCAATATAAGGGTTTATGCATAAATACCTCAATGAAAGCTTAATTACCATAATTAAGTGATCTAAACCTTAATCTAACTTTTTGATATGATTTGAAAACATAAAATGATCCTAAGTTTCAAATGTGGTTCGATTTGGATGTTGTTTGTGCAAGTTATGCAATTTTAGGTACATTCTGGACTTTTATGCAATTTACCCTATTGGGAGGTTTTCTTTGCAAATTATCAACTGAATTTTAATCCTTAGATATTCCCTTACCATTAACGAGATTTTAAACCATTGGAGATGTAAGGACCCTGACCTGCGTTTAGGGTTTACCCTGTTTGTTTCGCTTGACCTTGATGCTTTAGTGCTTGCTAATCACCTTTGGTGGTGATTAGGGTTTTGTTGTGCTTTGTTGAGAGTTGAGGGGGATACTTGCAAATCACCCAAGTTTAGAGTTTTGTGTACAAGTTTACCATCTTGTGAGCCGTTTCCCTCTCTTTTCTTCCTCTAGGGTTGAGAGGAAGGCTTGGGCTTGTTGTTTGAGTTCTTTGGGCCTGAGTTGAGCTTGTTTGGGCCCTGATGTGCTTTGTTTGGGCTTGGTTGAGCCTTGTGTCGGCCAGAGCTTGCCTTGTGTCATCCAAGGTGAGTTTGTGTCAACCTAGGGTGAGTGTGTGTCGTCCAAGGAAGCTTTGTGTCGTCCAGCACAGTGGTGTGTCGCCCAGTAGCTTGTTTGTGTCGCCCAGCAGGAGTTGTTGCTTGTGTCGCCCATGTTGGTTGACCTTGGTTGGTGACACTTGGTGCCTAGCTTGGACAAGTGTCTCTTGGTGTGCTAATGTGTTGGCTTGAACCCTAGGACAAGTTTCCCTTGGGTGGACGACACTTATCATGGTTGTACCTTGGTTTCTCCTCCCCTTCTTCCTATATAAGTGGCTCTTCTCCTTGCCTTAGTCTCCTTTGATCTTTTGGTCTCTCCTCCACCTTGAGTGCACGATATCCCTCTCCATCTTGCTTGTGTTGGCCGATACACTCCCTTGGAGTTGAAGTGGTGGCCGATACACCTTCCTGGAGAAGCCTGGTGGACGATAGCTTTGGACCTTGGAGTGCTTCGGAGCTTGGAGCTTAAGGCGGGTTGCATGATTTCTAACCCTAACTTCTTTACATTCTGTTCTTGTCTTTGTTCTTAAGTTAGTAGCTTAGACTTGTACCTTGCATGAGTTTCCTTTGGTGGCCGATATGCCCTTAGGGTTTAGGGTTTCTAGTAATCTAGGGTTTGGATTTCCCTTGAGATGGAGGTTGATGGTGACCTAGGGTTGGGCGATATCCCTTTTTTGTGAATGTGTTGGGCGATATCCCTTTGTTGTGGATGTGTTGGACGATATCCCTTGAGTTGGAAGACATGGTTCCCTTTGTTCTTGTGTTGGACGATAGGGTACCTTGGTGGACGATATGGTGAGTTTTTAGGGTTGGCCGATACCCTGCCAATGTGTTGGGCGATAGGGTGAGCAATGGTTTGTTGGCCGACATGGTAGTGACCATGATGGACGATAGGTTCCTCTTGTGATGAATGACGCTCTTGTTCCTCTCTTGGATGCTGGGCCTTGGTCTCTTGGTGGACGACAGGGCTTGATTGATGGGTTGGTTTGGGGTTGCACGACATGCAACTAAGTGTAACGGCCGATAGCCCTGACGGGCGTTACATCTTGGTGTGTCGGCCGATAGGCCAGGGGTGTGACGCGCGACAGAGAATGGGGCTGTGACAGGCGTCACGCCTCTAGCTTGGGTGAATGTTAGCCGTTAGGCCTTGAGAGTGGTTAGACGATATCAGGAGTACTTCCCTCTCTCCTTTCCTCCCTTCTCTCCTTCTCTGTCATGGACGTTAGGGGCTGGTTGTTAGCTTATGATATCGGGCGTCAGGTATCGGCTATGACGGGCGTTGCCCGATGGGGGTGTGTCACGCGACGCGCGCCACTCTTTGCCTTGTAACGCGGCATTGTGGGTAGGAGGATGGGTGCAACGTAGCGTTGCCGCCTCCTCATGCCCTAGCCGGGTGGGCTAGCTTTGGTGAGGGTTGTGAGTTGTAGTGAGGGTGTTGTGGTCTTTTGGTGACGGTCACAAGGGTGATGGATGTGGATGTTTATGCTTAAACAAATAACGATTGTAATGCCCTGATTAATAGTAATGATGGTATCAAGAGTATTAGTGACATGCATGATGAAAGTCTTATGCTTAACAGATGGCAATGATTGATGGTAATGGACGATAACAATAATGATGATGATCTGAAATGCTTAGTTACGATAATGGCCATATCAGTTCCTTTCATCCTGATCATTATAATCATTGGTATAATACCCAAATAACAAGGAGCATGTAATGCAGGTGTTATGAGACATGATTAAAGGATATAACATATATACTGTCACTTTGTGTGAATATTGTACTTATACCTAAATGTCACCCTGTGTTGATAATATGTATTTCTCAGTTATTATGATTGTCTATCTACATCAAGAATGATAATGATAGTAGCATAATTATAGACATAAAGTGATCATCATGTTTACCAGTCGTTGATAAGGGGAATAGTTGTAGTTATATTAGTGACTCGCATGATGATGATGATAATGGTAATGATAACGCTCATCCTATATATCTAGTATAATTACATACCTGAAGTGGACACCTCGACTAACTATTTAATATTGAGATGAGGACAAGTCTAGATATAACTTCTTGATGAGGTGTGTTACATATAAGGTCATAAGTTGAAGCATAGAGTCAATAATGAGACTTGGTGGGATAAAGCACTTAATCAACAAATGGTGATGGTAATAATAGTATTGAAAGTAATTGGGTTACCTGATGAATGGTAATGGTGATAATAACATGTGACTCTTTACCTCTAAAGCATGAGTATATGAATGAAGTAATTTCCAAGAATATCTGGGTAACACAGAGTCAAGGATAAATACATAAAACAGTTGCCTTATAATGGGCTTTATATACCCAATCACCAGATAAAGTAAGGTTGACAAATGTAACATCTTGAATGTCATCTCATGTTAGTAAGTATAATCCTTATAACGAACTACGAATGTTGAATACACTAACCATGCAGGTGATGCTTAGCCATGAAAAGGCTATGAGGCATATGTGATGAATACATCACACTGATGATTACTCTTGCTAAATAGGTTACATTTATAATGTGTTCGTCCCATGATATTAATGTGAGTTCTGAGTAGCAGTGACAGTACTTGATGAGGGATTAAGATCCTAGGGTATGTGATGGTCCTTGAAATGGATCTGGATGGTTGGTCGGAGGCCAAGTAATAACAGGTGATGATGAATCCTTGAGATGAATCAGGTAGATGCGGTTACAATAATAGCATAAGGATTAAGTTTATATTTATTTATCTTCTGATATATCTTGCATAGATGCTAACTAATCTCAGTGAAATCATATCATGTAGTTGCCTTGATCATATATTCATCATAGCCTGTAGTTGATAATGGCAAAAAGGGTTTGCCTAAGAGTTAACCCGGAAAGCACATCGTTGAATAGGAGAGGGTGTTTCTAGCTTAAAAAGGAAGATGGTAAGAGTGCATCTACAATTATAGACTCTAGGGTATGGAACTAGGTTATAACACTGCTATGTGATGAGCATGGCGAACAGGCCCATGGCTCCGAACAGGTGATGTGATGAGCATGGTGAATAGGCCCATGGCTTAGGATACGTGATGTGATGAGCATGGTGAACAGGCCCATAGCTCAGGATACGTGATGAGTTGAGCATGGTGAACAGGCCCATGGCTCAGGTTATGTGAGATGAGGAGCATGAATGCGTTCATGCCGTCATATAGTAGTTTATGGGACAAAATACAGAACATTGGTTAAGGCCTCGTTTACGTGATTAATCTGTTCTATTTTAATTCCCAGGTTATGTGACAATATATCCTGATCTAATAATCATGTTACCTAGTGATATATCTTATCTTGTCAATCATGTCCCATCGAGAGGTATTTGGTTATATGCTCTTATACAGCTGGTAAGCTTGTCGGTAAGAATAGCGTTACTTTATATAGACCATTCTTATTATTTCTATTATCAATTATCTGCTGTTATAGTTTATCCTACCGAGGTTCTGTAGTTTCGGTGGGGAGTTATGTTTCCCGCTGGGACAATGTTCGATTGTCTCACTCCGCTGGTTTTCAGGTGGCCGAGGTAGACGTGGTCGTGGTCGTGGTGTTGCGGCCGAGCAGCTTGAAGAGAAGTAGAAGGCAAGCGATGGATATGCTGCTGTTTTGGACATTTTGTAGTAGAGTCTAGAGTCATCCCTGTACTCTCAGGTCCTTGGCAGTGTTTTGACGATGTTTTACGATAAACGATCGATGATGTTGGTATATCCTGTTGTTGGCCGGATGTGGGCCTTTCTGTATATGAACAGGTGGTGAACTCATGTGATAGATGAACAGCTATTTCTGTAAGCTGTAGACACGCATCAGATCTCGTGTATATATGCATATGACATGTTTCTGTGCAGGATGAGGACTGGAAAGTAATAGTTTCACAGTTTATCTGTTTCCCACAATCAGTTTTAATTAACCCGGGTTTTCATAATCTGTGGTTATGGTGATTTCCGCACGTTTTCGCGTAACACCTCGTTATCTATATGATAATGGGATGTGTTGCCACATGAGAACCTAGTTTCACCTTAATTTGATGGTATTTCTTTCCAAGGGCATTATAGGGATTACCCTCTTTATAAAGATGCTTATCCTTAAAAGCTATCAACCAATGAGGTTATTTCTTTCTTGAAAAATGGTGGGGATGTCCTAGAAGGATCTATGGGCTCTTAGGACCGAATTTTGATATCCATGAAGCCTCTATGAGCTATCCTCTTACATGGCCATCAATCCCTAGGCTAAAGACACATGGAAAGTCCCTTAAGACACCTCATGATTCACCTCTTTCTATATATAGCCATGTATACCCCTTCCCAACTCACAATTTGAAAAATCTTGCTCTCCTTTTCTTTCCTCTAGCTTAGATAATAGTTCCTTCTGTATTTATCCATGAATTTGTTGTCCCAAGGTAATAGAGGGAGCCTACCTTGGTGAAGAAGGCTCCTAGGGTTTCTAAATTGCTCTATTAGGGTTTCTAAAGCTCCTCCTTGGTAATTTTGACCAAAACTAGTAAGTTTACTCCCTTCCTTCCCTATTTTCATACTATTAGTCTTCCTTACACCCTATTATAGGTCGTATCCATGGACTTCCATGGTGAAACCCCACCTAGAACCCTAAAACACCTCATCTTTATGCTCTTTTGCTAGGGTTTATCACCTCTAAGTTGAGAAGGTGATCTTTGTCCAAGAAAGGAGCTAGGCTTGGAGCAACCAGACCTTCTAAGCTCGGATACTTGCTGTTTGGACCTTCTTATCTTCCCTAGAGGTGAGTTTCATAACCCACTTCTCATATATTGCTTGCTACATGCTTACAATTCATGCATCTATGTTTAAAATCGATGATTTCCATCTCTACTTACCATGCTCATCTAGGGTTTTGGTTTCTTATCAGTTTACCTTCTCTAGAAGATCTAGTTTGGATAACTATTAATCTAAAACCATGATATTAGGTCGAATGGTGTTTTCCCTCCCTCTCTCTCTCTCTCTCTTTGCTTATCTCATTTGGTTTGATGATGTGTCAGTTTCTGATTGGCCGAATTTCAATAATTCATAACTTTTGATTCCTTTGTCCAAAAACTAAAGTAAAATACGTTCTAAACTCAGAAAAACATTTTATTTTCAATAATAATATTTATAAGTATTGTTTTGATTTTTGTCGATGGTGTTTTTCTAGAAAATGATTTAATCACTTAAAAATCACCAAAAATACACTCTAATCATTGTAACTCCAAAATATGCAAAATTATATGTTTTCTTAATCAGAAGAACCTAACTAAGTCTATGGTGATGTTTTCATAGTCTAAATTGAGTTTTTGCTATAAAAAGTAAAAATATGGGTTTTCTCTACCTTAATGCATATATATCATTCTAATACATGTATACGAATTGAAAATAGGAAAAATTGATCATGGACTCAACCAAGTGATGAAAGTGGGTAATATGAATCATAATGAAAGGTATGTGCTATGTATGTGTAATCCCTATTTATGTATGTGCATTTACACCTTAAGTTGGGAATAATTGTTCCTTAACCTATTTTTCTCTAATGAGGCTTTATTAAACCCTATTTCATATACTCTTGAATCTTTTGCTATACTTGCCTCATAAATCAGTTTCAGAACATTATTCTTGGGTCTTGGAACCCCATCACCAATTTGTAATTATATGATGATTTATCTTCCCACTTTATTATTTCTTGAGCATGATGGTTTATTTGGCTATTTAACTAAAGTAGTGGTACTTATGTACAACCACCCACAGAGGGCATGTAAATAATCGCCCTGGGGAACGTCTTATTCTCCCCCTGGGGAATGTGTTACTCCTCCCCTATAAAATTTGATAGGTGACTGGGAATCTATGAATTCTCCCTCACCTATAGGTTGAGGTCCGGTAGGTGCCTCAACCCTACTTAGTTAATGTAGTCCAATTAATATCATGCATGTTACTTCTTATATGTTTTGTAATGGTAAGAATCTATTTTGTTATGTGCCTCATTCTCTTGGCCCTCTCATCTTATGATGATTCAATATATTTATGTTTCATATGATTTACTTTTCTCTTGTACTTATTCATTATTTGACGCATACCTTGTTTTCCTCTCCCTTTTGCTGGGTGCTTTTCCAACCACCTAGGTGATGAGCAAGGTGATGAACAAGACAAGGAGTATATAACTTTTAGCTTGGACTCAGTTGATGGAGATGTTGCTTGGAGACAAGATTGTAGTAGTCTAGACTTCCCTCTATCTAGATCATGATTGTGTGTCTTGATGTAAACCCTAATGGGAGAATTTGATGTATTTTGTAAACCTTTTATGAAATTGAATACAGTCAGTTATTTTTTATTCCGCTGCTTTCTAATGGTCTTTTGTATACCAATGTTTAATAAGTTTAGAAAATTTATGCCCATTCCATCATACCTCTGAGAGTGTTTGGAATGGATGTCAATTCTTTAATTTTTTAGTAAAGGGGTGATTTCACTCTCCTTACAGCATGGTATCAGAGCCCATGGTAGTCGGAATCTGACTATTTCAGTTTTGTCTCCCTAATTAGAATCCCTACCTTACATAGTTCCTTTAGGTGACATGGTTGCCCTATAGTTGATCTATAAATGATGAAAGGTTGGTTTAGGATCCTATAGTTCCACATTAGTATCATGATAAATAAAACCCTAAAATACTCATAACTAAAATATGCATAACTTAATGTTGTTTAAGTTTGCCTTTAGGCAATTATTAGGGCATGAAGTTGAAGCAAAGGTGTCTAGAAAGGATCAGATTCTGGGGGCTGGCAATATTTTCCTCCGCACCACTTGCTTGGTTTACGAGGACTCCTAGATACATATGATATCGGTCTGGCCTAAGCTGTAATGGATTGTCTGAAATAGCTTGCTTTTAGGCAATAGTGACCTTAGACATCTATGTTGTATATCTTTGGGAACCCTAAGCATTAGGTCTAGGATGACTTGTTTGAGGATGGATACCAAGATAGTCTCCTTATGTCCTTTGGGGCTACATGCTTGGATAGTTTATCCCTAGAACCTAGAATTTGAAGTTTGGGGTTAAGTGAGCTATCAGAGTGCACAGTGGAAATGTGATGGATCTTGTACATGGTTTAGTTAGACTCATCCTTTAACCCTAGTGTATTTTGGCTTGATAGGTCAAACTCTTTAAGGGTTGGAGTATAGTTAGTTTGATGATGTCGGGTGGTTAGATTTTAAGGACAAAATCCTCTTTAGGGGGATGGAGCCCTATGACATCTTGAAATCTATCGACACTATCTTTAGAAACCCTAACCCCATACTTAGGAGGTTGTTGTGCTTGAAACCTTAGTGGGGTCCAAACAAGTTATAGTTATAGCCTAACATGCTTGTTTATATATTAATGAACATATAATTATCATTTGAGCAATAATTTATATGTTCAGCCCCTAATGAATACCTAATGCACATAATATGAGTAACTCACATATTAATCCTTATGGATATGCATGGTGTTGCCCATGTCATAAACCAATAAACTCTAATGAAATGACAAGTAAGATGATTGTAACCTAATCTTGGACTTAATACATGCTAAGTAAAATTTAGTGATCACATTAACCTGAACCCTAAGTTGTAATCATCTAACCTTAACATTTACATCCTTATTGCCTTTCATGATACATTAATGACATTAGGTTTCATAATCAGTTAACATGCTTTGATACACATAAATGATATATATAATCATCTAATCACATATTAATCAAGTCATCAATATGAAATGCATAATATGTTACCTTGTTATCTAATACACACATGATTAGTCACTTAATGTGAATCAATTAGTAATATGTCCCACCTTGATCACTAAAATACATATAATGACTTCAATATGGATAAGTAGTGATTGATTCACATAAAAGTGCAAAATCAATCATAAGAACTGAATAAATATGAAAAAAAGATTAATGATGACATTAATATGAATAGGAAAGTTAATGTGATAATATAAATATAGATATAAGTGATTAATGTTACATTATTTGGATTACTTGTAACAAGTTGGATAAAATGTCTTAATTCATGCAAAACAATTTGTTATAATTCAATATGTTGATAATAGAGACTAAATCCAATTATTAAGGATAATAGTCAAGTATATTGATAATTGAATAAACTCTAATTGCGTTAAAACTCATAATGAGGTAAATAAGAAATATATATGGTTTCGAGCATAATAATGAAATAAAACTCTTTTGTAAACAAAGTAAATATGACATGACACGATTAAAAGAATAATGATGATAATGTGATATCATAATAAATATAATCTTAATAAGCCAAAAATGTAAATAATGTTAAATCCCCTAAAAATAATATCTAAATAAAGGAAACCTAGCTGATCCTTGAGAACCTATCCTATGTTGAAATGCTTGTGGAGTATATGTTGATGAATTGTTTGGTGGAAGTTAAGGTTGGAGAAATAACCTGATGTTTTTTGATGAGATGTTGCACACTCACCCTTTCCTTCTTGCTTGTGATTTCGGGAACGAACTCCTCTTTAAGGGGTGGAGTGTTGTAACATACTGAATTTTGGAATTTTGTCTTTTGACCCTATTTCCCATCTTTTCCTTTCATTTCTATCCTTATTGGCCTTTTGTATTTAACTAGTGGAATTTATAGTGGTTTAGTGAATATTTATTAACTAATTGTACCAATATAAGGGTTTATGCATAAATACCTCAGTGAAAACTTAATTACCATAATTAAGTGCTCTAAACCTTAATATAACTTTTTGATATGATTTGAAAACATAAAATGATCCTAAGTTTCAAATTTTGTTCGATTTGGATGTTGTTTGTGCAAGTTATGCAATTTTAGGTACATTCTGGACTTTTATGCAATTTACCCAATTGGGAGGTTTCCTTTGCAAATTATCAACTGAATTTTAATCCTTAGATATTCCCTTACCATTAACGATATTTTAAACCATTGGAGAACCTAGTTTCACCTTAGTTTGATGGTATTTCTTTCCAAGGGCATTATAGGGATTACCCTCTTTATAAAGATGCTTATCCTTAAAAGCTATCAACCAATGAGGTTATTTCTTTCTTGAAAAACGGTGGGGATGGCCTAGAAGGATCTACGGGATCCTAGGACTGACTTTTGATATGCATGAAGCCTCTATGAGCTGTCATCTTACATGGCCATCAATCCCTAGGCTAAAGACACATGGAAAGTCCCTTAAGACACCTCATGCTTCACCTCTTTCTATATATAGCCATGTATACCCCTTCCCAACTCACAATTCGAAAACTCTTGCTCTCCTTTTCTTTCCTCTAGCTTAGATAATAGTTCCTTCTGTATTTGTCCACAAAGTTGTTGTCCCAAGGTAATAGAGGGAGCCTACCTTGGTGAAGAAGGCTCCTAGGGTTTCCAAATTGCTCTATTAGGGTTTCTAAAGCTCCTCCTTGGTAATTTTGACCAAAACTAGTACGTTTACTCCCTTCATTCCCTATTTTCATACTATTAGTCTTCCTTACACCCTATTATAGGTCGTAACCATGGACTTTCATGGTGAAACCCCACCTAGAACCCTAAAACACCTCATCTCTATGCTCTTTTGCTAGGGTTTATCACCTGTAAGTTGAGAAGGTGATCTTTGTCCAAGAAAGGAGCTAGGCTTGGAGCAACCAGACCTTCAAAGCTCAGATCCTTGCTGTTCGGACCTTCTTATCTTCCCTAGAGGCAAGTTTCATAACCCACTTCTCATATATTGCTTGCTACATGCTTAAAATTCATGCATCTATGTTTAAAATCGATGATTTCCATCTCTACTTACCATGTTCATCTAGGGTTTTGGTTTCTTACCGGTTCACCTTCTCTAGAAGATCTAGTTTGGATAACTATTAATCTAAAACCATGACATTAGGTCTAATGGTGTTTTCCCTCCCTCTCTCTCTCTCTCTTTGGTTATCTCATTTGGTTTGATGATGTGTCAGTTTCTGATTGGCCGAATTTCAATAATTCACAACTTTTGATTCCTTTGTACAAAAACTATAGTAAAATACGTCCTAAACTCAGAAAAACATTTTATTTTCAATAATAATATTTCCAAGTATTGGTTTTGAATTTTTTCTATGGTGGTTTTCTAGAAAATGATTTAATCACTTATAAATTACCAAAAATACACTCTAATCATCGTAACTCCAAAATATGCAAAATTATATGTTTTCTTAATCATAAGAACCTAACTAAGTCTATGGTGATGTTTTCATAGTATAAATCAAGGTTTTTCTATAAAAAGTAAAAATATGGGTTTTCTCTACCTTAATGCATATATATCATTCTAATACATGTATACGAATTGAAAATATGAAAAATTGATCATGGACTCAATCAAGTGATGAAAGTGGA
Organism: Alisma plantago-aquatica; assembly: GCA_963693085.1. NCBI lineage: Eukaryota > Viridiplantae > Streptophyta > Magnoliopsida > Alismatales > Alismataceae > Alisma > Alisma plantago-aquatica. Next base: position 457,107,975 of record OY856412.1, read on the forward strand.
TAATATGAATCATAATGAAAGGTATGTGGTATGTATGTGCAATCCCTATTTATGTATGTGCATTTACACCTTAAGTTGGGAATAATTGTGCCTTAACCTATTTTTTTATAATGAGGCTTTATTAAACCCTATTTCATATACTCTTGAATCTTTTGCTATACTTGCCTCATAAATCAGTTTCAGAACATTATTCTTGGGTCTTGGAACCCCACCACCAAGTTGTAATTGTACGATGATTTATCTTGCCACTTTATTATTTCTTGAGCATGATGGTTTATTTGGCTATTTAACTATAGTAGTGGTACTAATGTACAACCACCCACAGAGGGCATGTAAATAATCACCCTGGGGAACGTCTTATTCTCCCCCTGGGGAATGTGTTACTCCTCCCCTATAAAATTTGATAGGTGACTGGGAATCTATGAATTCTCCCCTCACCTATAGGTTGAGGTATGGTAGGTGCCTCAACCCTACTTAGTTAATGTAGTCCAATTAATATCATGCATGTTACTTCTTATATGTTTTTTAATGGTAAGAATCTATTTTGTTATGTGCCTCATTCTCTTGGACCTCTCATCTTATGATGATTCAATATATTTATGTTTCATATGATTTCCTTTTCTCTTGTACTTATTCATTATTTGACGCATACCTTGTTTTCCTCTCCCTTTTGCTGGGTGCTTTCCCAACCACCCAGGTGATGAGCAAGGTGATGAACAAGACAAGGAGTATATAGCTTTTGGCTTGGACTCAGTTGATGGAGATGTTGCTTGGAGATGAGATTGTAGTAGTCTAGACTTCCCTCTATCTAGATCCTAATTGTGTGTCTTGATGTAAACCCTAATGGGAGAATTTGATGTATTTTGTAAACCTTTTATGAAATTGAATACAGTCAGTTATTTTTTATTCCACTTCTTTCTAATGGTCTTTTGTATACCAATGTTTAATAAGTTTGGAAAATTTATGCCCATTCCATCATACCTCTGAGAGTGTTTGGAATGGATGTCAATTCTTCAAATTTTTAGTAAAGGGGTGATTTCACTCTCCTTATAATAGGTATGGGGGGAAGCACTAGGTTAAGTAGGGGAAAATGCATAAAGCAGTGCAAAAATAGGTGGGTTTTATGAGTAGCACGGCTGTGTTGGGTAGCACGGCCATGGTGGGTTGAGGGTGGAATGTTCGTGGTGGAAGGGAACGACCGAGGTGAAAAAATGGTGAAAAGTCAGGTTGGTGGATTGTTTTGGGATGAAACTGGCATGGCCGTGGCGACAACCATAGTTGTGGTGGGTTGAGGGTGGCACGGCCATGCTGGTCTAGGTGATGGTGGCTGTGGTGCTGCACCATGCCCGTTCTGCTTCTATGTAGCAAGGTCATGCTATGCAGCACGGCTGTGGTGGTTGTCTTTGGCACGACCATTCTTGGTTGCACAGCCGTAGTGACTTCATCTTGACTTGGGGGCGACTATGTTGATTTGCAAGTGACCTAGGATGGCCGTTCTGTTGTACCACGGCTGTGCTGGGTCATGGATCAACACTTTGACACCGTTCTTTGGATTTTCTTGGACATATTTTCTTTAATGGATCTTTGTCCACTAGGGGTAGGTTGAGGGTGCATCGACCTTCACTTTGGGCCTCTCCAAGGGTAGAGAAACCCTAGGATCACCCCTTCTCTCTCTCTTCCATCAAGTGTGTTCCAAATGCCTGAAAAACATGCAAATAATGTCCATAAGTGCATTTTACACAAATAAGCATATTGGGAGGAAAAACATGTAATCTAACAGATATAGATGTGGTTGAAGAGCAATATAACACAAGATGAAGCCCTAAAATTGGGCTGAATCACCACCCCAAACTAGAAACATACTTGTCCTCAAGTATACTCCAACTCAATCTCCCTACAAATTTTCCACAATCAGGAAATGACAAATGAAATATAAAAGATTATTATTGTTGAATGGGATCAAAGATGACTGAGTACATGTATTTCACCTCTCTCCTCTCCTGCTTTCACAATTCAATCATGAAAAGAGCACAAAGCATATGAACTTCAAATATAGCACATAGAATACACAAGTTATCCATATTTCTTCCATAAAGTTCTGGGTAAACCGTTTCATGGTGGAGTTAATCAAGGATGACTAGGAGTATTGTTTCACATTCATGCATTCGGTCTTATGTTTCAAATCACACCAAATGACCCACGTGGCCGCGGAAAAGGGCAAAATGAGCTAGGTTTGATGTTTCCTCGCTCAATAGGTATGAAAGTAGAAGAAAGGATTGTGGTAAGATATTTTTGGAGTGCTATTACATTGAGCACTCATCTTTTCTTTATTTTAATGCTCTTAAACATGAGCATCCTTTTATTTTATTTTCCCTTTTTTTTCCCTTGGAGTAGATAGGGAATATGGTGATGAGAGTGAGGCGGTGAGATGTAGATGTGGTCACCGCAAACTTTTGGAGGTAGCCACGGTTGATATGTGCACTTTGGCATCCTTTCATGAGGAGGAGGGGTAAGGAGATGGTGAGTGAATAGTCGGGTCAAAGAGGGGTCATTGGTATGATTCTCCACATAAGACATCCTGCATGAAAATTAATCAAATACTTAATCCTAGATATCACACCACATGAATGAACAAGATGAAATTGATATATTAATCAAGTGATTCCACAAACACTAAATGTTCAAAGCTTGCTCAACTCACAATTCAACCAAATCAATCACAATCATAAGAGAGGTGATGCACATGTAAAAAGTCAAACATTGAGACCACTTAGCAACAAATAATGATAATTCACTTGCATTTGTCAAAGGTCAGCATTTTTTCTCAAAACAGTAGAGATTGGGTCAAAACACACTTTTTAGATAAGAAATCTCAAATTTGGGCAAAATTGGCCAAAACGGTTCCAAGTTGCCTCCAATCACATATAATCCTATATTGTTAAAATTAAAGTAGAAAATAAGAAAATCCTAGCTAAAACATACAAAATTACCAAAAATCTACATGATATGCAATGCATGGCAAAAAGAACAATTTTTTTTTAAAATTATGCAAAAATGGCAAGAAAGCAAACTACATGGCATGCAGGTATGCAAAGCAGTAAACTCTAAACTAGAAATCAAGACAAGAAAATAGTAGAAAAAACAACAAACAAAAAGTAAATTGTAGGTGAGATGCAAAAAGAGTGAAAATGGAAACAAGGGCATACCGCCCTACCACCGCCAACTTTTGAATCATGTTGTCCTCAACATGACACTAAAGTCTAGGGTGATAGGGTAGACAATCACTGTGGTGGTGGTGGGGGTGATCCTCCCTGTCTGTAGTAGGCACCCCAGTAGTCTGACTGTGGAGGCAGATAGCTATCCTAAAAAGCTACTAAAGAACTCCACCAGTCTTCACCCCATTGTGGGTTCCTCTAGGCCTGGGCATTCTAAAACTGGTAAAGATGGTTGACCTAGTAATGCATATGTTGATGGTCCAACCACATGGCATCCTATGTCCGCTGAAATCCCTCCTGTGCCCGTAGTATTCTGTCTTGTGTCACCTGAATGCCCTCCAGCTATGCATGAATGGTGGCCATGTCATATGCATTCACTGAGGGTTGTTGTAGCTCTGACACCCCTATCATCTCCTATCTTGGCCTCACTCGTCGTGCCGCTCTTTCCTCTGTTGCCTGTCTCATCTCATCTTCATGTGAAGGTTCTCCTAGACCCCCTGCAAAAACCACCTCAGGGATGCTATCTCTTCTGGGGTTCTCCTCCTCGTACTTCGTCAATTTTTCTAGAAAATCCTGTGTTGGTCCATATTGTACCATGAGGGGTGGAGTATGGTAGGGCAGCTCTAAGGGGACTCCTGGGTATGGTGGATTAACTTGGTAGATGATCTTCTGTTCCACAACTGTGATCATGGAAGAGAGGGCCAAGTAATGCAAGTCAACCAACTTTCATCCATCTGCTTTTGTGTATCCTATCATGTCATGTCCTAAGGCAGTGGCTATGGATGTCACAATCCCTCCCATTACAAATGGATTTGTGCTCTTAGAAGGGATTTTCCTTATATGCTCAATAAGTAAAGCTCCTATGTTTACATGCTTCTCCTTAGTCATCCAACCAAGTACAAAAAGATCTTTCTTTGTGTAGCTGCCTTGGTTCTCATACCTACCAAAGATGGTGTTTGCTAACACCTTTTGAACATAGCGGAGGAATGGATTGTGGATAGCACTCATCTTGGATTTCCCCACTACAAAGGTACTCTGGCCGGTGAAGTATTTCCACATTGCCGGATATGTGGAACTGGAGTCATTTTTTGTCTTTCCTTCATCTAGGAGGGATGCCATCTCTTCACTTGGGACAAAAATCTGATTTAGAAGCTTTGAGGTTATCTTCCGCCTCTTATCCCCAATCATCACTTTAATGGCATTCTCACCCTCATCAGACATTTTCTCTAGTGTAGTAAAGAATTGTCGAGTCAGCTCAATATATGACTCTTGCTACAGCTTCAAGATTTCGAATAATCCCATCTTCTCCATCAGTCCCTGAAATTAGGCATTGAAGCCCATAGCCTCCATCGTTGCTTGGCATGCATAGTCAGTTTCTATCACTTTGTGTGTAAAACACTACAGGTGCTTAGGTTCCTTTGCCCTACTGGTAGTGACCTCGGGCTGTGGACAGGGCACTATTGTCGTATCGCTCGCTGCTCATCATCTAGCATATCTACATCCTCTTCATCATCTAGCACGAGCTGCCGACGTGGTCGTGGTTGTGGCTCGGGTTGTGGCTGTACTGCCGAAGAAATGGATGGCCGTGCAGCTGAGACTGACAGTTGTACAAATGAAGCTAAAGGTCTCTTAGATGAGACAGAGGGTCGGGAAGCAGACAACAGAGGTTTTGATGCTCTCGACAATGACAGTGTCTCCCAATGTGGTTGTATGAAGACCTCTTCTGTGATAGGATCCACTATTGCATCCGATTCGACATTCGTCAACTAGGGGTTGATGTTTCTCGATTTCCTTTGGCAGGGGATGACACCCCTAGTCTTCTCCACTGCTTTCCTTGTGAACTTCTTCATTCTTGCTTGAAAATGGAGATGAAATTAACAAATTCCGGATTTCTCCAAAGAACGGGGTTGTTGGGGCAGAATGGTTAGCAAATGGTGATTTTGTGGATGGACATTGGTGGAATCTGGAGATTAAGGTAGTGGAAATGGTGGGGAAATGATTTGGGGGTGATTTGGTGAAGATTCGATGGTTGGAGAGGGTGGGTGGAGGGTTGCACGGGTGCTAGGGTGCGGAGAACGGCCATTTTGTTCTTCGGATAAATGAGCAAGTGAACTAGAATTTTACAAAATTCTGACTTAAGTTGCTAGAATTGGGCTACAGCACGGCCGTGCTATGCGGCACGGACATGTTGCGCGACACGACTGTGGTGGCTTCAGGTACCAAGGCCGTGCTACCTTGCACGACCATTCTGCTCTGATCCTATACTTAGTTGATTTTCTCAATTTCTGACGATTTCTCTTTTGAAAGTGAGTACACCACCACCGTTGTTCCATGTCACCACGGCCGTGGTGGGCACTGTAACTATAGTATGACACTCAAATATTGTTCAAACATTAATACTTTGATCTCCAATGGACACTTCATTGATTCTTTGACAAAATTTCATCCATTCTTCTTCATTTCACTTTGTTCTCACATGTACATCTCAAAACTACACACAAACTATCAAATACAAGTGTATGTGTGTGTTTTCATGGAAAAAAATGTAAAAACAAGCAAAAGTATCAAAAATGTGGGGTTGGGTCAAAATTCCCAAACCTAGGTGGGTTGCCTCCCACAAGCGCTGAGTTTCTTACCCTCAGCTAGGCTTCTTTGTGATTCTTCATTCCTTCATCCATTTGGAATTCTCATGTGTCCATTCTTGCAAAACATGCATCCCTCCTTTACACTCAACCTAGGTTCCTCATCCCTTTCATCACAATAACTATCACCAATTTCTTCACTTTGGTGTCCTTCTCTCAAATGCCCATTTGGGCTTATGAAGTGATCATGTCCAATATCCCTATCTTGGACTCACCGGGTTGAGGTCTTGTACATGTTAATGTTGATCTTCATGTCCATGAATGAGACTGTCATAGTGCCATTGCGCACATCAATGTCGGCATCAGCTGTAGATAAGAACGTCCTCCCAAGATAATGGGAATCTTCCTATCCTCCGGCTCCATATCAAGTACAATAAAATCCGCCAAGAACACCGCACCTTTTTCTTTATCTATCATCACCAAAACATCATCCACTCTACCCTAGGCACTTTTATGGATCTATCTACCAACTGGAGAGTGCAATGTGTTGGCTTCAACTTGTCTAAGCCCAGCTCAACATAGACATTTTATGGCATCAAATTCATACTAGATCCCAAATCAAGTAAGGACCTGTCTATGCAATGTCCCCCTATGTAACCAGGTATGAGAGGGGCTCCTGGGTCCTTTCTCTTCATGGGAAGTGAGTGTTGTATGATGGTGCTCACTTGTTCAGTTAATCTTACCTTCTTTGGAATCCTCCCTTTTGATCTTCTTTTCACAGTGCATAGGTTCTTGAGGAACTTGGCATAATATGGGACTTGCTTAATAGCATCCAAAAGTGGAATGTTCACCTTCACTTGGTTAAACACCTCAATAATATCAACATTGTGCTTTTGCCTCCTTTTCAATTCCGGTGGCTCATCTAGTGCTTCTACAAATGGAGGATCACAAGTTTTTGCCGTACTTGCATGAACATGAGGTGGAACACTAGGGATGGTAGGACCTGCAAAGGGGATATGTGGTGGATCACATGGAATCCCAAACTCAACATGCGGTATCATAATATCATCTTCAGCAATATCAATCACAGTATCACCACTTGGTTGCCTTTGCTTTGCTTTATCAACCTTTCTTTGGCTTGCGGCCTGCTCAAGAGTTTTCCCACTCCTTAGAACTATCACATCACTACCTTGCTCATGGTGGAGAGGGGGAGCATGTTGTGGTTGTGGAGGAGGTGGAGGTGACACTTGGGGTTGAAATTGAGGTGGGGAAGAGAATTGAGGGGGAAGAGAGAATTGGGGTTGGAAAGTGAAGTTTTGGTAAATTTGAGGTGAGGGAGGTGGTGGAGGAGTGTAAGGCTTAGAATAGCCTTGGAAGGAGTGAATGTTCTGTACTTTCATGGGGGTGGACTATAGAAAACCTGGGAAGAAGGCATAGGTCCACTTGCTTCATTGTGGCTCATGATGGGTTTTGAAGACAATTTTTCTTCTTGGAGAGCGATTATGGAAGATAGCTGATCTATTCTCTCTTATAACCTTGCAACATCTCTTTGAACATCATCAAATACCTTCAACCTAGAGAGAACCTCATCCTCAAACCTTGAGCTATATGTGGAACTTTGTGGTTCCTAGTAGCTATAGGAGTGAGGTGTCTTCTTTTCTTCCCCATAGAACTCAATAACATTGACTGAATGAAAAAGAGGTTTGGTCACTTTGTTTCTCATGAAGCTCACCATTTCACCAAACATTTTCATCAATTGTGGGCTTGAATCATCATGAGTTGGACATGTCACACCAAAAGACAGATCACTGCCACTGACCATACTAGAAGCTTTTATCCTTGAACTTTCTGTCAAACTCTCAAACAATGGCCATGTCTCCTCGGGTGGTTTAGCCATAAGAACTCCCCCACAAGAAGAATCCACTATAGCTTGACTTGCATGAGATATACTGGAGTAGAAGGACTGAACTAGCTGCCACAAAGGGATCTCGTGAAGTGGGCATTCTCTCAACATCTTTTGAAATCTCTCCCAAGCCTCATGGAATCACTCATTATCTATTTGACTGAAACTTGCTATGGCACGCCACATTTGTGTTAGATTTGCTATAGAGTAGAATTTCCTCAAGAAAGAATTTTTCATCTCTCCCCAACTCATGATGTCCTTTCTTGAATCATACCACTCTTTGGCTTTGTCTTTGAGGGAGAAGGAAAACAAAATCAGCCTGATTGTATCATCACTCACCATCAGCATCCTGAAGGTGGAGCATACTTCAAGATAGGAGTCCAGGTGCTTGTAGGGATTCTCACTCTCTAAGCCATAGAAGATGGGAAAGAGCCCAAGAAGACCTAGAGGGATGGAGAATTGCTCCCTTGGCATCTGATTGACCTTGCTAGCAATTGGTGATTTGTAGTTGCTAGGCATGAAATAGTCTTGAAGTGGCTTGTGAAGTGCATTTTGGCCTTCCATCTTGCTTCCTCCTGAATGGCTTGTCACATGCACAAAGCACATCCAAATAAAAGAAAACAAGTTAGTAAACAAATATACACAAAGAATACAAAGAATAATGAATAAAGAATAGCAATGATGAGGGCATTAGGAAAAGTCAAAGCAAAACTAACTAGCTAATCCCCGATAATGGTGCCAGAAAGCTTGGTGCGTCTGCTAGAGGTGCTACATACTAGATGATTTGACTCGACTAGATGCACCCCACGAGATTGGAACACACACAGTGGAGACTTTTGATATTTATAAAACCTAACTCAACACCTACTCACACTAAAACAACTACACCCGCAAGCGCATGGGGTCCTATCGTAGTATAGGAAGGTGGCAAGTATAGGGTCAATCCACAGGGAAAAGAGGGGGGCACTAGAGCTAGGTTTAGTTTTGCTAGCTTCCTACTGTGGAGACTAGGGTTAAGGGTTTGAAGGTTGTTTTGATTGTTAAACTATTATGGACAAACAAGCAATTAAAGGCAAGAATGAAATCTAAGTTAACCCTATGCTAGAGTAAGGCTAAATAGGCAAGAAAGGATTAAGCTAGGTATAAAAAAGCAAATTACACTAAGGCAAGCAAGAGAGAAGCAAAAGAGCAATTAAAGAGCTAAACTAACATGAACAAGGCAAGAGTAAAGCAAGAAGCTAATTGAGCAAGGAAAGAGATAACTAAGCTAAGCAAGCACAAAACTAGGGTTTTAGGCAATAAAGAGAGGTATGGGCTGTTTAGGGGTACGAACTTATCACTTAAGTTGGGGGGTGATATATGAACATTATGATTCCATTTAGATTATTCAAAACAAAAAACAAGTTATAGTCTAATGAATTAACCTAAGCTACTAAATGGCCATGGATATGCTAGGTTGTGTATAAGGGAACTAGTCCCTAACACCCCCTACTACCCATATGAGGCTCAATTGGGTTGGGGATTAGGTTCAATTCAAGTAGAGTCTAATCAAGTCTAGGTTTCTAGATTAGGCATTCCTAGGGAAATTAGGGGTTGAGGGTAGTAATGGGGAGGTGAAGTTAGGGTTTTGGACCCTAATTCCCCCACATTCTAGCCTTGAGAAGGCTCCATGCCAATTGCACTGGAATTGTCTAATCTAGCTACTTAGATCTCTCACTTAGGTTTAAGAAGATTGATTAGGATGTAGGAAGATGGGAGGCAACCTAGGGATCCAAGAATTGGACCTAGGGGCAAATCCCAAAATTCACACATATAAGCAATTTTCCTAAATTCCTAGGTGATTTTACACACAAACCAACAAGCAATATATGGAGAATGAGATGCAAATAGAATATAATCATTAACAAATGGAATTACAAAGTTTACATGTCATTTTCCCCCAACATGGTATCAAAGTAATATAATTTCCCCCAAACAGCCCACCCAAGGGGGCCTAGCTACTCATGGAAATGGAAAATACAAAAAGAAAGGAGAAAGAGGTAGAAGAAGCCATGGACCTTGGTGTAGATGAATGAATCCTCCTCTCTAGCTACTGCAAGATGACCTCCTCTCTCCTCCAAGGTGCAAGGGTGTGGAATGAAGGGGATTAAGGGTAGGAACTAGTATAAATTAGTGTTTTGGTGGTGGAAATGGTGAAATGGAGGTGGAAATGGAGTGGAATGTCTAAGGGGTGAAAATGGGGAGCTAGGAGGTGGTAGAAGGTAGCTAACCTCGTGCCCCAGCTGCCACCTAGGTATATATAGGTGTGGGGGGAAGCACTAGGTTAAGTAGGGGCAAAATGGGTAAAGCAGTGCAAAAATAGGTGGGTTTTGTGAGTAGCACGGCCGTGCTGGGTAGCACAGTCGTGGTGGGTTGAGGGTAGAGTGGTCGTGGTGGAAGGGAACAACCAAGGTGAAAAAATGGTGAAAAGTCAGGTTGGTGGTCAGTTTTGGGCTGAAACTAGCACGACCGTGGTGGTCACCACGACAGTGGTGGTCATCATGGTTGTGGTGGTTACCACGGCCATGGTGGGTTGAGGGTAGCACGACCGTTCTAGGTAACATGGCCATGGTGGTCTAGGTGATGGTGGTCGTGGTGCTGCACCATGCCTATTCTACTTCTGTGTAGCACGGTCGTGCTATGCAGCACGGCCATGGTGGCTGTCTTTGGCACGACCATTCTTGGCTGCACGGCCGTGGTGACTTCAGCTTGACTTGGGGGTGACTTTGTTGATTTGCAAGTGACCTACCACGGCCGTTCTGTGGTACCACGGCCGTGCTGGGTCCTAGATCAGCACTTTGACTCTGTTCTTTGGATTTTCTTAGACATCTTTGCTTTAATGGATCTTTGGCTACTAGGGGTAGGTTGAGGGAGTACCAGACTTCACTTTGGGCCTCTCCGAGGGTAAAGAAAACCTAGGATCACTCCTTCTCTCTCTCTTCCATCAAGTCTTGTCCAAATTCTTGAAAAACATGCAAATAATGTCCATAAGTGCATTTTACACAAATAAACATATTGGGAGGAAAATCATGTAATCTAACAGGTATAGATGTGGTTGAAGAGCAATATAACACAAGATGAAGCCCTAAAATAGGGCTGAATCACATGTCACTGACTCCTGATTTTTTATAATTTATAGATATCTTATCTTTATATTTGGGAAGAAATGAGTAATTGTGTTGGATCCATTCATTTTGTTATAACAAAACCAAATATTATCTTGGCCTCTATATATACATCTCACAATTACCACTACTTATACTACCTCATCCCCTCGTATAAGATATTTATCCGCCACTAATTGCACTCTCATATCTAGTTAGTAGGTGATTCCCTATGCCTTGTTGAAAATCTAGAAATAGTTGAAAAGAACCCTTAAATGCCTTGTATGGTTCATGATTGATTGATTTTGTTTAAAGCTATGCACAATTTTTTATATATTCTTTTTTTTTAGATAGAGACTTGAGATAACCTTGAATGCCTTAAGTCTCTATCTACTATGATCATATATTGATCTTATGATGCAATGATTTGCTAGTTCATGTTGTGTGTTGGTTTGTTTATGAAGGTTTAGACATGAACATTTTTATTGTTGAGCTGGTTACAATGCTCTAGATTACCATGTTTCATCTCATGGCCTCAATCATGATTAAAGAAAGGTGAACTTGTTTGATCTATTGTTGAATAGGATATTTGGTTATCTGCAACCTTTTGATAGGTCTTATGTTTTGACCTTTATATATGATCTTCTATAAAAATTAGCACTTCATCTTCCATTAAGCCAATTCTAAGGTAATATACTTGTTGGAATTAGTTCAACTCTTATAGAATATGATTTGAGAAAAAAAGAGAGTTCTTTGGAAATGTGAGAACAAGCTTTTTCTAAGCACTATATCATCTATACTTAGTTACCTATCATGAAATTACATATGTTTCCATTATTTGCAGGGAACTCAATCTCAATGTTATTTCCAAGATGAATACTGGTCTTCTATATTAACGATTGGGCACGTATATAGGGTTCAAGCCTGGCAGTGATTTTTGCGTAAGAGGATAACCCTATACCTCATGCCTCAAACTCTATTTTTAAATTCTTAGTTCTTCTTAGGAAGTTTTTTTTGGTCCACAAAAATACCTTTCTTTGTATTGGGTCTACTTGGTGCCTCAAAGAGAGATGTATAATTTGATTTTGTTCTGATTCTTTGCTAGCTGTGTTCGAGTTTACAAGCCTTGAGGGCCTATTTCTTTTGGTCTTAGATTTGAGGTAGATTTTGTGTATTATTGTTCTTGTCATATTTTGTCCCTATTGTGGTGGAGAAAATGATGTTTTCATTACCATGTTTGATCTGATTTAGTTCTAACTAATGGTGCTTTTTGGTTCTAGGAATTGTAATTTGGAGTTACTTTATTCAACATCTTTTTCCCATCTGAGTGAGTCATCTTCTAGTTCTATTTGTTGTTTGCAATATGTTTGATTCAAATGCTTTGTCAAGCTTATCTATATGCTGAATTCAAGCTTCATTATGGTTAAGGACACTTTCACTTATGTGCCTTCGTTGTGTTTGACTTGGGCTACTAATTTTCTCAAATGGCTGGTCTCCCATTCTTTCAAAAACACTTTCTTGTTATTGACTTAAGCATGTTCAAGATATGCTTCTTAAGAATTTTTTGTTGGGATGCAATGAGAGATTTATCTTTAGTCTTACTTTCCTTGAGTGATCCTTCTTTTTTCATGGATACTTCTAATTGGTCGGTAGGTTGTGATGAGACATCTATTCTCTCAAGTACATGGATATTACTAAGTGATCTCCAGCTTGTTAATGACTGTAATTTTCTTCTAGGCAACAAAGTAAAGTGAATTTTACCCTGTGAATAATCCTTTCCATTCAAATTGTCATAGTGAATATTATGAATTAAAATATTGTAGAATTATGTTAATCATGATTCTATTTGAATGATACATAGCTTTGTTTGATTCCAAAAATGACAATTAATTCAAACTTCACATTGTTCTCCTTATGACATTTACCTTGGTATTTCCATTTTATCGAGAACAAACATACCATTAGGAATATTAGGGGCAATGAAGATGAGTCAATAGTTTCTATGTACTTACAAGTGGGCATCATCAGTCAGGAACCTACATTTATTACTAGGTCTTCTAACTAGTCATTTGTTGAAGGATAGGGTTTCCTGCTTTGCATTACTTTTATCGTTGCTCGACTAGTTAGTTAATGGATCACTTCCCAGAGGACTCTCAACAAGCTTCAACCTCCCAATGCAACCAACTTCTTTGCTAACAATAATAACTCTCAGAGATTGCTAAGAAAACTAAGAAGCATGATGTGATATTCTTTGTGAATGAGAATTCATCTTCCCACTTGGTTCAAAATCAATATTGTCATCTCCAGCTACTTATGTTACAAAGAATGTTGACCCTCTTATTAAGGAACAAACTATATTATGATAATAATTCCAATAGAGAGATGTTGCTTGATCGGATTTAGTTTTATATTTTTGTTATGTCTAAACCAATATGAAGTCCAGAGGAAATTGCATCACAATGTTGGATAGATCTTGGGGTTATGCTTTGGACATGCTTCAATTCTCTACACTGTGTATTTCTCAATGCATCCTTGCTTTGCATTTCATAGTCCATGACCATAGAAAAACCTTTGGCCTCAATCACTAAAGTGATGATGACATATACTTTTATTTTGGAGCCTTGCATGACTTAGAAGGATCAAGGGATTATATTTTCCAAACTTATATCATTAGTTGTGAACTTATTCTATGTAATTTGTGAAGGAGACACGAATTTGGATTATGCCATTTGGCATTACCTCATTTCTTTTCCTTCATCCTCAACCATGACAATGATGATGGAGAGGTCATCAATGGTGTAATGATCTCTCTACCATAGTAAACATAGATTTTTAATCTATTCATGGACACCAAATAAAAATTAGAGATCAAACCCATTCTAGACCCCCTATGTGAACCTGTGATGATGCCAAAATGTACATGCCAAGAAGGACCACTCAGTGAGGATTAATGACTCATTCATGACCTTAGTAGATGATTATGCACATCCATTCATCTTTATCTTTGAATGATTTAATATTTTGAGACCTCAAGTATTTTGAGATTATTAACCAGAGTTTATCTCAAGAAAATCACTAATGTTATTCAATCTTTATGTTATTGTTAATTCTGCCTTTTGTCCTGGCTGTGTTGGTCTTATCTTTCCTATCGTTGGCTAGTTGTATGTATGAGCTATTGTGCATAGCAGCTTTGAGTTTGGTTTCAAGTATAGTTATGACTAAAGAATATGTGCTTTCTATGGATTGATGACTTCATCAAATAGATGAATGTTTTTTCTTAGTATATTCAAGATCTAGTTTGTATCATGGTAAATGATCATTGAGATCCTTTCTTCGATTTAGCTTGCATGGTAATGCTGGAATATGATCCTTTAATACTTTTGAATTGGTACTAGCCACTGAAATCAATTTTTAGGGTTTTTATTTTGGATCTTTTCTTATTTGTTTTCTTGATTGCTTCTTTTCTCTATAAAGTTTATGCTTGATTTTTGTTCTTTGCGTTAGTAACATAACTTTGGTTGATTAATAATGTTGTAATTAGCTGGTTGTTTGCAAAGGCCGAGTTGTTGGATAAATTGGACATTATTATAAATCCCTTTGTTTTGATGATGACAAACATTTCATTATTGTAGAATTAACTTGAGTGTTTCAGGGACAAGCATAAAAGGTGGTGGATAGCAAAGACTTGGAAGATCCTTATGCTCAAAATTGCTTTATTTTCATCATTGTAATCAATGTAAAAACTTGTACAAGTATATAATGTACAAGTACTTAGATATCATGTAAATTTTGCATTTAGATCTTCCCTATCCACACACAACACTTATATAGGTCATCTCCTAAGTTAGCATCACAATTGTACACTGATACACACACTCAGTAAATGAATATATTGAATCAGGGATAATCTCGGTCGACAAAAACTTCGATCGAGACACTCTCAGTCGACAAAGTCCTCGACTCAATCGACAAAGTCCTCGACTGAGAATAGACCCTCCTAGTTGTTAGATTGAGTTAGAAAAGTGGTTGGGAGTTGGAATCGAACGTTACAACATATTGACTCAGACTCCCACTCGATCGACAAATTACTCGATTGGGAGACTCTCAATTGACAAACTTCTCGACCGAGAAAGGTTCTGGACTGCACTTTTCATCATTAAACAACTAGCTGTTGCAATGTAATTAGTGGACACATAATGGCTAGTTGAGCACTAAGAACATCCTAGAAGCTGTCTAGAACGTCCCCAAGCATTAGCAAACCACTCCTATAAATAGGACAAGCTATAGGAATCATTACTTGTGCATACAATTACACTTGAGATTCATTCTTTGTGAGCAACAAGCTGAGCTACACTTGTAATCTATTTTCCTTGTGTTCTACATTAGTGTCCTATAGCTTAGTATCTCCTAGCCACTACACTACCACATTCATCCAAAGTGGATAGGAGATCAATACGCTTGATATAGGATCAAAGCGTTGTACTTAATTGGTAACATTGTTTCTTTCTTCCAATCTTGTTCGTTTTATTGTATTTTGTTCTCCTTTGCTACTCCTAGGTTGGAGGATGTGAAAAGGAGGTTGTAAGGACCCTGACCTTCATTTTGGTCTTACCCTATTTGCTTTACCTAAACCTTGTGTTGAGATGCTTGCTAATCACCTCAAATGGTGATTAGGGTTTGTTTGTGCTTTGTTGAGAGTTGGAGGTGCAACATGCAAATAACCCAAGTTTTAGGGTTGATGTGCAAGTTTGACACCTTAAGAGATGTTTCTCTCTCTCCTTGCATCCTCTAGGGTTGAGAGGATGGGTTGGGCTCGTTGTTTGAGTAGCTTTGGGCTTTATTTTGCCTTGTTGAGCCTTGTTTGGGCTTTGCCTAGCGTTGTTGGGCCTTGTATCGGGCAAGGGTGAGCTTGGTTCCTTGTGTCGGCCATGGTGTATCGGCCAGGTGGTTTTGTTGGGCAAGTGGTGTGTCACCCATGAGGTGTATCGGCCAAGTGACCTTCTTTGACCTAGCATCATTTGTGTCACCCCCCTTGTGGACACTTGGTGCTTGTTGCTTGCATGTGGCAAAAGCTTTGGACATGTGGTGGTGGGCGAGATAGTAGGTGGCTTTGCCCCATGGACAAGTGTCCCTAAGTTGGGAGACACCTTGCCTTAGTTTCCCCTTCACCCTCTTCTATATATGTCTCTCCTTTCTCTTGCTTGGGATCCCTTTAGTTCCTTAGCTGCCTCCCTTTTTCCTTGGTGGACGATACCTCTCCTTGGTAGAGCTTGGTGGCCGATCTCCTTGCTGGATTCTTCTTCTTCCTCTAGTGGTGGCCGAACCCTAGAGTGTGTCTTTCTTCTCTTCTTGTGGTGAGCATCTCCCCCTCTTTCCTTGGAAGAGGTGAACCTTTGTTGGACGTTGACCTAGTGAAGGTTATAATCTTGACCGATAAGGGGATGATCCACCTTGTTGCCCGATATGTGATGGAGGTTGTGCAAAACCCCTCTCTCTTAGTTGTTGAGAGGTGAGCCAACTCTCTTGATCTATTAGGGTTTGATGATGGTGATATTGAGGTTGATGATGACCAAACCGATATGGTCCTTGTACTTTGCATGATACCCTTTTGTGGTGCTTTGCATGATACCCCTCTCCTAGGGTTGAGTCTTGGGAGATATGATAAGAAGCGTTCTTTGTCCCTTTTTCCAGATATGAAATCATGCCTTAGTTGGTGCTTGTGGGTGTTATGCCTTTGGCCAACATGATGCGTGGTAGACATCTCTATTTTGTGCCTTGGGTGATATGGGCTAGTTTTGGTGTTGCGTGATATGGTGCTTGGGTGGTGGAACCCTAGTTAGGTGCCCTAGTGTTGACTGATATGTGGTGCCTGCCTTGTGGGGCGATAGGTTACCTTGGGCACCATGGTGTCGTTTGTTAGTTGTGTGCTTGTTGGGCGATACAGTGGTGACCTTGGGCGTCATAGCCTTGGACGATATAGTTGTGGATGACATGACCTTGTTGGTTGCCCGACATAAAACCTTAACCCATTATGGGCGATAGGGGTGATGGCCGATATGTGATGCCCATATGTTTCCTGATATCATCTTGCACCTGGTTGCGTGATATCCATGGGTGTGCAACACAACTTTTGGACCCTAGTTGCACAATATCCCTTGTGCATGGGTGATAGGGTCTTGGACGATATGTGTGGCTAAGTGCCCTAGCCGATAGGCTTTTGGTGAGGGAGGTATTCCTACCCGATACCTCCTTGGGTGAGGAATGGCACTACCTGCCACACTTTTGGTGAGGGTAGGTGGTACCTTTGGTGAGGGTTATGCCTAGCTCGAAAGCTTAGGTTTATGAGTTTATCTTGTGCCCACACCTTTGTGTATGATGAGTTATGAATGATAGGTTGTAACCAATGATATGTTTGATACCTAAAGTTGGTTCTAAGTGAGATGATTAGATACATGATTATGTGCATAATATATAGGGCATAGTGAATGCTCATGGTTTGATAACAATAATGTAATTTGTTTACAAGATACAGCTTTGTGCTTCATGTAGTTATAATTATGGATGTTGATCCAATCATGTACCTTCAACCCTAATAGCATGATAATCATGAAGATCTATGTTTGGTGATTCAGTTATCTCTCTTGATATGCATACTAACCATGCATGTGAATCAAATGAATTCATATCCAAGTAAGAGCTATGAGGTATATGTGTTTTGAATAGCATTGAATAATGATAATCCTTGAATGATGGGATAACATGTATCACCTGTATGATGTGAAAAGGTCTGTTGATCTAATAAAGGCTGAGTGCCTAATTGAGGTGTTATCCTCTGATGTTGAGATAAGGGATTTCTATCCCATGGTGATGATGTAAGTCTTGAGAGGTAGTGGCATTCTGTGATGAGGGATTGAGATCCCATGGTAATAATGCAACTCAATGTTGTTTATGTTTTACAACTTGGTTGCCTCAACAATCCACTTAAAATATACTAATTAATTACAGTGGAACATATCATATAGTTTTCCCTGGCCATAGATCCATCATCGGCAGTAGTTGGTGATGGTGAAACGGGTTCTCTTGTGGGTTAACTCGGAAGTGCATATTGTTGAATATGTGTGGTTGCTCCTAGCCAAAAATAGGAGGATTAGAGTGCAACTTCGGTTGTAGACTCCAGAGCGCGGTTTTAGGACTGTGGCTCAATATGAAAGAGCATGGTGAATAGGTCCATGGCTCAGGATGTGTGATAAGAGCATGGTGAATAGGCCCATGGCTCAATGATTATGGAGTACGGTGAACAGGCTCGTAGCTCGGATCACTAGCGCTGATACATGTAACAAGGTGGCTAGGCAAAGGGTAGCCTGACCCTGTGTGGCTGCGGCCGACTAAGCATGAGACTGCGGTCCTGCTTGTTAAGCACTCGTGCACTGACCGCGAGGTGGTGAGGTCGTGGAGTTCGGCTCTTCCATTGACCTTGTATGGCAACGGCTTTGGGCTTTGTAGCCGATGGTTGGATTTGAGTGGTACGGCTCACTTCCTCAGGGCATGATAATACATAATCCAGCTGAATAGTATATACTGCTTAGGGAAAAACACAGAACATTGATTGAGGCCTTGCTTGTATAGTTGATCTAGTTATACCTTGCAGTTATTTGTAGGATCCTTATATTTTTTGATAAGTTCTTATAAAGCTTATCTTGTCAATCATGTTCCATAAAGAATATCTGGTCATATGCCTCCTAGATACCCTGGTAATATTGTTAATAAAATAAGTTTTGCTCAGGATGCTGCTCTTATGATCTGTTGATATCAGTTATCTGCTTCACCTATTTTTTTTTCTGAAGTTTTATAGTTTCAACGGGGAGTTATGTTTCTCACTGGGACTATGTGTCTCACCCCGTTGGTTTACAACCTTTTTTTAGGTGATGGTTCTAGATGTGGTGGTGGTCGTGAGGTTGCGGCCGAGCAGCAAGAAGAGTAGTGGGAGGCAAGAGATGGATATGCTGCTGTTTTGGTTGTTTTGTAGTAGAGTCCAAGATTCATCCATGTACTCTCATGTCCTCGGAGGTGTTTTGATAATGTTTTACAATGTATAGCTGATGTAGCTTTATATATCTTGTTGCTAGCCTGATGTGTCCCGTTATGTATGTATGAACAGGTGATGAACTTTGGTGCTGACAGGACAGTTGGTTCCTATAGTCTGTGGACAAATATTAAGGCTTGTAAATATTTATATAACATGTTTTCTTTGCAGGATAAGGATCTAAATGTAATAGTCCTCTTTTATCTGCTTTCCACAATCGATTTTAATTAACCCGTGTTTTTTATAATATGTGATTTATGGTGGTTTTGCGTGTTTTCACTTGGCAACTCATTGTCTATGTGATGGCGGGATGTCACATTAGAAGTTTGGTATCAGAGCTCTAGGTTTGTTGAGTCTATAGGGATCTAGGACCAGGGTTGTGTCTATTCTTGTGTGTTTTCCAGATTTTCTTACGATAACCTTCTACCCTCAATGGAAGATAAAGCTTAAATATGTCTAGAAATCATGAAGAACATGCTGCCGAGAGTAGTGATGATGCATCAGTTGATGGATCAAGAGTGCAGGCACATGAAGATCGGGTGTCTCAGGACCCTCAACTTGACCTAGCCATTTTTTAAAACCCTGCCTATTAGCAGCTTATGAGGCAGTTAATGGCTGTGATGAATCTCATGGTGGAAAGGTTGCCAGTGCCTCTGCTAAGAGTACAGGCTCCCCATGGTGAAACATCGGGTATTGGGAAGACCTTTGAGCAGCTTCGTCGAGTTAGAGCTTCAGATTATGCTGGAATGGCTGATCCAGCAGATGTAGATCTGTGGCTGACAGGTCTCGAGAAGGCCTTCCGGATCCTTGACATCCCCGAAGCAGACAAAGTCAAGCACGCTGTCTACCTTTTGAAAGGTAGTGTTGGCCACTGGTGGGCCATCGAGGAGGAGAAGCGACCAGGTGAGGTGATCCGTTGGGATGTTTTCTGGTAGGAGTTCGTCAGTTGATACTTCCCAAAGACGTATCTAGATGAGAAGATCAACTAGTTTGAGCATCTACGCCAAGGATCAATGAGAATTACCGAGTATGAAGCCAAGTTTATGGACCTACTGAGGTTTCGTCCTCACATGGCGATGATAGATGATGAGAGAATCAGACGGTTTGAGAAAGGTTTGAGCGCTGAGTTGACAACACCTACTGCTGCTTTGGAGAACCGGGAGCGAATCGCCACATTTGTGGAGTCTATCTGAAGGATAGAATGGTCTGTCAAGGAGAAGAAATGGTCCATGACCAAGAAAAGGCATGCTCAGTTCCCGAGACAGAGGTTTGATGGCTTCAAGAAGCCAAGATTTTCAGCACCTTCTGTGATACAAGGTTCCAGTGCGCCGTCATAGTGGTCTCTAAGTAAGGGAAGAGGGTGTGGATTTTTGCCATCCAAAGCCCACAGTACAGCTTCAGTGGCAGTGATAGGGCCATCTAGGCCACAACAGAGAGACCAGTCATGTCAACTTTGTGGTCAGGTTGGGCATTTCAGGACAAATTGCCCAAAGAGAGATGTTGAAGTGACACAGCAGCCGAGGCAGAATCAACAAGGGTCAGATAGACAGTAGTCTAGTGGTAACAGATGGTGAGGATGCGCTCAAGCGTCGCAAGTGGGATCATCTGCCCAAGGAAGAAGCAGCTCGATTCAATGCTATGAGCCAGCCGAAGGCAATAGTCAACCTGTGAGTGGTGGCAGGTCAGATGGAGTTATTTCATTCTGATTTGTCTTCTTCTTGTTTTATATCTTTTCTGGTTGACCCGGGTGCTACGCACTCTTTTATCACACATAGTACGCTTGATAGTCGTCTTTTACCTATTAGCTGTAAGAGAGATAGTCTGTTGTTAGAAACCCCTCTTGTTGGACCTATGTTGCTTCGAGAGGAGTGTCCATCTTGTGTTTTATCCTCTTGGGACACAATATACAAGTGGATCTTATACCACTTGATATGCATGGATTCGATGTGATCCTTGGAATGGATACCTTAGAAAAGTATAAGGTTGTGTTGGACTGTAGTTCCAAGCAAGCAGCGTTTGATGATGATAGTGAGAAGTGGATCTTCCAGGGAGATAGAAAGATCCTTCTGACATGTTTAGTATCATCTATGGTGGCAGAGAAGTTGTTGCGGAAAGGATGTAAGGCGTTCTTAGCTCACATTGTGGATACCAAGGCAAAAGGACCTAGCCTTGAGGAGGTACCTGTTATCTGAGAGTTTGCGGATGTGTTTCCCGATGAGTTCCCCGGTGTTCCCCCACCTCGAGAGATTCACTTTGAGATCAATCTGGTGCCAAGAACACAACCCGTTGCTCAGACACCATACAGGATGGCTCCAGCTAAGATGGCAGAGCTAAAGAAGTAGTTATAGGAGTCGTTGGATAAAGGTTTCATCAGACTGAGCACATCGTCGTGGGGTGCTCCAGTCCTATTCGTAAAGAAGAAGGATGGATCGATGTGTTTGTGCATAGATTATCGGCAGTTGAACAAAGTTACAATCAAGAACAAGTACCTATTATCGAGGATAGACTATCTGTTTGATCAGTTGTGTGGCGCTACAATGTTCTCAAAGATTGATCTACGGTCTGGATATCATCTGTTAAGAATCAAGGATGAGGACATACCAAAGTCATCTTTTAAGACGAGGTATGGTCACTTTGAGTTTGTGGTTATGCCGTTCGGGCTAACCAATGCACCTGCTGCTTTCATGGATCTGATGAACAGGGTGTTCTGTCCATTTCTAGATCAGTTTGTTGTAGTTTTTATAGATGACATCTTGATCTATATTCAGGACACTCAAGAGCATGAACAACATCTTTGACAAGTGTTGACTCTTCTACGCCAACATCAGTTGTATGCCAAGTTTAGTAAGTGTGAGTTCTGGTTGAAATAAGTAACTTTCTTGGGTCATGTGATATATGTAGAAGGAGTTAGAATAGATCCCAAGAAGGTGGATTCAGTTGCAGACTGGGAGCAACTGAAGACGCCGACATAAGTTCGTTGTTTTCTGGGTTTAGCAGGATACTACTGGAGGTTTATAAGAAACTTCGGTGTGATTGTGTTGCCACTAACAAAATTGACCATGAAAGATGTACGTTTTGTTTGGGATGATCGTTGTCAGCAACCTTTCTAAATTTTGAAGGAGAAGATGACTAGTGCTCCAGTGTTGGTGCTACCAGAGCCAGGGAAAGGCTAGGTGGTTCTAAGAAATGCCTAGGATGTGTGCTGATGCAGGAAGATCATGTGGTTTCTTTTGCTTCGTGACAACTTAAGAAATACGAGGAGAATTATCCGACACATGATTTGGAGCTGGAAATGGTGGTCCATTCGTTAAATATTTGGAGACACTATCTTTATGGGGAAGTGTGTTAGATCTTTACAGATCATGAGAACTTGAAGTACATCTTCTCACAGAGTGAGTTGAACATGCGACAGTGTTGCTGGATGGAGTTTATCAATGATTATGATTGCACCATTGAGTATCATCCTGGTAAGGTGAATGTGGTAGCTGATGCGCTTAGTAGGAAGTCTTCTTCTCTTCCTATGAAGAAGGCACAGTTGATTTCCTTGGTATGCCATAGGTGGGATATGTTTGTCTCTTTATGGTAGATGAATGTACAATTGGAAGTCTCCTTGTTGGCAAGATTGTTGGCACAGATGCAAGTAAAGCCTACATTGAGACAATAGATCAAAGACGCACAGTAGGAAAATGCTTCAGTTCAGTTGATAAGATCAGAGTTTGGCGGAAAAAAGCATGATGGGTTCCATGAGTCTGAGAATGGACTAGCTTGCTATCATGGTAGGATGGTGGTCCCCTATGTTGATGATCTGAAAAAGCTAGTGCTCGAGGAAGCACACACATCGATGTAATAATTTGATGGACCTGTATTGGTGGCCTGGCTTGAAGAGAGATGTAGCTGAGTTTGTGGCTAGGTGTGCGGTATGCCAGCAAATCAAGGCTGAGCACCAGAAGCCGGCAGGTACATTGAAACCCATGTCGATACCATAGTGGAAATGGGATCATATAACCATGGATTTCGTAGTTGGTCTGCCGAGGATAGCTAACAATCATGATTCCATCTGGGTGATAGTGGACAGATTGACAAAGTATGCTCATTTCATACCTGTAAAGACAATGTATATAGCAGAAAAGTTTGCTCAGGTGTATGTGGATGAGATAGTGCGTCTGCACGGTGTGCCTACAAAGATAGTTTCTGACAGAGGTCCCTAGTTCATGAGTCATTTTTGGGAATAGTTGCATAAAGCATTACGAACGCAGTTGAGGTTTAGTACCGCTTTCCACCTACAGACAGATGGACAGTCTGAAAGGACTATTCAGACTTTGGAGGATCTTCTCTGAGCTTGTGTTTTGCAGTTCCAAGGAAGTTGGGATGTGCATCTCAGTTTGATATTATTTGCCTACAATAATAGTTACCAATAGAGTATCAACATGTCACCTTATGAGGCTTTATATGGCAGGAAGTGCAGATCTCCTCTATGTTGGTATGAGTCTGGCGAGTATCCACTTTTGGGTCCTGAGTTAGTACAGCAAACAACAGAGAAGATCAAAGTGATACAACAACAGTTGAAAGCGGCACAGGACATACAAAAGTCATATGCAAATAATCGTCGATGACTCCTAGAGTTCCAGGTGGGAGACAAAGTGTATCTCAAGGTCTCACCATGTAAAGGCATGCTGAGGTTTGGACGGAAAGGCAAGTTGGTACCCAGGTATATGGGGCCATATCCAGTAATAGCATGTGTTGGCAAGGTAGCTTACAAGTTAGAAAAGTTGCCATAGTTGC
This sequence comes from Alisma plantago-aquatica, assembly GCA_963693085.1. Lineage (NCBI taxonomy): Eukaryota > Viridiplantae > Streptophyta > Magnoliopsida > Alismatales > Alismataceae > Alisma > Alisma plantago-aquatica. The sequence goes on from OY856412.1 coordinate 457,131,683, forward strand.
ATAGGTTACATCCGGTGTTCCATGTCAGTATGTTGAAGATAAGTCATCCAGACATAGGGATAGTGATACAGCCAGTTGAGGTTGAGCTTGATGAAGACGTCACCTACGAGGAAGGTCCAGTGATGATTCCTAACAGAAGAGTAAAGAAGTTGAAGAGGAAGGACCTGGTGCTTGTGAAGGTTCTCTGGCATCATCGTGGCATTGAGGAAGCCACATGGGAGCTCGAGGAAGAGATGAGAAGGAAGTATCCCTCGCTTTTCTCTTTAGATTTCAGAGGCAAAATCCCTTTGTAGAGGTTTATGGCTTGTAAGGAACCTGACCTTCATTTTGGGCTTACCCTGTTTTCTTTGCCTAAACCTTATGTTTCGATGCTAGCTAATCACCTCAAATGGTGATTAGGGTTTGTTTGTGCTTTGTTGAGAGTTGGAGGTGCAACTTGCAAATAACCCAAGTTTTAGGGTTGATGTGCAAGTTTGACACCTTGAGAGATGTTTCTCTCTCTCCTTGCATCCTATAGTGTAGAGAGGATGGGTTGGGCTTGTTGTTTGAGTAGCTTTGGGCTTTTTTTGCCTTGTTGAGCCTTGTTTGGGCTTTGCCTAGCGTTGTTGGGCCTTGTATCGGGCAAGGGTGAGCTTGGTGCTTTGTGTCGGGCATGGTGTATCGGCCAGGTGATTGTGTCGGGCAAGTGGTGTGTCGCCCAAGAGGTGTATCTACCAAGTGACCTTCTTTGACCTAGCATGATTTGTGTCACCCCCCTTGTGGACACTTTGTGCTTGTTGCTTGCATGTGGCAAAAGCTTTGGACATGTGGTGGTGGGTGAGATAGTAGGTGGCTTTGCCCCATGGACAAGTGTCCCTAGGTTGAGCGACACCTTGCCTTAGTCTCCCCTTCACCCTCTTCTATATATGTCTCTCCTTTTTCTTGCTTGGGATCCCTTTAGTTCCTTAGTTGCCTCCCTTTTTCCTTGTTGGATGACACCTCTCCTTGGTAGAGCTTGGTGGTCGATCTCCTTGGTGGAGTCTTCTTCTTCCTCTAGTGGTGGTCGAACCCTAGAGTGTGTCTTTCTTCTCTTCTTGTAAGCATCTCCCCCTCTTTCCTTGGCACCTTCTTCTCCTTCTTGCTTGTTCTTTGGCCATGGTGGTTATAAGCTTTATTTTTCTTCTTGTGGTGGTCGAAGGTGGTGCTTGCAGCTTGGAATCTTGGTTCTAGGAGCTTGGAGCTTGCTTAAGACGGGTTACATAACTCCTAACCCTAGCTATACTACTTCCTTTTCATATTGCATGTTTATATGTCATCTTGATCGGACATGCATCTTGTTAGATATGTTTCTTGTCGTAGTATGTACCCTTTTATCTTGTTATATATATAGTGGTCATGTTGTTGATGTGTTCTTAGACCTTGTGGCCGAACCTTGAGTTTAAGGTTCCTTGAGCAAAACCCCTTTCTCTCCCATTTGGTTTTGAGAAGTGAGTCTGAGCTCTAGTGGTGAAGGCAAAACCCCTCTCTCTTGGTTGTTGAGGGTGAGTCTATGCACTAGTTGCTTGGGCAATACCCTTCTCTCACCATGGATTTGAGAGGTGAGCCTTGGTTGGACGTTGACCTAGTGAAGGTTGGAATCTTGACCGATAAGGGGATGATCCACCTTGTTTCCTGATATGTGATGGAGGTTGTGCAAAACCCCTCTCTCTTAGTTGTTGAGAGGTGAGCCAACTCTCTTAATCTATTAGGGTTTGATGATGGTGATCTTGAGGTTGATGATGACCAAACTGATATGGTCCTTGTTCTTTGCACGATACCCCTCTCCTAGGGTTGAGTCTTGGGCGATATGCTAAGAAGCATTCTTTGTCCCTTTTGCCCGATATGAACTCCTACCTTAGTTGGTGCTTGTGGGCGTTATGCCTTTTGCCGACATGATGCATGGTAGACATCTCTGTTTTGTGCCTTGGGCAATATGGGTTGGTTTTGGTGTTGTCTGATATGGTGCTTGGGTGGTGGAACCCTAGTTAGGTGCCCTAGTGTTGACCGATATGTGGTGCCTGCCTTGTGGGGCAATAGGTTACATTGGGCACCATGGTGTCATTTGTTTTTTTTTTGGGTGAACCAAGCTCATCGTATTACTTTCTTTTGAAACTATACATGTAAGACATCTCATATGGAACAACCTCCATAAGAGAGTTTCCAAAAAAGAAAACTATACAGGCGGAAAAGCCACTGAAATAGAAAAAAACTATAGAGAAAGAAAAGCCTTAACATCACTAATGATGCAAAGCCAAAGCTTAAACACATCTCTATCAACATTCCTATGAACTCTGTCATTTCTCTCTCTCCAAAGCCAATGCAGAATAGCAATACTAGCCAATCTGCTCTCCTTATCAGTGAAAGCGCAAAGATCATTAACATCAGCAGGGATCGATTTACTGAAGTAAGACTTGAAAAATTTCCACACAGAAATAGAAAAGGAACAGCCAAACAAGATATGAGCCACTTCCTCTTCTTCACATTTACAGAAAGGACACTGCGAGGCCAAACTGATCCCCAAATGCTTGATATACCCCGACGTAAGCAGCCTTCCATGACCAGCCTTCCAGGCTGTAAAAAGAAACCTCCTAGGACCCTTAGAGTCCCAAAGCCACTGAAAATAAGGCACAAATTCAGACTTAGCTCTTATAGTTTCAAGGAAAATCTGATAATCAGCATTAGGTGTATTTCCAAAAACAAACTCGTCCAAGCCGCCAGTAGGCGCCGGCAGATTCTCCAGAATCGAGATCAGCTTAGCGTGCAACCTCATCTCCTCATAGAACCACTTCTGATCTCTAATGAACATGCTGACCATAGCATTAGACCTGATTCCCAGGTGGATATAACATTGGGAACCAAGAACATCAGCTAAGAACTTACCCCCCCGGCAGCCATGGATCCCTCCAAACTGAAACAGAAGTCCCGTCTCCAATGACAATTCTCATATGAACTTTCAAATCGTCCCTTGAGGATAGAAACTTCTTGAGCAACCAAGAAAAGGAATCATTAATACTAACAGACCAAAAGGAAGAATTGGTGAAATACTTTTCATGGATCCACTTGATCCAAAGACAGTCCTTCTTGAGTGCCAAATTCCAGCTGTTGAACAGCACCGAGGCTTTAATGGTCTCCCATATATTCTTAAGACCCAAGCCACCTTCCCCTTTCCTCTTGACGATATTACTCCATTTGATCAAATGAACAGGGTTCTTGGATTCAGACTTGCCCCAAATAAAGTCCCTGCAAAGTTTGTCAATCTCCTCGCAAACAGCGGCAGGAAGAGGCAAAGAAGACGTCCAAAATTGATAGATAGTCGAAAGAGTAGATTGAACAAGCTCCACTCTACCCGCCATAGAGAGCTGACTAGCCTTCCATCCCTCCAATCTTCTCTTAATCTTATCTAACAGAGGAGCACAGTGCGCTTTACTCATCCTGCCAACAAAAAGAGGAAGCCCCAAGTACCTAATAGGCAAAGTGGCTTCAGGAATACCCAAAACATTACAGATCATACTTTTATCAGCATTAGCACTAAAGATGATAGCACTCTTCTCAACATTAATCTTTAAACCAGTAGACATGTAAAGAATTTCCATAACTCTCTTGATGGCATGAGCACTCTGCTCATTAGCTTCCGAGAAAACAAGCAAATCATCCGCAAATATGAGATGAGAAATAGAGCAAGAACCAGAAGCCTTAAGAGGAAACAAATTGCCTTCTGCCACCTCACTGTCAAGTAGAATAGAAACCATTTGCATGACAAGGACAAAAATATAAGGAGCCAAGGGGTCTCCCTGTCGAACCTCATTACTAGGTTTAAAAGACTCACTAGCTTCTCCATTAATCAGCACCTCATAAGAGATCGTGTCAAAAATCTCTTTGAGCCAGATGATCCAGCACTGGGGAAAGTGCATAATCCTTAAAATACAGAAGATAGAATCCCACGCAACAGATTCATACGCTTTAGAAATATCGAACTTCAAACACATCTTTGGGAGAGACCCTTTCCTATTGAAGTCGTGAATTAAGTCATTGGACAGCAGAATAGCATCCTTGATACTTCTTCCAGGGACAAAGGCATACTGACTCTTACTGACAATAGAAGGAAGGACAGGACGGAGTCTATTGGCAAGAAGCTTAGAAATAATCTTGAAGAACACATTGCAAAGAGCGATCGGCCTAAGATTCTTAAGCTCAGATGAATCCTTGGCTTTAGGAATAAGAGTAATGAAAGTTCTGTTGGCCTCCTTAAGCAAATGACCAGAGTTAAAGAAACTAAACACAGCTTCCATCACATCCTTGCAAATAACATTCCAAGAGAACTTATAAAATTTACCATTCATCCCGTCAGGCCCGGGACACTTATCAGGATTCAGATTGGTAATAACATCGATGACTTCCTTAGGAGAAAAAAAATCTGTCAAGCCTCATCCTATCCACATCCGTAAGCTTTGGAAAAACATGACTTTGAAGAATGTTCAAATCAGCAGTGAAACCATTATTAAAAAGCCCACGATAGTACTTTAAAATATGGTTTTTGATATCACCAGTATCTTTAGACACCACACCATCAATAACAAGAGCCTTGATATGATTGAAGTTCCTTCTAACTTTAACAGTAGAATAAAAAAATTTGGAATTAACATCCCCTTCCTTAAGCCAAGAGATTCTCAACTTTTGCCTAAACAAAGATTCCTCATGCTTTCTAGCCACTGCCGCCTCCTTCCTTCTTTCAATAGCTTCAGTCTAAAAAAACACATTGGTGGGATCATTATCCAATCTTGTTTGAGCCTCCAAAGCTAGCAGCTCAAGCTTCGAAGCCACAGCTGAGAAATTACCAAAAGAATCTCTGTTCCACAAAGATAGAGAGTGACGAAGACATCTGAACTTAGAGTAAAGTTTATAAGAAGGAAAACCAGACACATCAGTATCCCAGCTTCTCCTAACAACATCCAGGAAGTCCATCTTTTCAGTCCAAGCATTGATAAAACGAAAGGGGGTGACCACCTTAATCCTCTCACCAATATCAAGGGTAAGAATCTTATGATCACTGATAACATTAGAATGAAGAATTCCTTTGAACTCATTAAACGTCGACATAAAATCAGCATTATAAAGAACTCTGTCAATATAAGAAGAAGCAAAATCATCACCACTTTGGTGATTGTCCCATGAGAAAAGAGGACCATTAAGACGTACTTCAAACAACCCAGTAGTTAACATGCAGCTATTAAAGTCCTTCATAGATTTAGTAGAAGGCAAATCCTTGCCAATTTTCTCATCAGTCCTCCTAACCGCATTGAAGTCTCCAAGAATGACCCAAGGACCGCAAAGAGCAGAATGAATATCTACAATCTCCTCCCAAAGACGGACCCTGTCATTATCTGGGTTATGACCATACACCGCAGTTACAAAAATAGTCCAGCTATCAAAAAGAACTTCTAAGTGCACAGATTGATCAGTCTCCCTTAACTTCCGGACCTGACAATCAGTGTCTTTCTAAGGGACCAACACCCTACCAAGAACATGAGAATCATGATTGGAACACCAGCGGTAACCAGGAAAAAACTTCTTAACAAGCTTATCAACCTTCATAATTCTGACTTTAGTCTCATTCAACAAAATCAGCTGAGGTTTGAACCCTCTTATTTTATTGTGAACTGTCAGGGCTTTAAGATTAAGTCCCCTGACATTCCACGAAAGCATATTAAAGGAGCTATCCATCAACACTGCTTGAAACCAGTACTTCACTGGTTTGAGACACCCCCTTCTCTACTTCACTAATGATCAGATTTTCAAACTTATTCGAGATCATAGCTTGATCAATCTGTCTCACATCCTTAACATTTGTAGGACCTTTCCTGCCTCTAGCCTTTCCTTTCCTTCTTCTATTTCCCTTTTGGAGTTCAAATACATCTTCCTCCATAACACCTTGAGCAGGTGGTGGCGTCAGTAAATCAACAACCTCCTCCTGACCATGTCCCTCCACTGAGATATCTGAACCAAAAGAAACATTCTCCTCGAAGGAATCCACTGGCACATGAAACTCATCTTCAGCCTCATTCAGATCAGAAGAATCATCCCTAACTGATGGACTTGCTGCTATCACCGGAATAAGAACTTCCTTTTGCATCTCCAAAGTAACAACACCAGAACTAGTAGTCGTTTTCAAATTGCTAGACCCAGCAGGACCTGAAGCAATCAGCGCCGTCGACCTCCCTGTATCTAAACTCCCCTGTGGAACTGAGCTATCAATCGACTTCTCAGGCATTCTGTCAGATACCTCTAGCTTGACCCTCGGAGTAGATTTCCGAACCCATACCTTCTTCGAGACAGGGAGCTTTGCCTCACAGTCAGTATGCCCAAATAGCTTGCACACATGACAGACTCTAGGCTTCCACTCATACTCAAAGGAAATAGTATGCGCGACTCCTTTATCACTAAACACTTCAAGCTCCTTCGGGAAACTAGACTCTGCCGGCATCAGTACCTGCAGTCTAGCGAACTCAAGATTCCGAAGCTCAAACGTAGCTTTATCTGCCCGCAGTGGAGTACCAAGGAAAGAGCCAATTCTGGAAAACATCTTCATATCCCACAATTCAAGAGGGAGATCATGAACACGAATCCAAACCGGCATATCTGACATACGGAACCTCTTAAGAACCACACCTGGCTTCCATCTCATTAAGACCAGAGGTTTGCCTCTCACAAAATACAGACCACCATCCAGCACATTATCCAGATCAGCCTCCTCCGTAAACTTTATCAAGAAGAAACCCTGCCCGTGATTCATGACTTCAATCTTACCTTTCAGTATCCAGATCTGTGAGAGATATCTCTCCAAAATCCCGAGCTGAGGTCTGAATCCAACGATGTAACCAGCAAGACAGTTCTTCCATCTCATAGCATTCCTCTCCGCCTCCTCCCCCGGGTAGACAAGCTTCTGATCCTGGACAACAATGTCCACCTTCTCCAACGAAGTATCATACACTTTCGGTTTTATCAGATCCGCCCACGACTTCACACCAATCACAGATGAAACGTTTACATCCACAGAGCCAGAAGACGACTCAACAGCAGGGTTCAGAACCGGAGTCAAGATGGAAGCTTCAGCAGATACTCCAGTCTCGGCCGAACTAGAACGGTGTCATTTGTTAGTTGTGTGCTTGTTGGGCGATACAGTGGTGATCGTGTGCATCATAGCCTTGGACGATATAGTTGTGGACGACATGACCTTGTCAGTTGCCCGACATAAAACCCTAACCCATTATGGGTGATAGGGGTGATGGTCGATATGTGATTCCCATATGTTGGCCGATATCATCTTGCACCTGGTTGCCCGATATCCATGGGTGCACGACACAACTTTTGGCCCCTGGTTGCATGATATCCCTTATGCATGGGTGATAGGGTCTTGGCCGATATGTGTGACTAAGTGCCCTAGCTGATAGGATTTTGGTTAGGGAGGTAATCTTGCCTGATACCTCCTTGGGTGAGGAATGGCGCTACCCGCCACACTTTTGGTGAGGGTAGGCGGTATATTTGGTGAGGGTTATCCCTAGCTCGGAAGCTTAGGTTGATGAGTTTGTTATCTTGTGCCCACACCTTTGTGGATGATGAGTTATGAATGATAGGTTGTAACCAATGATATGTTTGATACCTAAAGTTGGTGCTAAGTGAGATGATTAGATACATGATTATGTTCATAAGATATAGGGCATAGTGAATGCTCGTGGATTGATACAATAATGTAATTTGTTTACAAGATACATCTTTGTACTTCATGTAGTTATAATTATGGATGTTGATCCAATCATGTACCTTCAACCCTAATAGCATGATAATCATAAATATCTGTGTTTGGTGATTCAGTTGTCTCTCTTGATATGCATACTAACCATGCAGGTGAATCAAATGAATTCATAGCCAGGTAAGAGGTATGAGGTATATGTGTTTTGAATAGCACTAAATAATGATAATCCTTGATTGATGGGATAACATGTATCACCCGTATGATGTGAAAAGGTCTGTTGACCTGATAAAGGTTGAGTGTCTAGTTGAGGTGTTATCCTCTGATGTTGAGATAAGGGATTGCTATCCCATGGTGATGATGTAAGCCTTGAGAGGCAGTGGCATTTTGTGATGAGGGATTGAGATCCCATGGTAATAATGCAACTCAATGCTATTTATGTTTTACAACTTGTTTGCCTCAACAATCCACTTAAAATATACTAATTAATTATAGTGGAACATATCATGTAGTTTTCCCTGGCCATAGATCCATCATCATCAGTAGTTGGTGATGGTGAAACGGGTTCTCTTATGGGTTAACCCAGAAGTGCATATTGTTGAATATGTGTGGTTGCTCCTAGCCAAAAATAGGAGGATTAGAGTGCAACTTCAGTTGTAGACTCCAGAGCATTGTTTCAGGACCGTGGCTCAATATGAAAGAGCATGGGGAACAGGCCCATGGCTCAGGATGTGTGATAAAAGCATGGTGAACACGACCATGGCTCAATGATTATGGAGAATGGTGAACAGGCCCCTGGCTCAGATCAGTAGTGCCGATACCTATACCAAGGTGGGCTAGGCAGAGGGTAGCCTGACCCTGTGTGGCTGCGGCCACCTAAGCATGAGAATGGGGTCCTTCTTGTTAAGCACCCGTGCACCGACCACGAGGTGGTGAGGTTGTGGAGTCCGACTCTTCCATTGACCTTGTATGGCACCGGCTTTGGGCTTTGCAGCTGATGGTTGGATTTGAGCGGTACGGCTCACTTCCTCAGGGCATGATAATACGTAATCCAGTCGAATAGTATATACTTCTTAGGGTAAAACACAGAACATTGATTGAGACCTTGCTTGTATAGTTGATCTAGTTATACCTTGTAGTTATTTGTAAGATCCTTATATTTTGTGATAAGTTCTTATAAAGCTTATCTTATCAATCATGTTCCATAAAGAATATCTGGTCATATGCCTGCTGGATACCCTGGTAAGATTGTTAATAAAATAAGTTCTGCTCAGGATGCTGCTCTTATCTTCTACTGATATCAGTTATCTGCTTTACCTGCTTTTTTTATGAAGTTTTATAGTTTCGGCAGGGAGTTATGTTTCTCACTGGGACTGTGTGTCTCATCCTGTTGGTTTACAACCTTTTTTTAGGTGATCGTGCTAGATGTGGTGGTGGTCGTCAGGTTGAGGCCGGGTAGCAAGAAGAGCAGTAGGAGGCAAGAGATGGATATGCTGTTGTTTTTGTTGTTTTGTAGTAGAGTCATAGAGTCATCCATGTACTCTCAGGTCCTCGAAGGTGTTTTGACGATGTTTTACGATGTATAGCTGATGTAGCTTTGTATATCCTGTTGATGGCCTGATGTGGCCCGTTATGTATGTATGAATAGGTGATGAACTCTGGTGCTGACAAGACAGTTGGTTCCTATAGGCTATGGACAAATATCAAGGCTTGTAAATATTTATATATCATGTTTTCTTTGCAGGATAAGGATCTGAATGTAATAGTTCTCTTTTATCTGCTTTCCACAATCGGTTTTAATTAACCCGTGTTTTCAATAATATGTGATTTATGGTGGTTCTGTGCGTTTTCGCGTGGCATCTCGTTGTCTATGTGATGGCGGGATGTCACGGATGTTGTAGGGGCTACTTCGGTGGTGAAGGTGTGTGACTTTGGACTACTTCTAGAAGGTCTCAATAGGAAGCTACTTTAAGGACGAAGGCTACTTCAAGGGGGAGCTTGAAGTTACTTCAAGTGAAGGCTGCTTCAAGGTTGGTGAGGAGACTTCGGGGTGAAGGCTATCCAAAGGGTTGTGAAGGTAGTTGTATCTTATGTAACATCCTTGTGAGGTAATAAAATACAATTGCTTTCAAAATCCCAATTGGAAACAATTGGGTAGTGGACTGACTCCCTTAGTATTTGCTAAGGGTGGAACCACTCTAAATGCCTTGTCTCCTTCTCCAATATTTGTGTGGTTGTTTGTTGAATTTATTTTAAAAATATCATACAACCCTATTCACCCCCCTCTAGTTTTTTTCAATTAGTATCAGAGCAGGCTTGAAGGAGCTCTAATCGATTCTTGAAGATGGAGAGTGGTGGTGTCTACACCCTCACACAAAGGAGAAACTAGGACCAACCATCAACAAGCTATAGCGGGTGTTTAGGAATGGAACACACAACACTTAGTTGTCCAAGGAAATCAAAGAAAGAAGAGGTGCATAAAGAGGTACAATGCTTCGTTACTACTACAAATGAAGAAGAACAAGAGGTAAGTCTTTTTGACTTGTAAAAAGAAGATTTAATTGTTAGTCTTGAAGAAATGCATGACAAATATATTGATTGTAAAAAGAGACTAAAAAGAGTTACTAAAACTAATGAGGATTTGTATGCTCAATTAAATAATCTTGCTTTTGAAAAGGAAAGTATTATTTCTGAAAATTATATCTTGAAATCATCTCTCAATGATTACAATATAAAGTTGCTTACTCTAAAAACAAACTATGATATTCTTTCTCAAGAAAAGGTTGAACTACTCGCAAAAATGAATGATCTTCAAACTCAACCTATTTTGTGAAATCATGTAGATTATGATGTTATTATGAAAGAAAGAGATCGTTTGTTGTCTAATCTAGAGCAAGAAAATTTAAATGTTAAAAAGAGAATGGACGAGATTGCTAAATTACAAAAAGAAATTAGTGGCTTGAGAAATAATGGTATTCTTGATAAGATTCTAAAAGATTGTTCTGGTTATACTCGAAGCAGAGGTTTAGGATATGTTCCAAAGGAAAATGTTTATCAACCTAAACCTAGGAGAACTCGAGCACCCAAGACCAAAATTATGTATGTACCCAAGAACAACTCAACTTAAAATCCTAGAAAGAGAAATGAAATTGATTCCATTTGTTGTCACTATTGCTTGCATCTTGGACACTATTCCTTTTCATGCCTGTACAAGAAAAAGGATGTTGAGTTAGTATGGGTTCCAAAACCCCCAAACTAAATGAATATGAATTAATCAAGTTGAGATATGACGAATAATCTTGATTTGAACATCCTTATGTCTATCTCAACTTAACACAATAGAATAACAAAATAAATCAAAGAAATTAACCCATAACTTGAACAAACTTATTTCTGAACAACCTACAAAGACACTCTCGGTCGACAAAGAATTCGACTAAAAGTAAGTCGGTCGAGAAAATATTCGACCAACGAGGGCTATGCACTGAACCTGAAATCAATGGCCAAATAGTAATTTATTTGGTCGAATTAGAGTTCGACCAAGCAAATCCCCGATTGAAAAATAGTGGACCGAATCTAGCAATGATTCAACCTAACAAAAACCTATAAAAACAACAGAAAACTCGGTCGAGAAAATATTCAAACGAGATGTATTCGATTGAAGAAAAGTTTGACCAAATCAAGTCCTGCTGAACCTATTTAATTGATTCAGTTTGTTATCAATATACCTAACTAAGTTGATTAGTGGGATTAAAGGAAACCTTCTAAAGAAAAGAACTTTGATACAAATTTGTCAAATCAAAATATATTTTCATCATACCTTAATTGTGAGATAACGTATATGATTCTTTTACTCAAGTTGCTACTTACAAAGAAAAATGATCTTGATTGGAAATTTATACTCTTACTGCAAGTAGACATGCTTTATTCCAAAAATAGGTCATAAATCTTGAAGATAAACTTCTCAAACATATTAGTGGTTTGTATCATTACATATATGTTAATGACATCCTTATTGAACTTGGTGCAAATTACAACTTGTGTGATTCTGACTTTAAGCAAATTGAAATTGGTCATGCTTTCATTGAAAATTCAAATGTTATCAAATTTCAATTGCTACTTTCTTGAAAAAGATGATTAAGCATACATTGTCAATCTTAAATCTGAAAATTATGAATCATGTTTTGAGAAAATTTAATCAAGGAAATTATGGATATGTTTCTATTGCTTCATCATGATTATTGTGGTTTGTCTAAAATAATCCCTAGTCTATATCTATATATAAACCATGTGCTTATAAATTGCTCTTATCATCAAAATGATTATAGTGATTCAGCTCATTGATGATGCTATAATTGAAAATGCCATTATTGCATTAAGGTAATTCTCTATGGCTCAAATGCATCTTGACATATTAAATGATTATCTTGTGGAAAACGATATCATCTTTGTGATGCATGAATATTTTCACGATAGACTTCAAGTTTTATGTTTTGTATATAAAATCATCTATGAATAAAAAGGCAAGCAAAATTGTTTGATTTTAATATCTTGCTTAGAACAAGAATGTTAATGTTTTATCTAATTGTTTGTTCTAAGAGCAAAAATTTTACAACTCATATGAATTACAAATCTTGTTTCAAGTCATTAAATACTATAAGAATCAAACCTATTTTTAAGGTACGATTTTTTTTCATGGCAAAAGTGATCATGTATACAATGCTTCATGGGCTGGTATAAAAGTCATGTTTAATTAGAATCTTAAAACCTTACTTAGAATATAGACATCAATATTGTATTTAACACTCATTCTAAGTAAAATTAAAAGAATGTTATCATGAAAAGACAAACTTGACCTTAGGTCACACTAAGCAAATCAAGAGCAAGACACCATTTCAAAATCAAATATTTATCACATGAATTAAGTTATACACAAACTTGATCCTGAGCTATAAAATTGATATAAACTCTTTCAAATTGGTATCAACCTATTCAAGTTACATAAAGACTTTATATTCAAACAAATGGATCATTGTGAATGCTTAAACTAGAAATCTACAGAAATTGCCGCTCAGTCGAAATCAAGTTTGACCAAGGGGCGCCGTGGTCGAAGTCAAGGTCGACCTAAAATAAGCTTGACAAAATGCCTAATTGTAAATCATTTCTTTGCACTCAATATTAGTATATTGATCTGAAACTCGTTCATCATATTGAAAACAAGATTTTAGTGCAAAGCTCTCATAAGGGTTTAACTCAAACTCTAATGCTTATTATGACCTTAGAATTCTTAAATTATCTTGATTATAAGATTAAGGGAGAGCTCACAAAATTTTGTAAACATTATGATAAATCTTGATCAAATCAAACTTTAAAAACTAGCTATGACCTTAGGATTATTGAATTATCTTTATCTAAAATGGACTCTCTATATAAATATGGGCCTAACATCCCTCATTATTGATTAGAGATATATTTTTTGATCCTACTAGATAATCTCATATCATTTTCAGGGCTTAACATCCCTTATAAAATGGATGAGAAATCAATATATATCATCATAAGCCTAAATGGATCTCATATCATTTCAGGGCTTAACACCCCTTGCAAATGATTGAGAAATAAAAACACATATGTCATGAACCTAAAAGGATATCATATCATTTCAAGGCTTAACATCCTTTGCAAATGATTGAGAAATAAATTGTGGCTAAATTTCACAAAAAAAATTAAGTGGTTTGCATTTAACCCCTTTCTTTTAAAACTGAATATCTCATTATGGGAGAGCACCAAAGCATAAAATTAAGGGGGGATAACAAAATTCTTGGTTATATTGGCTATCTTTTTAAAATGACAAAGGGGGATAAACAATATAAATCAAATGAAAAGAGTTTCATAACCTCTTGGTTTTAAAAATGATATTGTTTGAATAAGAGAATACATGAAAAGGAAATGTAAAGGAAATTTCAGGTATGAAACTCATATGATTTACATTACTTTGATTTATATTGGAAATGTTTGCCATCTTCAAAAAGGGGGGGATTGTTGGTTGAATTGGACATTATTATAAATCCCTTTGTTTTGATGATGACAAACATTTCATTATTGTGGAATTAACTTGCTATTTGATTGTTTCAGGGACAAGCATAAAAGGTTGTGGATAGCAAAGACTTGGAAGATCCTTATGCTCAAAATTGCTTTATTTTAATGATTGTAATCAATGTAAAAATGTGTACAAGTATATAATGTACAAGTACTTAGATATCATGTAAATTATGTGTTTAGATCTTCCCTATCCACACACAACACTTAGATAGGTCATCTCCTAAGTTAGAGTCACAATTGCACACTGATACACACACTCAGTAAATGAATATATTGAATCAGGGATATTCTCGGTCGACAAAAACTTCGACCGAGACAGTCTCGGTCGACAAAGTCCTCGGCTGAGAATAGACCCTCCTAGCCATTAGACTGAGTTAGAAAAGTGGTTGGGAGTTGGAATTGAATGTTACAACATATTGACTCAGACTCTCACTCGGTCGACAAATTCCTCGACTGAGAGACTCTCAGTCGACAAACTTCTCGACCGAGAAAGGTTCTGGACTGCACTTTACAGCATTAAACAACTAGTCGTTGTAATGTAATTAGTGGACACATAACGGCTAGTTGAGCACTAAGAACACCCTAGAAGGTGTCTAGAATGTCCCCAAGCATTAGCAAACCACTCCTATAAATAGGACAAGCTATTGGACACCCAAATCATCACTTGTGCATACAATTACACTTGAGATTCATTCTTTGTGAGCAACAAGCTGAGCTACACTTGCAATCTATTTTCCTTGTGTTCTACATTAGTGTCCTATAGCTTAGTATATCCTAGCCACCACACTACCACGTTCATCCACAGTGGATAGGAGATCAATACACTTGATATAGGATCAAAGAACTGTACTTAATTGGTAACTTTATTTCTTTCTTCCAATCTTGTTCCTTTTATTGTATTTTGTTCTCCTTTGCTACTCCTAGGTTGGAGGCTGCGGAAAGGAGGTTGTAGGAGCTTCTTTGGTGGTGAAGGTAGCTCAGAGTGACTTTGGACTACTTCTAGAAGGTCTCAACGGGAAGCTACTTCAAGGAGGAAGGCCATACTTCAAGGGGGAGCTTGAAGTTACTTCAAGTGAAGGCTGCTTCAATGTTGGTGAGATGACTTCGGGGTGAAGGTTGTCCAAAGGGTTGTGAAGATAGTTGTATCTTATGTAACATCCTTGTGAGGTAATAAAATACAATTGCTTTCAAAATCACAATTGGAAACAATTGGGTAGTGGACTGACTCCCTTAGTATTTGCTAAGGGTGGAGCCACTCTGAACGCCTTGTCTCCTTCTCCAATATTTTTGTGGTTGTTTGTTGAATTAATTTTAAAAATATCATAAAACCCTATTCACCCCCCTCTAGTGTTTTTCACTAGTATGAGTAAAGATAAAATTGATTTTATACTAAATCTTTTTGTGCCCTGGTGGAAACAGAGGTGACCCCATATGGCTGCTACATACCTATTGCCTCCCTATCCCAATATCACAAGCCACAAAAATCAATTTTAATGAAGAAATATTGTCTATGTTGTTGATCCCCTATTCCAAATAATACAGAAAGACAGTGTTTTCCTCATGTCCACATGCATTCTTGGTGATCAACTCCATAGTGGAGGTTAAGCAAACAATTAATCACTCTATGTCGCTCTCTCTTTATTTCACAATCACATATGGCTAAATGAAAACTTATGATCCTTCCTAACTTGCAGGATGATTGGTTCCATAGTGATCATCATTGGATTGTATTTCATTATATGGGGAAAGAGAAAAGAGATAGTCTGTGTTATTATAGAGAAGAAAGGAGCTCATTTAAGGAAGCCTCTCCTTCATTGTGACATTAAGGATCAGTACATCAGTTCACTTGCTTAGAAGCTGCCATGATGATACTTAAATAGTGTAAGGAGTCGGTTTGATATTTATAATTAAAAATGTGATCAACTTCTCAAGTAATCCATTTTGGATGTCTCTAAACATCTAGCCTACTTAGAAGAACAACATATGTAGGTCTAGCTGAGAGAAATTCATCATTAAATCCTTGTGGTTTAAGAATCCCATTTGCAAAAGGAGCAAGTCATTGTTGAACAGTTGGAACTGTCTTAATCTTGTTCTCTATTTTCACTTTGTTTCCTTCTAGAGCTTCCTGACCAATCATATTTACTACCCTATATTAGAACTCCTATAGGAGTAGCTTTATGTATTTGAAATTTTTACAATGGTTTATGTATTTGACACATTCTCACATTCTCAATCTGAAAGTGGTCAAATATCTCTTAGACTATCTCAAGGAGAAATATTATATGTTCTTACTATTAGTATGTATGTCCAGAGAGCAAATCATGTGACAATTATGATGGCATATTATGTAAACAATTTGATTAATTATAAAGTCAAGCTTTTGATTTATTTCATTTCACTCATTTGTGAGATAATGAGGAAAAATAATGAATGTCTAAAGAATAACATTACTCAATGATGTATGTCTTCAAGTACGTGACTTGAACAATGAGATCATACAAATGTTAAGAGTATATGTACATTCTTGTTGTGTCCCTAGTCGTATTTTATTGTGGAAGGTTGATAAACAACAATAGCACATAAGACTAGAGTCTATGTTGGTTGATGACAGAATCTCATCTGTCATGATATGTGATATCAAACCAAGCACATACATACTTGTTAGAGAACAGTGTATCAGACAGAGCCACCTTGAGAGTGACACATGGGAACCATAATTGGTGGTCACAGTCATCTCTCTTAGTGAAGGATCTAATTGTGGTTATTGGACCTAAAATCACTACACTCATCTCATGTCGTTCAGTATATTTTAACATCATCCATTATAATGTTGAACAAGGGTTTCCATAAAGGTGATGATCAGATGCACTGTGACACATAGGGATGATTGTAGGTGATGTAAATGGGATTTTTCCCTCCTATAGATTTTTTATATCTTGGCCACTTGATAAGAAAGACTGAGGAAAAGCATGTGCATGCACATGCGAATCAATATATGATATTGAGGTCACATATAACTTAGATAGTCTGCTCTTATTAAAGGAACATGGATTGAACTTTGAAAGGATGACGATTCCATGCCTCGAGTTCAAAGAGTATATTAGTGAAAAAGGAATTATACAATCACAAAAACACATACCACAGATAGTAGGTTTAAGTTGTTCTCCAACTCTCCAATTACTTAGATAGCAATGAAGTGTGACTCGGCACCACTCTTTGCTTGTGATGTCACAAATGAGTTATGGACATTCACTGCTAATGTAACTTGGAACCTATAGGGTCACACACATGGGAATACACTTGGAATAGGAGTTCATTTGTGAATACGGTTTAAACTTGATTACTAAAGAGTTAGGTATTCAATTTATATTATCAAAAAAATTACAAAAATGCCATCTTAAAGTATGGGCACTAAATTGAGCTACCGGTCCTTTCTGGATGGAAAATCCTATAGATCTAAAACCAAAATTAATGAAAAATTATATTTATTAAATGTTATGCAATTAAACATATTTTATACAAAAATAGTATATTTATTTATGTGAATATGTTCAAAAAAAATGAAAGACTTAATTTTATATAACAATTTAATGCTTAATACATAATTGGAGATAGAACTCACAACAATCAAATTAATTTCTAAAATGGCTTTTAGACCCTAGTATAACAAGTTTCCATGTTTATTCTAAAATATCAATACATAATTTTATTTAGGTGTAATAGTGTCTAATATACCCTTTTCTTAATTTCATAATAAAAATATTTATAGTTAATTAATTAGGTAATAAATTGTTTTGATCATAAAATATCTCAACTTACAAATTTATTTAGATGCCATAATGTAGTGCATTCCCTCCTCATTTTGGTAGTCAAAAAATAATGACATACATAATGACTCATTTATAATATTTTTGTAAATCATGATATTTAAGTTTTTCTTTATTACTAAAAAATTATGAAATATATCTTAAGTGATGGTCTTTGACATCCTATTAGAAAGTGAGTAGAACGTTATACTCTTTAAAAGTCATAAAATGTTTATTAAAACCCTACATTAATTGGTGGTCTAAACTAGCCCAAGATAATAGGTAGTATTTCATTTATATACTCCTAGATTTAGTTTACCATTAGTCAAATTTTTGTGTCTTTTGAACTTCATATGACTAGTCATTGCATTCCTTAAAAGTTTTCC
Organism: Alisma plantago-aquatica; assembly: GCA_963693085.1. Taxonomy (NCBI): domain Eukaryota; kingdom Viridiplantae; phylum Streptophyta; class Magnoliopsida; order Alismatales; family Alismataceae; genus Alisma; species Alisma plantago-aquatica. The sequence goes on from OY856412.1 coordinate 457,149,742, forward strand.
ACTTAACTTCAACTTATTTACATTTAATTCCACTCACCCATTTAATTTCCTATAACAGTCGTGTCTCTAGAGGGTTCCTTTATGTGTTCCCCATCCTCATGAAATGGAGGGTCGGCACCTTAGTTTCTTTTCCCCTAACCTTGGTGGTGGGTTTCCTCCCCCTCTTCTTCTTCTCCAGATCTTCTCCTTCCTCTATTCCTTCCTCAACCTCTCACTCTTCTCCCTCCCCTTCCTCTTATATCCACACATTGCTGCCCAAGCTACCGCCCTGATGTCTTAGTCGTTGCCCGACTACTTCTTCTCATCATTTCCTTCTTTTCCCATGCTCTACAACTCTAGTAGTCGTAGTAATTCTTCTTCATCTTCCTTTCTTCTCCATGCAGCCCTAAACCCTAGTGTCATCCTTCCTCTCCTCCACTTCTCTGTCTTGTATCCTTCCCTATTTTTTCTCCTTTCCTCCCCAGTTGGAAACCATGGTCACCCCTCATCCTCCTTCTTTCCTTGCTCTCTAATAAACTGGCAGTGAGGGAGTGGTAGGGTTGTACATATATCGTCCCAAATCGATGGACCAGTTTGGACCAGCTATTTTCTCCTATCCGGTCTTGGACCGACTTGATTTTTGGTCAGGTCCTCAGTCCGTTATTTTTCCTAAATCCGATCCTTAGTCCGATCCAGTCCAAGACTGGTAGAAATCGGCTGGAATGGACAGACTGGATAATACATTTTTTAATTATATTAATTAAATCTAATTGTTATGAAGGATTATGGGGATGTACAATACATTATTACAAACTCTAAAATATATAAATTGGTATATTAATATTCTGATATGCTTAGTGATGTCATTATTTTGTTAAATGTCAATTACATTAACTATTGCACTTATATAATCATTGAGTGGTTGCTAAATAAATTTGAATATTGCATTACAATATGCTGAAAATAAACTTAAAGAACGTTGCACATTGAATTAACTTGTTAATGAATAAGTGTATTGTGTATTAACTATCATATAAATCAATTTTATAATAATTGTAAGTGTTAGCTTTTTGTGTTCTACAAGTTTATGGAACTTAGAGTTGGATGTGTTATTATGTTTAAGTATTAAATTAGTAATGTTCATAATAGTTCTATAATAGTTTACTCTATCAAGTTGTAAGAATTTAATTGTGTAACTTGGTTTGTGTCGCCAAATCAAAATGTATTATCAAATTTTCACTAAATTTTTAACACAATACTTTTATATTTTAAACTCAAGAACTTCGGTCCATGATTTTTTTGTTAACCAGTCCTCAGACCGGTCCAGTCCAAACCAGTCCAGTCCCAATTTGAACTAATTTATAGCCCTAGGGAGTGGTGCATGTTGGTATATATGCCCAAAGAGACAATCATATGATGATAGGGATGTGGCATTAGATACCTAATTTAATAATAATAAAGGCAAGGTTCCTTTTTATTTTGTATATTCAGATATGAGATAATGAATTACATAATAAATGTCAAGAGAATGATATTACTCAATGATGAATGTCTTTGAGTATGTGACTTGGAAGAATGAGATCATGCAGATGTTAAGAGTATAGACATTCTCATTATGTCCCTGATCAGTTGTTATTATGGAAGGTAGATAGACAACAATAACACATAAGATCAGAGTGTGAGTTGGTTGGTGACTAAATCTCATTAGTCATGATATGGCAATATCAAACCAAGCACACAGATACATGTTTGGGAATAGTGTATCAGACAGACCCACCGTGAAACTTACACATGGAAGTCACCATCAGGGAAGTCATAGTCAGGTCTCACAGTGATGGTGATGGTTGTGGTTCTTAGACATGAAATCACTACACACTTCACATGTTGTTGGGTACACTTTGGCATCATCAACTGTAGTCAATATGTGATGATTGGGTGACTTTGACATATGGGGATTGACTATGAGTGATAGATATGGGATTCATCCCTCCAATAGGAGTATGACATCCAAGGCCTAGTGATTAGTGAGACTGAGAAAAGTATGGCCATACACATGTGAGTCAATATGTGATATTGAGCTTACATATATCTCATGTAGTCTGCTCTGGTTCAAGGAACAAGATTGAATAATAACGAGGGTGACTGCTCCATATCTCTAGTTCAATATGGATATCGGTGACAAAGGAACTATACAAATATTGTAACACAATACACATATTGTAGGTTGAAGTTGCTCCCCAACTTTCCATTCACTTGGGTAGTAATGATGTGCGACTAGGCACCACTCTTTTTTTGTGATGTTATAAGCTAATTATGGACATTCATTGCAAACGTGATATGGGACCTATATGGTCACACACATAGGAACTCATCTAGAAGAGGAGTTTGATCTTGAATGATAGTTGAATTAAGTACTAAAGTGTTAAGGTACTCAATTCACACAACAGATCGACGGATTGGCTGACTCAGCTGCCAAATGACCATCTCACTAGGTGAGACAGCTGTTTGGGCAGCCAGACGGGCATCACAAGTGTTGAGACGGCTGTTTGGGTTGTCAGGCAGATCACAAATTCAATTGGTTCAGTTCTTCCCTATGGACCGACCGATTCAAGTTGTTAAACCAATCAACTCGACTCGAACTCACCAGACGGCCATCTAGGTGAGTGAGATGGGCATATTGCTTGTGTGAGATGGCCCGTTTGGGATGAATGAAAGTTTTGGATTTTTTTCGAATTCGTTTCAATTGCACATACTTGGGGTGTAGGTAAATTAATGTATGACATTAATTAAGAAATGATTTGCCAATTCATATCAGACCGAGAAAGCGCAAAATGACTGTCTCTCTTAGTGAGATGACCGTCTCATGCCCCAGACGATCGTTTCGCTTAGCGAAATGACCATCTCACGTGTGAGACAACCATATCACTTGGTGAGACAATCATTTCATTGCTCGTAGGTTGAGAAACTTCAAGAAAAGTTGTGAAAATCCAAGATCTACTTGTCCTTTCTACTCCCACTTTAGTACTGCATTGGCTGGGGACTGGGAACCCTGACCCAAACCACTCCTATATATAGAGGGGTATTGGGGGCTTCCCAGAGTATAACTACTACACAGACAATTTAGAATCAATTGCTCTAATAATTGTTGTCCTCTCTGGTTGTGGTAACCACGAGAGCCTAGGCAAGTCCCACAGGACTAGGGAGGGATAGCCATGGGAGAGCAACAACTGAGGTTCATTGTTGTGGGAGAGCAAGTTAGTGACTAGAACACCAATGGGAGGGACAACTCCTTCCTGTCCATTCCCGTAGAATGACAAGAGTTCTAGTTGGTTCGTGTGGACTACTCTAGAGGGAGGAGTCCTTTGGCTGCTTCTAGGATGGCAAAGTCAACTCGCAGTCTATGACAAGATATGAGGAGTCGTTGCATTAGTTTTCTGAGTCTTCTATCTGTTAAGGAGCAGTCAGATGAGTTTGAGCATGACTAGGAGTTACACAACCACCGTCCAAGATAGAGTGCACATCTACATCGACGAGGATTGTCACTGGACTTGCTTCAGGACTAGGTATATCTTCATAAAACCATCCTTCCCATTGCATAATTATTGATGTGATCTACTGGTTAATGGGAAATACGTCAGTAAAATTTTTGTTTTTGTTGCCTACCTGATGTCGTATTTCCCTACAGTGGTATCAGAACCATGCCAATTAATTTTGTTTTGGGATAATTGATATGATCGGATTTTTTTGTTTTACCATATTTATTTATTGCATGCGATGTGAATATTTAAACTTGTTGATGTGCATGTTCGTCTAAAACACCACATAAGAACCCAAACAAATATATATATATATATATATATATATATATATATATATCTGTGTGTGTGTGTGTGTGTGTGTGTCTATGTGTGTGTGTATGTGTGTGTGCGTTTATATATATATATATATATATATATATATATATATATATATATATATATATATATATATATATATATATATATATATATGCAATTTACATGCCTCTCCATAAAATTGATTTTGATGGTGGATGTAAAGCATAATTATGCCCAAAACCCCAGATTTGTGTGCATGGTTGTGGTTATTATTTGTGTTATTAATCAATCTGCATACCAAGTCTCTATCTCGTTTCCACATGTAAATTAATGCTCTTCTTTCTATTTCTCCTTGAATGTAACTTGAGGTTTTCCCATATACAATGTAATAAGAAATAAGATAGTTTTAATTTATATTTCGACGTGAGATGATGATCTACACAAAGGCAAAACAAGCAGCTTGTGAGACGACATGATCGACTAGAGGACTGAGGAGGCTATACTATAGGAGGATGAAGCGATTGACTGGTGGCTTAACCAATCGCCTGGAGGTGCCTAGATGTTTCTTGGAACTGAGAACTAGAGGACCACTTTATAAGAGCCCAACTGAGAAACCAAGAGGTGAGCCAACCGGTTCAAGAGTTGAACTCATCAACCTAGGTTGGCTCAAGCACAAATCATCACCAACAACAAGTTACATATGATGTGGACCATATGTGGTAGTAATTCCTTGTGGATCCAAGGAATTACATTAGGATGGCCAAACCCATCACTTGTGTGTTCTATTTCTTGCATGTTCTCATTTGTGGTTATAACATGTACATGATACGTACTATATATGTGGTGATTGGATAAAGTGCATATATTTATACATACAAACTCCCTCAATTATAATATCAAGTCTTAGATGCTTTCCAAAAGTGGCACACATGAAAAGCTTGATCGACCAAGTGTGGGCTCCCTAAGGGAGGTGCGTCGTCTATCTCATGGAAGTGTGATGGTAGTGATGTGGGCCTGCCAAGAGGGGTGCATTATTATCGTCTCAGCTTTTGGGTCAGTCTTGACTGGTGATTCTCAAAGAGTCTGGGCCCAGAAGCATGTAGATGATTATGGCAAGGAGTTGCACATATCATCTATCCAAGAGTTTCATATGATACAATTGGCATGATAGCCTACCTTAATAATTGGTCAAGAGAACCAGTTTTGGTTGGGTATGGACTTTGGATCTTGGCTCACTAGAGTATTGTACACTGCAATATTCCGAATTGATATTAAGGGCTATCAATTTGAATAAAACAATGGGAGTGGTAGTTAATTAAAGACCTAATTAATATCGTCAAATTATCAAATCAAACCAAGTCAATTTTTTTTTTAATTTGCAATATTTCTTTGTAGAACCAAATATCAAACACAAACATGTTCAAATTGTGACCAGTCCTTGAAAAGGACAAAATGAGATAAAGTTTCACGATTGGTTAAGACTTTGAGAAATGTTCTCATCAATGAGTGAAAGCTCTATGTCCTTGATAGACTAATGCTAGAGGAACCCACTCCAAAAGCACCTAAGGATAAATGGATTCTTATTGGAAGCATGCCAATGATGCCAAAGGAATTTGAATACCTAATGCTCTGTTGTATAAACTATGAGTTGCAAGAAAAACATGAATACATGGACATTCTTGAGATGGCAACACATCTTAAGAATCATGTAAAGCAAAGAAGGTATAATGTCTCCAAAGCTCTAATTGAGTGCAAACTAACAAAGGGAGGTCCAGTAGAACCCCATGTGCTCAATGTGATTGGACATGTCAAATGAGTGGGATTTCTCTTTGGTCAAGAGTTGACCATGAATATGATAATGCAAGCGTTTCATAAATCATATAGTTAGTTTATCACACGTTTGGCATGTTTATGCCAAAGCAAGGAAGAAGAAGGACAAATCTGTGATGGTGATCAATGGAAGTGAGTCTTAGGGAAAAAGCAAGAGGCCAAGAAGGGTTATGAGGCTAAGCTGAAGCCTTCCACACTCAAATTATGGAGAAGGAATTAAAGGATAAAGAAAACAAAGTGACACCATTATCACTTGTCTAGACATTGGAAAGGAATTATCCGCTTCATAAAGGATATTAGGAAGAAGATAGAGATATTGTGACATCCCGCCATCACATAGACAATGAGATACCATGTGAAAATGCACAGAACCACCATAAATCGCATATTACCAAAAACATGGGTTAATTAAAACTAATTGTGGAAAGCTGATAAAAGAGAACTATTACATTCAGATCCTTATCCTATAAAGAAAACATGTTATATAAACATATACAAGCCTTGATATTTGTCCACAGCCTATAGGAGCCAGCTGTCCTGTCAGCACCAGAGTTCATCACATGTTCATACATACATAATGGACCACATCAGGCCAGCAGTAGGATATACAAAGCTACATCAGTTATACATCGTAAAACATCATCAAAACACCTTTGAGGACCTGAGAGTATAGGGATGACTCTAGGACTCTACTACAAAACAACCAAAATAGTAGCATATCCATATCTTGCCTCCTACTACTCTTCTTACTACTCAGTCGCAACCTCACGACCACCACCATGTCTAGCACGATCACCTAAAAAGGTTGTAAACCAACGGGGTGAGAAACATAGTCCCAGCGAGAAACATAACTCCCCGTCGAAACTATAAAACTTCAGAATAAGTAGGTAAAGCAGATAACTGATATCAGCAGATCATAAGAGCAGCATCCTGAGAAGAACTTATTTTATTAACAATCTTACCAGGGTATCCAGGAGGCATATGACTAGATATTCTTTATGGAACATGATTGACAGGATAAGATTTATAAGAACTTATCACAAAATATAAGGATCGTACAAATAACGGTAAGGTATAACTAGATCAACTATACAAGAAAGGCCTCAATCAATGATCCATGTTTTTCCCTAAGTAGTATATACTATTCAGCTGGATTATGTATTATCATGCCCAGAGGAAGTGAGTCGTACCGCTCAAATCCAACCATCGGCTGCGAAGCCCAAAGCCGGTGCCATACAAGTTCAATGGAAGAGCCGGACTCCATGATCTCACCACCTCGTGGTCAGTGCATGAGTGCTCAATAAGTAGGACCACAGTCTCATGCTTAGGTGGCCACAGCCACACAGGGTCAGGCTACCCTCTGCCTAGCACAAGTATCGGCGCTAGTGATATGAGCTACGGGCCTATTCACCATGCTCCATAATCATTGATCCATGGGCCTATTCACTATGCTCTTATCACACATCCTGAGCCATGGGCCTGTTCACCATGCTCTTTCATATTAAGCCACGGGCCTGAAACTATGCTCTGGAGTCAACAACCGAAGTTGTACTCTAATCCTCCTATTTTTGGCTAGGAGCAACCACACATATTCAAAAATATGCGCTTCTGGGTTAACCCGCAGGAGAACCTGTTACACCATCACCAACTACTGACGATGATGGATCTATGGCTAGGGCAAACTACATGATATGTTCCACTATAATTAATTAGTATATTTTAAGTGGATTGTTGAGGAAACCAAGTTGTAAAACATAAACAACATTGAGTTGCATTATTACCATGGGATCTCAATCCCTCATCACAAAATGCCACTGCCTCTCAAGGCCTACATCATCACCATGGGATAGCAATCCCTTTTCTCAACATCAGAGGATAACACCTCAACTAGGCACTCAGCCTTTATCAGGTCAACAGACCTTTTCACATCATGCGGGTGATACATGTTATCCCATCAATCAAGGATTACCATTATTTAGTGCTATTCAAAACACATATTCCTCATAGCTCTTACCTGGCTATGAATTCATTTGATACACCTGCATGGTTAGTATGCATATTGAGAGAGAGAACTGAATCACCAAACATAGATCTTTATGATTATCATGCTATTAGGGTTGAAGGTACATGATTGGATCAACATCCAAGATTATAACTACATGAAGCACAAAGTTGTATCTTGTAAACAAATTACATTATTTTTATCAAACCATGAGCATCCACTATGCCTTTATCTTATGAAAATAAACATGTATCTTATGATCTTATATTATTGGTTACAACCTATCATTCATAACACATCATCAACAGAGGTGCGGTTACAAGATAATGACTCGCCAAAACTATGGTTTCCGAGCTAGGTGCAACCCTTACCAAAGATACCGCCTACCCTCACTATAGGTGTGGCGGGCAGTGCATCCCTCACCCAAAGGGGTATCGGGCATGATTACCTCCCTCACAAAAATCCTATCGACTAGGGCACTTAGCCACACATATCGGCCAACCAAGGCATCCACCCAAGCACAAAGGATGTCGTGCAACCAAGGAGCATAGGTGTATCATGCAACTAAGGCCAAAAGTGTGTCATGTATCCAGACCCAAGAACTGTGTCATTCAGCTATGTGTAGGGTATATCGTGCAACCAAGTGCAAGGTGATATCGAGCATCCAAGTGCAAAGATGTGTCAGGTAGCACAACCAGCCCTAACGACCAAGACCCTATCACCCATTAGGGTTAGGGTTTCATGTCGGGCATCCACCATCATCATAACGCCCAAGGCCATATCAACCAAGGCAAGGATCATAACGCCCAACAAGCACACTACTAAACTCTATCCAACTACACCATGGTGCTCAAGGAGGGCTATCATTCAACTAACTTAAGAACTACATATCGGTCACCACTAAAGCATCTATCCAGGGTTTCACCACCCAAGCACCATATCGGGCAACATAAAAACCAACCCATGTCACCCAAGGCACAAAACAGAGATATCTACCAAGCACCATGTCGGTCAAAGGGACATCCAGGGTTCAACAATCCCAAAACCTTCTTGGGTAACAAGGCATATTGGCCAACAACACTAACATGGTGAAGGGGTCATATCGGGCAACAAGGTCAACAGAACCCAACTTATCATATCGCCCAAGACAAAACCCTAGAAGAGGGGTATCGTGCAAAGCACCACAAAAGGGTATCGTGCAAGGCACAAGGACCATATCGGTTTGGTCATCATCAACCTCAAGGTCACCATCATCAAACCCTAATAGATCAAGAGAGTTGGCTCACCTCTCAACAACAAAGAGATATGGGTTTTGCACAACCTCCATCACATATCGAGCAACAAGGTGGATCATCCCCTTATCGGTCAAGATTCCAACCAAGGCTCACCTCTCAAATCCATGGTGAGAGAAGGGTATTTCCCAAGCAACTAGAGCATAGACTCACCTATCAACAACCAAGTGAGAGGGGTTTTTCCTACACCACTAGAGCTCAAACTTACTTCTCAAAACCAAATGGGAGAGAATGGGGTTTTGCCCAAGGAACCCTAAACTCAAGTTTCGGCCACAAGGTCTAAGAACACATCAACAACATGGCCACTATATATATAACAAGATAAAAGGGCACATACTAGGGAAAGAAACATATCTAACAAGATGCATGGCCAATCAAGATGACATATAAACATGCAACATGAAAAAGAAGTAGTATAGCTAGGGTTAGGAGTTATGTAAACTGCCTTAAGCAAGCTCCAAGCTCCTAGCACCAAGCTTCCAAGCTCCAAGCACCGCCTTCGGCCACCACAAGAAGAAAAACAAATCTTATAACCACAATGGATGAAGAACAAGCAAGAAGGAGAAGAAGGTGTCAAGTAAAGAGGGGGAGATGCTCACCACAAGAAGAGAAGCAAGACACACTCTAGGGTTCATCCACCACTACAGGAAGAAGAAGACTCCACCAAGGAGATCGGCCACCAAGCTCTACCAAGGAAAGGTATCATCCACCAAGAAAAAAGGAAGGAAACTAAGGAACTAAAGGGATCCCAAGCAAGATAAAGGAGAGACATATATATAAGAGGGTGAAGGGGAGACTAAGGCAAGGTGTCACCCAACCTAGGGACACTTGTCCATGGGGCAAAGCCACCTACTATCTCTCCCACCACCACATGTCCAAATCTTTTGCCACATGCTAGAAACAAGCACCAAGAGTCCACAAGGTGGGTGACACAAATGATGCTAGGTCAAAGAAAGTCACTTGGCTGATACACCTCATGTGCGACACACCACTTGCCTGACACAACCACCTGGCTGACACAAGGCACCAAGCTCACCCTTACCCGATACAAGGCCCAACAAAGATATGTAAAGCCCAAACAAGGCTCAACAAGGCAAAACAAAGCCCAAAGCTACTCAAACAACAAGCCCAACCCATCCTCTCAACCATAGAGGATGCAAGGAGAGAGAGAAACATCTCTCAAGGTGTCAAACTTGCACATCAACCCTAAAACTTGGGTTATTTGCAAGTTGCACCTCCAACTCTCAACACAGCACAAACAAACCCTAATCACCATTTGAGGTGGTTAGCAAGCATCTAAACACAAGGTTTAGGCAAAGAAAATAGGGTAAGCCCAAAATGAAGGTCAGGGTCCTTACAAGCCATAAACCTCTACAATGGGATTTTGCCCCTAAAATCCGAAGAGAAAAGTGAGGGATACTTCCTTCTCATCTCTTCCTCAAGCTCCCACGTGGCTTCCTCAATGCCACGATGATGCCAAAGAACCTTCACAAGCACCAGGTCCTTCCTTTTCAACTTCTTTACTCCTCTGACAAGAATCATCACTGGACCTTCCTCATAGGTCACGTCTTCATCAAGCTCAATCTCAATTGGCTGTATCAGTGTCCCTGTGTCTGGATGACTTTTCTTCAGCATACTGACATGGAACACCAGATGTTACCTGTGTAGCTTTGGCGGTAGTTCTAACTTGTAAGCTACCTTGCCAACACGTGCTATTACCGGGTATGGCCCCGTATACCTGGGTGCCAACTTGCCTTTCTGGCCAAACCTTAGCTTGCCTTTCCATGGTGAGACCTTGAGATACACCTTGTCTCCCACCTAGAACTCTAGAGGTCGTCGACGATTATCTACATACGACTTCTGTCTGTCATGTGCCACTTTCAACTATTGTTGTATCACTTTGATCTTCTCTGTTGTTTGCTGCACTAATTCAGGACCCAAAAGGTGATACTCACCAGACTCATACCAACACAAAGGAGATATGCACTTCCTGCCATATAAAGCCTCATAAGGAGCCATGTTGATGCTCTTCCGGTAATTATTGTTGTAGGCGAACTCTATCAAACTGATATGCACGTCCCAACTGCCTAGGAACTACAAAACACAAGCTCGGAGAAGATCCACCAAAGTCTGAATAGTCCTTTCAGACTATCCTTCTGTCTACGGGTGGAAAGTGGTATTGAACCTTAACTGCATTGCCAATTCTTTGTGCAATTGTTCCCCAAAATGACTCATGAACTGGGGTCCTCTGTCAGAGACTATCGTTACGGGCACACCGTGCAAATGCACTATCTCATCCACATACACCTGAGCAAGCTTCTCTACTGTATATGTTGTCTTCACATGTATGAAATGAGTAGACTTTGTCAATCTGTCCACTATCACCCAGATGGAATCATGATTCTTAGTTGTCTTTGGCAGACCAACTACGAAGTCCATGGTTACATGATCCCATTTCCACTCCGGTATCCGCATGGGTTGCAATGTACCTGCTGGCTTTTAATTCTCAGCCTTGGCTTGCTGGCATACCGCACACCTAGCAACAAACTCGGCTACATCTCTCTTCAAGCCAGGCCACCAATATAGGTCCTTGAGATTATGATACATCTTCGTGACACCTGGATGCATAGCATACATCGATGTTTGTGCTTCCTCGAGCACTAGCTTTCTCAGATCATCAACACCGGGGAACACCATCCTACCATGATAGCAAACTAGTTCATCCTCGGACTCATTGAACCCATCACGCTTTTTGCTACCAAACTCTGATCTTATCAACTAATCTGAAGCATCTTCCTATTGTGCGTCTTTGATCTACTATCTCAATGTAGGCTTTACTTACATCTGTGCCAACAATCCTACCAACAAGGAAACTTCCAACTATACATTCATCTGCCGCAAAGAGATAAACATATCATGCTTATGACATACCAAGGAACTCAACTGTGCCTTCTTCATAGGAAGAGAAGAAGACTTTCTGCTAAGCGCATCAGCTACCACATTCGCCTTACCGGGATGATCCTCAATGGTGCAATCATAATCATTGATCAACTCCATCCAGCGACACTGTCGCATGTTCAACTCACTCTGTGAGAAGATGTACTTCAAGTTCGTATGATCTGTAAAGATCTAACACACTTCCCCATAAAGATAGTGACTCTAAATATTTAATGCATGGACCACCACTGCCAGCTCCAAATCATGTGTTGGATAGCTCTCCTCATGTTTCTTAAGCTATCACGAAGCAAAAGAAACTACATGATCTTCCTGCATCAGCGCACAACCTAAGCCTTTCTTGGAAGCTTCGTAGAAAACAACATAGCCTTTCCCAGGCTTTGGCAGCACCAACATTGGAGTACTAGTCAGCTTCTCCTTCAAACTTTGGAAAGCTTGCTGACAACGATCATCCCAAACAAAAGGTACATCCTTCCTAGTCACGTTTTTCAACAGAAACGCGATCATACTGAAGTTTCTTATAGACTTCCAGTAGTATCCTGCTAAACCCAGAAAACTACGAACTTCTGTCGGCATCTTTAGTTGCTCCCAGTCTGCAACTGACTCCACCTTCATAGGGTCCACTCTGACTCCTTCTATAGATATCACATGACCCAAGAAAGTTACTTCTTTCAACCAGAACTCGCACTTACTAAACTTGGCATACAACTGATGTTGGCATAGAAGAGTCAACGCTTGTCAAAGATGTTGTTCATGCTCTCTACTGTCCTGACTGTAGATCAAGATGTCATCTATAAAAACTACAAAAAACTGATCTAGAAACGGACGAAACACCCTATTCATCAGATCCATGAAAGTAGCAGGTGCATTGGTTAGCCCAAACGGCATAACAACGAACTCAAAGTGACCATACCTCATCCTAAAAGCTGACTTTGGTATGTCCTCATATTTAATTTTTAACTGATAATATGCAGACCATAGATCATTCTTTGAAAACACTGTGGCACCTCATAATTGATCAAACAGATCATCTATCCTCAGAAATGGGTACTTGTTCTTGATCGTAACTTTGTTCAACTACCGGTAATCTATGCACAAACGCATCGATCTATCCTTCTTCTTTACGAATAGGACCAGAGCACCCTACAGCGATGTGCTCGGTCTGATGAAACCTTTATCCAATAACTCCTGTAACTACTTCTTTAGCTCTGCCATCTCAGCTGGAGCCATCCTGTACGGTGTCTGAGCAACTAGTTGTGTTCCTAGCACCAGATTGATCTCAAAGTCAATCTCTCAAGGTGGGGGAACACTGGGAAACTCATCAGGAAACACATCCGCAAACTCTCGGACAACATGCACCTCCTCAAGGCTAGGACCTTTTACCTTGGTATCTACAATGTGAGCTAAGAATGCCTTACATCCTTGCCACAGCAAATTCTCTGCCACCATAGCTGACACTAAAAATGTCAGAAGAATCTTTCTATCTCCTTGGAAGATCCATTTCTCACCACTGTCAACAAACATTGCTTCCTTGGAACCACAGTCCAACACAACATTATACTTTTCTAAGGTATCCATTCCATGGATCACGTCGAATCCATGCATATCAAGTGGTATAAGATCCACTTGTATAATGTGTCCCGAAAAGGATAAAACACAAGATGGACACTCCTCTCGAAGCAACGTGGGTCCAACAAGAGGGGTTTCTAACAACAAACTATCTCTCTTATAGCTAACAGGTAAAAGACAGCTATCAAGCATACTACGTGCGATAAAAGAGTGTGTAGCACCCGGGTCAACTAGAATAGATATAAAGTAATAAGAAGACAAATTAGAATGAAATAACTCCATCTGACCTGCCACCGCTAGCGGGTTGACTATCGCCTCTGGCTGACTCATAGAATAGAATCGAGCCATTGCTTGCTATCATCCACATCCTTTGCTTCCTTGGGAATACGATCCCGTTTTTTATGCTTGACCGCATACTCGCCCTCTGTTACCACTAGCCTGCTGTCTATCTGACCCTTGTTGATTCTGCCTCGGCTACTTTGTCACTTCAACATCTCTCTTTGGGCAATTTGTCCTGAAATGCCCAACCTGACCACAAAGATGACATGAATGGTCTCTCTGTTGTGGCCTAGATGGCCCTGTCACTGCCATTGAACTTGTACTGTCGGTTTTGGATGGCGAAAATCCACCCCATCTTCCCATACTCAGAGACCACTGTGATGGCACACTGGAACCTTGTATCACAGAAGGTGCTGAAAACCTTGGCTTCTTGAAGCCATCAAACCTCTGTCTCAGGAACTGAACAGGCCTTTTCTTGGTCATGGACTCTCTTTTCTCCTTGATAGACCGTTCTATCCTTTAGACAGACTCCACAAACATGGCAACTGCTCCCGGCTCTCCAAAGCAGCAGCAGGTGTTGTCAACTCAGTGCTGAAACCTTTCTCAAACTGTCTGATTCTCTCGTCATCTGTTGTCACCATGTGAGGAAAACACCTCAGCAGGTCCATAAACTTGGCTTCATACTCAGTGATGCTCATTGATCCTTGGCGTAGACGCTCAAACTGGTTGATCTTCTCATCTAGATATGTCTTCGGGAAGTATCAGCTAATGAACTCCCGTCGGAAAACATCCCAACTGATCACCTCACCGGGTTGCTTCTCCTCCTCGATGGCCCACCAGTGGCCAGCACTACCTTTCAGAAGGTAGATAGCGTTCTTGAATTTGTCTACTTCAGGGATGTCAAGGATCTGAAAGGCCTTCTCGAGACCTGTCAGCCACAGATCTGCATCTGTTGGATCAGCTGTTCCAGCATAATCTGAAGCTCTGACTTGGCGAAGCTGCTCAAAGGTCTTCCCAATACCCAATGTTTCACCATGGGGAGCCTGTGCTCTTGGCAGAGCCACTGGCAACCTTTCCACCATTAGATTCATCATATCCATTAACTGCCCCATAAGCTACTGATAGGTAGGGTTTTCAAGAATGGCTGGGTCAAGTTGGGGGACCTGAGGCACCCGATCTTCATTTGCCTGCACTCTTGCTCCATCAACTGATGCAGCATCACTACTCTTGGCAGCATGTTATTCATGGTTTCCATACATCTTTAAGCTTTATCTTCCACTATAGGCAGAAGGTTATTGTAAGAAAATCTGGAAAACTCACAAGAACAGACACAACCCTAGTCCTAGATCCATGTAGACTCAGTGACCTAGAGGTCCGATACCAAACTTCTAATGTGACATCCCGCAATCACACAGACAACGAGATGCCACACGAAAATGCATGGAACCACCATAAATCACATATTACCAAAAACATTGGTTAATTAAAATCGATTGTGAAAAGCAGATAAAAGAGAACTATTACATTCAGATCCTTATCCTGCAAAGAAAACATGTTATATAAATATTTACAAACCTTGATATTTGTCCACAGCCTATAGGAACCAGCTGTCCTGTCAGCATCAGAGTTCATCACCTATTCATACATACATAACAGGCCACATCAGGCCAGCAGTAGGATATATAAAGCTACATCAGTTATACATAATAAAACATCGTCAAAACACCTCCGAGGAGCAGAGAGTATAGGGATGATTCTAGGACTCTACTACAAAACAACCAAAACAACAACATATCCATCTCTTGCCTCCTTCTGCTCTTCTTACTTCTCGGCCGCAACCTCATGACCACCACCATGTCTAGCATGATCACCTAAAAAGGTTGTAAACCAATGGGGTGAGACACACAGTCCCAACGAGAAACATAACTCCCCGCCAAAACTATAAAGCTTCAGAAAAAGTAGGTAAAGTAGATAACTGATATCAGTAGATGATAAGAGCAGCATCCTGCGCAGAACTTATTTTATTAACAATCTTACCAGGGTATCCAGGAGGCATATGACCAAATATTCTTTATGGAACATGATTGACAAGATAAGCTTTATAAGAACTTATTACAAAATATAAGGATTGTACAAATAAATGCAAGGTATAACTAGATCAACTATACAAGCAAGGCCTCAATCAATGTTTTGTGTTTTGCCCTAAGCAGTATATACTATTCGGCTAGATTATGTATTATCATGCCCTGAGGAAGTGAGTTGTACCGCTCAAATCCAACCATCGACTGTGAAGCCCAAAGCTGGTGCCATACAAGGTCAATGGAAGAGCTGAACTCCATGACCTCACCACCTCGTGGTCAGTGCACAAGTGCATAACAAGCAGGACCGTAGTCTCATGCTTAGGTGGTCACAGCCATACAGGGTCAGGCTACCCTCTACCTAGCCCACCTTGGTAAAAGTATTGGCGCTAGTGATTCGAGCCACGAGCCTATTCACTATGCTCCATAATCATTGAGCCATGGGCCTCTTCACCATGCTCTTATCACATATCCTAAGCCATGGGCATGTTCACCATGCTCTTTTATATTGAGCCATAGGCCTGAAATCACGCTCTGGAGTCTACAATCAAAGTTGCACTCTAATTCTCCTATTTTTGGCTAGGAGAAACCCCGCATATTCAACAATACGCGCTTCCGGGTTAACCCACAGGAGAACCCATTTCACCATCACCAACTACTGACAATGATGGATCTATGGCTAGGACAAACTACATGATATGTTCCATTGTAATTAATTAGTATATTTTAAGTGGATTGTTAAGGAAACCAAGTTGTAAAACATAAACAACATTGTGTTGCATTATTACCATGGGATTTCAATCCCTCATCACAGAATGCCACTGCCTCTCAAGGCCTACATCATCACCATGGGATAGCAATCCCTTATCTCAACATCATAGGATAACACCTCAACTAGGCACTCATCCTTTATCAGGTCAACAGATCTTTTCACATCATACGGGTGATACATGTTATCCCATCAATCAAGGATTATCATTATTCAGTGCTATTCAAAACACATATACCTCATAGCTCTTACCTGACTATGAATTCATTTGATACACCTGCATGGTTAGTATGCATATTGAGAGAGATAACTGAATCACCAAACATAGATCTTTATGATTATCATGCTATTAGGGTTGAAGGTACATGATTGGATCAACATCCATGATTATAACTACATGAAGAACAAAGTTGTATCTTGTAAACAAATTACATTATTGTTATCAAACCATGAGCATCCACTATGCCTTTATCTTATGAACATAAACATGTATCTTATCATCTTATATCATTGGTTACAACCTATCATTCATAATGCATCACCAATAGAGGTGTGGTTACAAGATAACGACTCACCGAAACTTGGGTTTCTGAGCTAGGTGCAACCCTTACCAAATATACCACCTACCCTCACTATAGGTGTGGTGAGCAGCACATCCCTCACCCAAAGGGGTATCGGGCATGATTACCACCCTCACCAAAAGCCTATTGGCTAGGTCACTTAGCCACACATATCGGCCAACCAAGTTGTGCACCCAAGCACAAAGGATTTCGTGCAACCAATGAGCATAGGTGTATCGTGCAACTAAGGCCAGAATTGTGTCGTGTATCCAGATCCAAGAATTGTGTCATTCAACTATGTGCAGGGTATATCATGCACCCAAGTGCAAGGTGATATCAGGCATTCAAGTGCAAAGATGTGTTGGGCAGCACAACCAGCCCTAACGGCCAAGACCATATTGCCCATTAGGGTTAGCGTTTCATGTCGGGCTTCCACCATCATCATAACGCCCAAGGCCATATCAACCAAGGCCAAGATCATAACGCCCAACAAGCACACTACTGATCTCTATCCAACTACATCATGGCGCTCAAGGAGGGCTATCATTCAACTAAGTTAAGCACTACATATCGGTCACTACTAAGGCATCTATCTAGGGTTTCACCACCGAAGCACCATATTGGGCAACATCAAAACCAACCCATGTCGCCCAAGGCACCAAACAGAGATATCTACCAAGCACCATGTCGGTCAAAGGGACATCCAGGGTTCAACACTCCCAAAACCTTCTTGGGTAACAAGGCATATCAACCAACAACACTAACATGGTGAAGGGGTCATATTGGGCAACACGGTCAACAAAACCCAACTTATCATATCACCCAAGACCAAACCCTAGAAGAGGGGTATCGTGCAAAGCACCATAAAAGGGTATCGTGCAAGGCACAAGGACCATATCGGTTTGGTCATCATCAATCTCAAGATCACCATCATCAAACCCTAATAGATCAAGAGACTTGGCTCACCTCTTAACAACCAAGAGAGAGGGGTTTTGTACAACCTCCATCACATATCGGGCAACAAGGTGGATCATCCCCTTATTGGTCAAGATTCCAACCAAGGCTCACCTCTCAAATCCATGGTGAGAGATGGGTATTACCCAAGCAACTAGAGCATAGACTCACCTCTCAACAACCAAGTGAGAGGGGTTTTTCCTACACCACTAGAGCTCGAACTCACTTCTCAAAACCAAATGGCAGAGAAAGGGGTTTTTCCCAAGGAACCCTAAACTCAAGGTTCGGCCACAAGGTCTAAGAACACATCAACAACATGGCCACTATATATATAACAAGATAAAAGGGTACATACTAGGGCAAGAAACATATCTAACAAGATGCATGGCTGATAAAGATGACATATAAACATGCAACATGAAAAATAAGTAGTATAGCTAGGGTTAGGAGTTATGTAACCCACCTTAAGCAAGCTCCAAGCTCCTATCACTAAGCTCCAATCACCACCTTCGGCCACCTCAAGAAGAAAAACAAAGCTTATAACCACAATGGCCGAAGAACAAGCAAGAAGGAGAAGAAGGTGCAAAGGAAAGAGGGGGAGATGCTCACCATAAGAAGAGAAGCAAGACACACTCTAGGGTTTGGCCACTACTAGAGGAAGAAGAAGACTCCACCAAGGAGATCGACCACCAATCTCTACCAAGGAGAGGTATCGTCCACCAAGGAAAAAGGAAGGAAACTAAGGAACTAAAGGGATCCCAAGCAAGAGAAATGAGAGACATATATAGAAGAGGGTGAAGGGGAAACTAAGGCAAGGTGTCGCCCAACCTAGGGATACATGTCCATGGGGCAAAGCCACCTACTATCTCACCCATCACCACATGTCCAAAGATTTTGCCACATGCTAGAAACAAGCACCAAGTGTCCACAAGGGGGTGACACAAACGATGCTAGGTCAAAGAAGATCACTTGGCCGATACACCTCATGGGCGACACACCACTTGCCCGACACAACCACCTGGCTGACACAAGGCACCAAGCTCACCCTTGCCTGATACAAGCCCCAACAAAGCTAGGCAAAGCCCAAACAAGGCTCAACAAGGCAAAACAAAGCCCAAAGCTACTCAAACAACAAGCCCAACCCTAGAGGATGCAAGGAGAGAGAGAAACATCTCTCAAGGTGTCAGACTTGCACATCAACCCTAAAACTTGGGTTATTTGCAAGTTGCACCTCCAACTCTCAACACAGCACAAACAAACCCTAATCACCATTTGAGGTGATTAGCAAGCATCTAAACATAAGATTTAGGCAAAGCAAATAGGGTAAGCCCAAAATGAAGGTTAGGGTCCTTATAGATATCTCCTTCAGGACTTGAGAAGAGTAAGCTAGAATTACATGGATCAAGGGTTTCTGCAACTATAGTTAAAAGTTGTCATTCATGGGCACATAATAGAATTAGTGGATTGTTATTGTGTACTTCTCGAACATCATATGTTTTGTATGACAAGAACATTATGATCTTTTATGGTGATGCCCTATGTCTGATGAACTATAATTGATAATTGTAAAGACAAATGTGTTGGACACATATATATATTGAATGACTTGATAACTCAAACAATGAATACTTATAGCACTGTCATCTAGAGCGCATAAACGAGAAATGAATTTCTAGAATCAATAGGATGTCTGTATAGAATATTTTGGTTATTGAGCTATTACAAACATTCATGTCTTATTTTTTGTGCAATATGACAAGAGTATCTTCACTAGATGTATTGGGAGATTGACTATTCCATTAGCACTAGTACATAATGATGTACATAGACCTTTTTGGATGAATGCTAAAGGTAGTTACAAGTACCTCATTATATTTACTGATACGATTAGTAAATATTGAAATTTTTATTTAATGAAATACAAGTTTGGATCTCTTGAAGTGTTGAAAAAGATCATAGATTAAATACATAACTAAATTGGTAAAAGTATTAACAAACATTGATGTGATTAATGTTCAAATATTTTAAACCAAGAGTTTGAGGACCTTCTAGGAGATCATGATAGTGTATCCTAATGAACTCCTTCTGAAATATATTGATGTTTCAGAAAGAAGGAATCACACCTTGTTAAGTCACTGTGCGATTATCAATAAATCTAGCTAATCTTCCAATATATTTCCTTTGGGCACATGTTGCACACTAAAAAAAGTACCATGTAGATCGGTTCAAAAGACACCATATGAGATATGGTGTAAAGAGGTGAGATCACCTCCTTACTAAAATTTAAAGGAAATACAAAACATCCACTTTTTCCAAGAAAAATAGACCATGTGGAATGTATGTATAATATTCCAAGTAAATAAGCATGATTTATATACATATAAAATGTCAATAGTAGTGGAAAGAAACTAGTTATTACATTGCTTATGAACTCTTGTTCACTACATACGTTTCTTTAAAAAAAAGAACATAAAAGAAACTATGTGATCTAGAAACAAACAATCTAGTAATCCTTGATAGCAAAACTTGAATCTACTACTCCTGAACTTGGTCCTCTTGACCTTGTTCAACACCTTGATCTATCCCTGGGTGGTTGAGAAAGCACCCAGTAAAATGAAAAGAAGAACAAGGTATGTGTCAGAGAAAATGAACAAGCAAAAAAGATAAGAAAACTATAAGGAAATAGGGATAAGATTTCATCATAAGATGAGGAAAGTTGAAAGAATGAGGCATAAGTAAATAGATGTTTGCCATAACAAAAATAGTAAAAAGGTTGCATGCATGATTATTATTGACTACCTAAACTATGTAGGGTTGAGACACCTACCTAACCTCAACCAATAGGTGACAGAGAGTAAAACATTCCAATCACCTATAAATTTTCTATATTGGTGAGAGTAACACATTCCCTTGGGTGAATTTACACATGCCCTATCTATGGGTGGTTGTACAAATGCACTGCTACTCTAGTTTATTAGTCTAATAAAATCAACATGCTAAGAACCATGGAAAGTATAAGCATCAAGTAAATATAAAAATGGCAATGGGGTACAAGACCCAAGAAATAAAGATTAAAACTAATTTTGAGGCAATTATAGATAAGGAATTGTCAAAAAGGGAAATTAGGGTTTAATGATAGCCTCATTAGCTAAACTAGGTTAAGTTACATATTTTCCCAACTTAGGTGTAAGGAAAGCACATACCTTTTTTTAAGAGATCCAATTACTCCTTCTTCACTACTTTAATCAATTCTGAAGATTGATTTCCTATTTTTAATGTTTAAACATGAATTAGGTTTTACTCAAGTATAAAGGCAAGGAAACCCTAACTTTTGTACTTTTCAAACAAAACCTCATTGTTGACCCTAAAACTATCACCATTGTCTTAGTTAGGTTTTTCTGATTAAGAAAATATATAATTTTATGTATTTTGAAGATATGGACCTTTAGATGAATATTTAGTGATTTTTAATCAATTAAATCATTTCCTAAAATACTTTTTTGACAAACTCAAAATCAGAAAGATGAGATTTTTCTGAGTCCAGAACATATTTTACTTTTAATTTCGGAAAAACGGTTAATTAGTTATGATTTTATGAAAACCAACCAATTAGGAAATGCCACGTAGGCATGGTTGTTTTAAAATAGACAAAAAGAGCGAGAGAGGGGACCGGGCCTACGACTTGGCCCAATGGATGTGGGCTATGTCAGCAGTCCACGCCAAATCAGCCGGGTCAAAGACAAAACCAATGACCAAAGCACCCTCGCGTGAAACAGAGGAGAAAGAGAAGGAAAGATAGGGGTAAAACCGTAAAAACACAACCCAACATCTTCCCCACTTGCGACACCATGGTCGGCAAGCTCCAAGTCAAGCTTTTGGACATTTTCGCAAACATCAATGAAACTCAACAAATAAGGAACTAATGGAAAGCTTAGGAGAAGACGAATTCAACGGTACCTTCAATTCGTTCGGAGGTGGTGAGGAGAGAGAGGGAAATCTACCACAAAGCCTAGGGTAATCCTTGGTCTCCAGCAACACACTAGCGAATAAGGGAGTGATTGGGTGGAGAGAAACATTGCAAGGGTCTCCAGGAAGCTGAGGGTAGAGATATATATAGGCAAGGTTGTGTAGGGAGGCGAGTAGGTAGTTGCCTGAACTTGCTTGAAGAGTAAGGTTTGGGGCTTTCCTGAAACATTGACAAAACACCAAGATTTTAGGATCAAAGGATGCATAATCAAATTTGGAAACTGATGGGACAAAAATCGTGGGAAATCATCGAGTATAGAGAGAGTTATTGGAGTTTTAAATTCTACAAGTATAGCTATCCGACTGGAGCTGGAAGATGATGTTTTGACTATTTGATCCCACAGACACATGCCCCCAGTCAATCTGGACCGTCTGCTCGGGCACAAAACCAATATATGTCTGTGTGACATATATATTTCTAATCCTATTTATAAAGTGATGCTTATATTATTAAATAAATTTCTCTCTCTTCATTTGAGTTCTCAAACAATTTCCAAATTTAATAAAAATTAACACCCTGACTAATTTTGAAGTGTAGAATCTGAATATGAAATTCGTTTTTCCTTTTGAGAACTTTTAATGGGTGAAATAATTCAAAACTTATTTCTCTTACCTCCTTCATTAATGATGATAAGATTCCCTAAATTTGATGAAACTTCACCCACAAGTCACCCTAAGTGCCTTGGATATGAATTTGTTATTAATTTCACATGTTGAGATTATTTATTTATTTATTTAATATATTGAAGGTTCTACACACTTTCTCTCTCCTAATTTTACCCTTAAAACAAATATTCTCCAAATTGAGTGAAAATTCACCCAAAGGTATATATTAATATGTAGAACATGAATTTGGCATCCATTGTTACTTTTGGTGTCATTAAAGATTTTATTTTGTACTTTTTAAGTTATCTTCTATTTCCCTTTTCAATAAACACTATTATAATTACCAATTTTCCAAAAGTTGTAAAACTTATCACCCAAGCAATCTTATACCCAAAGGAAATGAATTTGGTTTTAGAATTATCTTCTAAGTTCCACTTTTTTGGCAAATTATCCTTGTATTCACTTAATGGGAAAATAAATTCATTTATTGTCACGTTATCCTCACCTTTAGGATTTTCTCTTTTTTTCACACAAAAGCCATATAAACTTCTAGATCGGTTTTTATTTTTATTCTTATCTCTCTTAAGTGGTCATTTTGCAAATCAAACCCATTAGTAAATAGTCACTGAGATATTTGTGCTTAATTCCTTATAGGGTAAAAATATTGGGAACAAGTATACACAAAACCTTAATAATTTTCACTAATTCAACATCTAGGACATAAAAGAAAGAAAAGATCTAAAAAAGGCTGAAACTAACATTATACATGGATTTATGATAAAAAAAATCTCATCTCTAAGATCCCAAGTGGTTTTCTTCCAAACCATGATACTTCCATAAAACCTTCACCATCTCGATCTCATTATTCTTCAACTACTTAACTCGAGAATCAAGAGTGATCAGAGGTAACTCTTCATATGTAAGATTCTCTTGAATCTCCAGAGGTTCAATTGAGAGCACATGAGAAGGGTCCTTTACATACTTCCTTAGCACAGAGACATGAAATACATTATGGATCTTATCATAGGCAGTAGGAAGGGCTAATCGGTATGCACAGTCTTCCACCTTATCCAAGATCTCAAATGGTCAAACATAACACAGACTAAGCTTGCCTTTAACTTTAGACCTCGCATAGAACGTATAGGTTTGATCTTCAAGAAGGCATATTCACCCACTAAGAAACTCACTTCGGACCATTTCTTATCAGCATACATCTTTGGTCGATCTTGGGCAACTTTCATTTGCTTCTTGATCAACTAAACCTTCTCTTCATCACCTACATATCATCAGACCTCACTAGAGCTCGTTCCCCCACATCATCCCAATGTAATATGGAGAACGACAAGGTCTTCCATACAAAGCTTCATAAGGTGGAATACCAATACTAGATTGGTAGATATTATTATAAGCAAACTCTGTCAATGGAAGAAACTTATCCCATACACCTCCCCAATCCATAACACAGGCACGAAGAAGATCTTCCAAAATTTGCACTGTTCTTTCGGATTGACCATTAGTTTGAGAATGATAGGTCGTACTAAAATGCAATTCAGTACCCATCTCTTCTTGAATTTGAATCCACAACCGAGAGGTGAACTTTGGGTCATGATCAAACACTATCACTTTAGGAAATCCATGCAGACAAACGATCCAATCCACGTACAACTGTGCCATCTCATCAACCTTGTATGTGGATTTGAAAGGAAAAAAGTGGCAGATTTAATAAATCGATCATTCACAGCCCACACAGCACCAAAACCCTTCCTGGACTTAGGGAAACTAGTGACAAAGTCTATAGTCTTCTCCCAATTCCATTCTGGAATTTCAAGCCGGTCCAGAAGACCACCTGGTCATTGATGCTCAATCTTGACTTGCTGACAAGTCAAACACTTTGTGACGAATAAGGCGATATCCTTCTTCATGTTTTTCCACCAAAAACTTCACTATAGTTCTTTGTACATTTTGTTAGTACCAGGATGTATGGTGTACTTAGACCCATGGGCTTCACTCAAAACCTTTTGTCGCAAGTTCCCAACTTTAGATATCCACAACCTTTTTCGGAAACATACAACTCCATCCACTCCAATTGAAAAGTCAGACTATGGTTTCTCAGCTAAGGCTTTCATCTCCTCAAGCTCAGTAATTTCAAGCTATGCATCAACAACTTCAGAAATCCAAGAAGGTGTAATGGACAAACTATCCATGTGAACACACAACTTCTCAACATCTTCGTCATCATTAGGCTACAGTTTCCAATAGGAAACAAACTCCAGGTTCATGGCTGCACATACCACATTCTTCTTCCAACTCAAAGCATCAGCTACTACATTCGCTTTACCAGGATGATAGGTGATGTTAAAGTCATAGTCCTTGAGAATCTCCATCCATCTATGTTGCCTCAGATTTGCCTCAGATTTAGATCCTTCTGTGTCAACAGATACCTCAAACTTTTATGATCTGAGAAAACTTCAAACTTCACTCCATACAGATAGTGTCGCCATATTTTTAAAGCATGCACGATAGGTGCTAGCTCTAAATCATAGGTAGGCAAGTTTCCTTCATTAGGTTTCAACTAGCACGAAGCATAGGCGATCACTCGATCCTCTTGGATCAAAACACACCCTAACCCTTTCTTAGAAGAATCAATGAAAATAATGTAGGGTTTTCCATCAACAGGTAGAGCAAGAACAGGAGAAGATGTCAAACAACTTTTTAACTTTTGAAAATTGTCCTCACATTCAGGTGTCCAAACAAACTTGACTTATTTTCTTGTCAACTTTGTCAGAGGAAGAGCCAACTCAGAAAAACTCTTGATTAACCTCCGATAGTGACCTACTAAACAAAGGAAACTACAGATCATAGATGGGGTCTTTGGATCTTTCAACTTGGTCACAACATCTACCTTTGTAGGATCAACAACAATATGTTTGGTAGAAACCACATGATCTAAGAACATCATTTCCTTGATCCAGAACTCACATTTTTGAGAATTTATCATACAGTTGATTCTCTCTTAGTGTGTTCAGAACGATCTGCAGAAGTTCATGATGTTTTTCTTCAGATTCAGAGTAGACCAACACATCATCGATGAACACCACTACGAAGTGATCAAGGTATGGATAAAACACTCGATTCATCTAGTCCATGAAAGCAACAAGGGCATTAGTCAAACCGAAAGGCATGACCAAGAACTTGTAATGCCCATAATGTGTTGTGAAAGCTGTCTTCGAGACATCCTCATCCTTTACGCGCATCTGGTAGTAGCCACTCCATAGATCCATCTTTGAAAACACAGTGGTTGACTTCATCTGGTCAAACAGATCATTGATGCGAGGCAAAGGATAGCAGTTCTTTATCGTCACTTGATTAAGCATATGATAATCCATGCACATACGCAACGAACCATCCTTCTTCTTCACGAACAAGAAGGGGCTCCCCAGGGTGAAACATTAGGGCAAACAAAGCCCGTGTCGAGAAGCTCCTAAAGCTGCTTCTTAAGCTTAGCTAGTTCTACATGGGACAAGCGATAAGGAGGCTTCGATATGGGAGAAGTTCCTAGTGCGAGCTCGATGGAGAAATCCACCTTGTGAGTTGGCGGCAAGCCAGAAAACTCCTTAGGAAAAACATCATGGAAGTCCTTTACCACATCAATGTGACCGAGAGCAAGAGATGTAGCATCGAGGACTATAGAGGCTAAGAAAGCTCAACACCCTTACAAGACAAGATTTTCATATTTGATGGCGAAGATGAAAAACTGCCGATCTTCTCACTTCCTACCCTTAACACACATTCTTCCCACAATAGGATGTAACAAACTAACTTTTGATACCTCACAAAACAAAATAGCTTTGTACCTCTTCAACCAATCCATTCCCAGGATGACATTAAAGGCAGTCATGTGAAGTAAGATGAAATTTGAGAGAAACATTATACTAGAGATACAAAGGTCCAAGGTCGGGAGTTTAAGATAAGAACAGCAGATCCTACTACTAGGGGTTTTAACATATAAGACATGATCCATAAATTCTCATTCTATCTCTAACAGGGCAGCAAACTCAGATGATATGAACATATTCGATGAACCAGAATTGAAGAGAGCTTTAACTAGATGCATATTAAGATGTAAGGTACCTTTGATTACTTCATTATCTCCTTCATCTTCCTCAGCATTAAGGGCAAACACCCTTCCATTCCTCCTATCCATAGGTGGTTGTCGACCTTGCTGGTTCTGATTTTTGTTTCTCAGAGGCAGTTTTTGTCATTGTTGTGGCTGTTGAGTAGGCTCCTAAACTAGAGCTGGTCCTCGCCCAAGCTAAGTGCATTTGGGTCAAATGTGTCCAGCTTGACTACACACGTTGCAGATAGGTGTAGGTCGATCATCTCTATGGTGTTGACCATTACGAGTAGGGAACCTTCATGGCGGGTGAGAACACAAACAATGGTTGCACGTGTCATGTCCTTGGTTTCCACCAGCATTCTGCCTCTTGTTGTTGTTGTTGTTGTTATTGTTGTTCCCGGAAGACTGGAATCCCAGATAAGACTCGATCGCCAAATCCTTACCCACTATTTGTTACAATTCCAGGGGAAACTGGGGGATAAGGTTCTGACCAATGTTGTAGCTCAAACCCTCAAGAAATAGGGTTGATCTCCTTTCAGCTCCAAGGTCCACCGCATAGCGCTCTAGGAGGGGGAAACACTACATGTACTCAGAGACACTCATGCTTACTTGACATAGGTTGTAGAACTCTGCCTCCTTCTTCTTTAGAAATGTGGGGCAGATGTACTTCTCAAAGAACAGCTTGAGGAACTACTCCTAGGTCATGCTAGTGGTATCACGGGTATGAGTCATACCCGTCTTGTGAGGAGGACATGCCATGCCCTCAAAGGTATGCTCCAAAGCTAAAACCCAGTCATCAAATTTATCCACCATGTTTGGATCACTCTCACCCTTGAAGTATGGTGGTTGCATCTTGATGAAGCTTGTGAGGGTGAACTTGTTCGATTTGGCTACAACAACCGCAACATTGGAAAGCTGCCCCACTAACGTAGTCGAGAGTAGCTGGAGCAACATTGTGAGCTCTTGCTCAGGGGTCATACGAGGGGTACCAACATGGGCAGTAGGGACTGACCCATTGTTGGAGGGAGTCACCAGAGTGTCCTAGTTGTCAGTGTTGCCAGATGTGGTGCCATAAGTGGAGTTGTTCATGTCTCCAAACAAATCTCCCTTCCTGAAAGATAAGGGTATGACATAAGATAACAGGAGTAGGTAACAAGGATGGCTTAGGCTACTATTGCCTCTGAGCATACTATTTCAGGCAGTCAGTATCAGTGTAGGCCAGGCCGGTATCATATGGAAATGGGAGTCCCCGTAAACAAAGCTAGTGGCACGGAGGAAAATATTGCCAACCCCCAGACCCTGATCCATTCTAGACACCCTTGTCTTCAACTTATGCCCTAGAAGTTGCCCAAGGATCTGATACCATTTTGTAAAGAGGAGAGATCACCTCCTTACTCAAATTTAAAGGAAATACAAAACATCCACTTTTTTCCAAGAAAAATAGACCGTGTGGAATGTATGTATAATATTCCAAGTAAATAAGCATGATTTAGATACATATAAAATGTCAATAGTAGCGGAAAGAAACTAGTTATTACATTGCTTATGAACTCTTGCCCACTACATAAGTTTCTTTGAAAAAAAGAACATAAAAGAAACTATGGGATCTAGCAACAAGCAACCTAGTTATCCTTGATAGCAAAACTTGAATCTACTACTCCTGAACTTGGTCCTCTTGGCCTTGTT
Source organism: Alisma plantago-aquatica (assembly GCA_963693085.1). NCBI lineage: Eukaryota > Viridiplantae > Streptophyta > Magnoliopsida > Alismatales > Alismataceae > Alisma > Alisma plantago-aquatica. The sequence continues at coordinate 457,178,280 of OY856412.1, forward strand.
GAACACCTTGAACTATCCTTGATTGGTTTGGAAAGCACCTGGCAAAAGGGAAAGAAAAACAAGGTATATCTCAGAGAAAATGAATAAGAATGAAAGATAAGAAAACTATAAGGAAATAGGGATAATATTTCATCATAAGATGAGAAAAGTCGAAAGAATGACACATAAGTAAATAGATGCTTGCCATAACAAAAATAGTAAAAAGATTACATGCATGATTATTATTGACTACTTAAACTATGTAGGGTTGAGGCACCTACCTAACCTCAACTAATAGGTGAGGGAGAGTAACACATTCCAATCACCTATAAATTTTCTACATTGGGGAGAGTAACACATTCCCTAGGGCAAATTTTACACATGCCCTATCTATGGGTGGTTGTACAAAAGTACCACTACTCTAGTTTATTAGCCTAATAAAATCAACATGCTAAGAACCATGGCAAGTATAAGCATTAAGTAAATATAAACATGGAAATGGGGTACAAGACCCAAGAAATAAAGATTAAAACTGATTTTGAGGCAATTATAGTTAAGGAATTGTCAAAATGGAAAATTAGGGTTTAATGATAGCCTCATTAGGGAAACTAGGTTAAGTTACATATTTCCCAACTTAGGTGTAAGGAAAACACATTCCTTTTCTTAAGAGATCCAATTACTCCTTCTTCACTACTTCAATCGATTCCAAAGATTGATTTTCTATTTTCATTATTTAAACATGAATTAGGGTTTACTCATGTATAAAGGCAAGGAAACCCAAACTTTTGGACTTTTTGAACAAAACCTCATTTTTGACCCTAAAACTATCACCGTTGTCTTAGTTAGGTTTTTTTTATTAAGAAAACATCTAATTTTTTGTATTTTTAAGATATGGACCTTTAGATGTATTTTTAGTGTTTTTAATCAATTAAATCATTTCCTAAAAATACTATTTTGACAAACTCAAAATCAGATGTTGAAACTATTTTTATTAGAAAGATGGGATTTTTTGAGTCCAGAAGATATTTTACTTTTAATTTTGGACAAATGGTTAATTAGTTATGATTTTATGAAAACCAACAAATCAAGAAATGCCACGTAGGCATGGTCATTTGAAAATATAGAAAGAGAGTGAGAGAGGGGCCCGATCCCATGACTTGGCCCAATGGATGTGGTCCATGTCAGCGGTCCACGCCAAATCAGTCGGATCAAAGTCAAAATCAATGACCAAAGAACCCTTGAGTGAAACAGAGGAGAAAGAGAAGGAAAGATGAGGGTAAAACCATAAAAACACAACCCAACATCTTCCCCACTTGTGAAACCATGGGTGGCGAGCTCCAAGCCGAGCTTTTGGGCATTTTCACAAACATCGATGAAACTGAACAAACAAGGTACCGATGGAAAGCTTAGGAGAAGACGAATTCAACGATACCTTCAATTCATTCAGAGGTGGTGAGGAGAGAGAGGGAAATCTTCCACAAAGCCTGGGGCAATCCTTGGTCTCAGGAGACACACGGGTGAATAAGGGAGCAATTGGGTGGTGAGAACTATTGCAAGGGTCTCCAGGAAGCTGAGGGTAGAGATATATATAGGCAAGGTCATGTAGGGAGGCGAGTAGGTAGTTGCCCGAACATGCTTGGAGAGCAAGGTTTGGGGCTTTGTTGAAACATTGACAAAACACCAAGATTTTAGGATCAATCAGTGCAAAATCAAATTTGAAAACTAACGAGACAAAGGTAACGAGAAATCATCTAGTATAGAGAGGGATATTATAGTTTTAAATTTCGCAAGTATAGCTCCTATTTCCCAATCAGACTGGAGTTGGAAGATGATGTTTTGGTCATCCGATCTCGTGGACTCACTCGGTCGTCTAGACCATCCGCTCGGATACAAAACCAATATATGTCTGTGTGACATATATTCTAATCCTATTATAAAGTAATACTTATATTATTAAATAAATTTCTCTCTCTTCATTTGAGTGCCCAAACAATTTCCAAATTTAATAAAAATTGACACCTTGATTGATTTTGAGGTGTAGAATCTGAATATGGAATTATTTTTGCCTTTTGAGAACTTTTAATGGGTTAAATAATTCAAAACTTATTTTCTCTTTCCTCCATTAATGGTGATAAGATATCCTAAATTTGATGAAACGTCACCCACAAGTCACCCTAAGTGCCTTGGATACAAAATTGTCATTAATGTTACATGTTGAGATTATTTATTTATTTATTTAATATTTTGAAGGCTCTACACACTTTCTCTCTCCTAATTTTACCCTTAAAACAAATATTCTCCAAATTGAGTGAAAATCCATCCAATGGTATATTTTAATGTGTAGAACACGAATTTTGCATCCATTGTTACTTTTGGAATCGTTAAAGATTTCATTTTGTATTTTTTTAAGTTATCTCCTATTTCCCTTTTCAATAAACACAATTATAATTACCAATTTTCAAAAAGTTGTAAAACTTATCACCCAAGCAATCTTATACCCAAAGGAAATGAATTTGGTTTTAGAATTATCTTCTAAGTTCCACTTTTTAGGCAAATTATCCTTGTATTCACTTAATGGGAAAATAAATTCATTTATTGTCACATTATCCTCACCTTTAGGATTTTCTCTCTTTTTCACACAAAAGCCATAGAAACTTTTAGATCGATTTTTATTTTTATTCTTATCTCTCTTAAGTGGTAATTTTGCAAATTAAACCCATTAGTAAACTCTCATTGAGATATTTGTTCTTAATTCCTTACATGGTAAAAATATTGGGAACAATTATACACAAAACCTTAATAATTTCCACCAATTCAACATATAGGACATAAAAGAAAGAAAAGCTCTAAAAAAGGTTGAAACTAACATTATACATGTATTTCAGTTCATTACATATGGCATGGGAAAGGTTTCGATGAGTCTTTTGTAGTGATTAGGATTGAAAGCTTGTATAAGAAAATAGTTTCTTAAAAGTATTTATCCACAAATCAAATGAATTTTATCTTGTTGAATACTACTTATATTCGATCCCGACAACAAAATGTTTTTTGCTAGGATGACTGAATTCCTGAAGGGAACTTAGTTCCAAAGGAATTAGTGGGAGTAAAAGTAGAAATAGAAATTTTTTAGACAAATAAGAAAACATTGAACCTAAAGAGGTAGAACAAGGAACAAGGAGAATCGCAAACTGTTGTGGAATCACAAGTTCCTTATGTAACACAGAACTCATTGTTTTAGTAGAATGTCTTGAGTTTGAAAGATTATCATATCTTATAACTCAAGAAGGTGGTAAGTTGATAATAGAGATGAGTCAACTACCTACCTAGAAACTATTAAGGAATCATATTCTAAAAAATGGCTTGAGGCCATGAGATCTATGATGGACTCCATGTAAACCAACAAGGTATGACCTTGGTGGATCGATCTGATGGGGTAAAACCCATAGGGTGTATTTGGGTTTTTTGTAAGAAGACCAACATGGAAGGGTAGATTGGTTGTAAAGAGTTTCAAACTAGTTCAAATTGTTGAACATGATGAGGCCTTTCACCATTTAGCATGGTTAAATCCATCTGGATCATGCTTGTTGTTGCAACTTATTATGACTGTGAGATTTGGCATATGGATGTTAAAACTACATTCCTTAATTGGAATAATCAATAGGATGTGTATGTGACACAACCTAATGGTTTTATAGATTCATTAATGCAAATAAAGTTTATAAGCTACAGAGGTCAATTTGATAATTGAATCAAGCATCTCAGAGTTGGAATCTTCAATTTGACAAGATAGTCAAAGGGTTTGACTTGAGTCTAAATGAAGATGGAATATGTGATTACAAAATATTTAGCGGGACAATATTGATATTCCACATGATGATGCAAAATAACATCCTTATCCTATAAATATTAAAACCTGGCAAGGAAAGTACCTTCTATGTGAAGGGTTTAGGCAAAGCATCCTATGTGATAGGGATTGAGGTCTATAGAGACATATATGGAAAGTTTCTTGACCTAGGTAAAAGCACATATATTGGTAAGATGATGAAGGGTTCAACATGCAAGACTCAATGAGAGAAAACTTTTCCATGTTCCATGGAGTTAGTCTTTCAAGAGCCTAGTGTCCTAGTTCTTATGAAGAAGCCCCAGAGGGAAGGTTTGAGTTGGTCAAGCCCTAGAGGGAAGACCATTGGGCACCTCGAGAGGTGACCCCAGGCACCAAGCTTTGGATGGAAAAGGTGGCCTTATGTCCCTTGCAAGGACAAAACCCAAAGAGAGGGTAATCCAGGGTTTAGGGTAAAAGTGGTTGAGAAGTTACATTGAAAACATAATTTGGATTGTTAATTAACTATTTGCTATATTTAGGTTGTTAGAGCCTACTTGTGATGTTTTGTTTGTCCCCACATACTGGTATAGAATTATACTTACCGACATTTTGTTTTTCAGAATTTTAGGTACAAATATAAAAATGGACAAATAGTAAAATGAAATTTGTGAAGATAATGACTAAATATTTCAAGGAGGATTAGATAGGTAGATTTTTTCTATGGATAGAAGTTGTAGATCCTATGTTGAAAAGGTATGCAAAAGTTTTATTTTATTCCAACTTTCCAGTTTAGTTTTAGTAGAATTTGATAATTATTTTTTATTAAATCGTCAAACCATTGATCTTGGAATTTTGGGATAACGCCTCTAACATCTTGGTCTCCCTTGATTGGGGGTTTCTGGGAAGCAAGGTCATTACAACTTACCTCCTTCTACAATCCTTGTTCTCCTTCTGTGATGCTACAAATTTCCTATCCAAGGAAGAAGAAAGAGGGGATCTTCTTTGAAAAAGAATCTAGGGTTTCAATTGACTTCCTTTTAGGGTTTAAAAAGCTTCCTTCTAGTGATCTTGACCTAAAACAGTAAGAATCCCCTTCTTTCCTCTGTTTATTTCTTTGTTATCCTTCCTCCTACCTTTATCCAGGTCAGAACCTTGCTATTCCATGGTAGAAATTGCTGTAAAGCTCTAAAACCCTACCTTTCTTGCTCCTTATGCTAAGGGTTTGCTCATTTGATGAAGAAAGGTGCTAGATGGACGAGTTCACATCTTATGTTTGGACTTTCTACCTTACATGCTCATGTTTTCTTCTATTTGGGAGTTTATCTTCTAATTAGAGGCAAGTTTTATAACCTGCTCCACGTTTATTGCTTACCATAAGCTTGCTAGCTCATGTTCTTGCTTGAAAATGATGATCCATGCACTAAAAAGCTATGCTTGACTTGGATTTCGATTTTTATAATGTTCCCTATTTTGATTTCAATTCTAGATGAACTTGTGATCATGTGTACATTATTCCTAAGGTATAATATGACTTGTATCAGGTTGTCTTGACAACCTATGGTGCTAAGCACCTATCAACCAATGGTCAATTTTAGGGTTTAAAGTTGATTTCTTCTACAAATCCATGACCAGATGATGGTACCATTGCAACAACCCTATGGTGTTGTCTTCATGTCAACTGATGGTTGAGATCAAAGATGTCAGATGATGGTGACAACCTATGGTCACCCCCTTAAGTTAGGTTTTGAATCAATTAGAAGTTTAATGATCAACCATTAAGTACCCTACTGATGTTATCAATCAATGATGACATTAGCTTAATATTTGATGTTGATTAATGAATATAGTGTTGATCTAACAACCTATGGTGACTTAATGGTCATAATGATGGTGGATCAGATCTCCACAACCTATGGTGATCTAACCATATAGTTGTAGCATCAATTAAGCCTTAGACCAATGGTTTCTTGGGTCACTTGATGCAATGGTCAGACCTATACTATAATTGATGGCTTTAACATATGAACTTGACCCAATGGTCAAGATCTAATGTTTATTCCTCCAATAAAGTGGAATGATGGCTAATGTAATATGTTGGTCCTAATAATGTGATTTATATGGTTTCCTTTATATGATCAACTTAAGGAGCTTACTTGTTGACAATGGATTGCTTGTTTTAAATGAACAGTCAATTGTGGGTTTTACCTTACTCTCAATGGAACTTTTTGTGTTGTTAATTAAGGGATGACTAGGGATAGATGGTGACTCTTTCTAGAAAACAAATCAAGGACTTTATTGGTGGTTTATCCAAGGTGTTTACTTATGTAAACAACCAATGGTCTTACCTTTTAAACATCCAATGGTTCTGGGTGATATTGTGGTATGTTGATATGGGTTGAATGATGATGGAACAAATGGAGGGTTATCCTTAATAAGGTAGTCTTACCTATTCACTCATATGAATAGAAGGGATGATAACCGTATTGTGTTGATATGTAACCCTAATGAAGTATAGCTTGTTATACCTAGCTTTAATATAACTAAATGATGGTAATTGGGTATGAATAGTCCTTGAATGACTAATACAATCATGGAGTACTCTCTTATTGTTGTTGAAACCCTAGTATGCTATAAATCGATGGTTACACCTTGATTTATGTGTGGGTTCATACTTGATAATACTATGGAATGTGATGGTGATGCTTCACCTTATGCATCCATGATCCAATGGGGATTTCGTGAGCTAGGGTTTGGGTATAAGTGCTAATTAGTAACGTTAATATAATTTATCTTGTTGAACCTAACTCTAATGCAAATAGATAAAGATGAGTATTCATGTTTAACATTCTTATATGATAGCATGATGGTGATATAACCTCCTTAATATTATCATAACCTTAATGTATTAATTGATGGTTATCGTAGCCACATGGTTGATACTTTCTTATGCTAAACATGTGCATTATGAATATGATGAGGGTTAATAATATCTAGATTCCTTTCATGTTGATGTCATAAAGGAATATTATTAATGCTAATATAACCCTTCTATGTTGGTTTATGAATATCTCCTAGCTCACTAATACAATATTGTGCTGATCTGGTGTACTATATGTAAGTGATGTTGTTGAGCCTTGCTATAAGGCATGGAATGATAATAATGATCTTGTAGGGAATAATATGTTGGTCTTAATGACCTTTGGTCATGGTTGAGCCCTAAATGAAGTGTAATCCTCTTGTGTTGCTAAGGGTTGATACCCTATGATATTGTGAAAAGGATTTATGTCCTGTGATAGAATGATGGTCTTAATGACCTTTGGTCATGGTTCAGCCCTGAATGAGGTGTAATCCTCTTATGTTGATAAGGGTTGATACCCTATGATATTGTGAAAAGGATTTATATCTTGTGATAGTATGATGACTAGTGCAACCTCATGAATGGTAAATGAATAGTATCATGTGATGATGAGATGAGAAATTATGTTTCACACGTTTTATATCTTTGAAGTTGTGATAATTATATGCTTGCTAGAAGTGAATTTGGGTATGTATGTCCACTTGTTTGATGCAGCTTTAATTCACCCAATTGGAGATAAATAATCAAGTGAAACTTTAATCATGTAGTGCCATGTGCCATAGAACCATCTTCAGTGTCAGTACTTGCTGGATGGTGAAACGAGTATTCCTAATGGAAACTCGGAGCACAAACTATTAAGTATGCGGGGGGCTTGTCATCTTGACACCAAGTGTTTCGGGAGGATGGTTGCGGCCATACAGACGTTTTTTTAGAATGAATTTGGTCAGGTCTTAGTGATTATAACATGATGTGGTTAGAGGAAAACTACGGTTGTACCTCAGTGATTGGGTTTGTATACCCTAGATGCTAGCACTGTGACCTGTACCAAGGTGGGCTAGTTACATGACTATATGTCATTGTTTTGTAGTTTGACTATATGTCATTGCGGTGCAGACTCGTACTGACTGAGTATGGAGAAGATCTTGGAGTCTGGATCTTCCTAGATCCTATATGGAACTAATTGTGACCAAGCGGTGGTCAGTTGGACTTTGACTGGTACGACTCAAACTCTCCAAGGCTTAATAAAAGATGTAATACAACCGTGTAGGATATTTGTTTAGGGTTATACATGACATTTCACATTGGATGATAACCCTTGTTTGTTATTTTTACATAAAGATGATGCTTATTGCAATTGAGAGATAGTAGAAATACTTAGGTTGTGGATATTCTTAATATTGTAGATGCGTACATATAGTAGCTATGCTTGTGTTGATAACTATACTGGTACAGCTGATTATAATCATGATGATAGTTATCTCATGTTGTTAGTTATGTTTAGCATGCTAGCCATGCCTTTGTAACTAGAGATGCATATACTGCTAATCATACTTATCCAGATAGTTTTGCTTATGTTGTAGCTCTTCTTATGATGTTGATATGTTCAACCTGTTAGACATGCTGATGTTGTTAGCTATGCATTTGATACTAGATTTATTCATGATGTTAGAGATGCTCATGCTGCTAGACTCCTTATATTGTTAATAGGGATATGAGAATAGTTTGGATAATGAAGCTAGTTATTATCTTCTCCTTTATGTATTTTTTTAATCATCAATGTTGTTGAGCTTATTTTTTATATATGATTAAATTGCTTAAACTGTCTCATTACCTTAAAATGTTGGAATCAATAAAAGTTGTTAGAGGTTATATCTATTGTTGGGACATGGATCTCACCCTTGTGGTTTGCCACATTTTTATTAGGTAATTGAAAATGATGAAAACAAACATATGGAAGCAAAGTATAGATATAGTAATGAATCTTTGAGAAAGTTGATTAGATTTCTAGTGTGTCCTAGAGTTGTCCATGTACTCTTAGATCTGGGCAGGAAAAGTGTGTATATGGTGTTTCAAATGAATCAGAATTTTGTTGGTATGTTAATGTTTGTTTGTGTAACATATACAAATATTGTTCTCCTATGTATATATGTTGTGGCTAAGATGATAAACCAATTTGTATCAAATTCTTAGCATAGTATGGATACAAGAAAGATGTTGGGTTCTTATGCAAATGTTTTTGAGTGGGTGTTGATGTTGAAATTGGTTTTAATTTACCCATATTTTTGGGTATGTGATTAATTAGTGATTGTTTGTGTTTTATGTTTTGAGTAATCTAATTTAGTGTAGGATCTCACAAAGGAGAACTATGTGTCCCTAATCTCGCCCATTGGTGCGTGGATAGCTAAGACAAGAGTCTTGATAGTCCTCCACCATCTCCACTCCATCCTTCCTCCTAATGCATCCTGACAAGGAAGACAACCAGCTAGCACCAACCATTGTTACCCCTACCCTGACAAGGAGTTGTTGACCATCGGTTATAGCCACTGAGTGGATATATTCAGTGTACCATCTTCTTCCCTTACCCCATTCATCCTACTTCATCTCCCACTCCTACCTCCTTCCAACAGCACACCATGTCTTCATCCATTTGTAGATTTGTAATAATATGTTACTGACCTTTTGACTAGGAAGTACAAGTTACTGAACTTTTGACTAGGAAGGATTTTGAGCTATAAAGATTAAATATTTCACAAAATAATGCATTGAATGTACTCAACATGCGTAAAGTTGTTATTTTTAGGAAATCAGGGAAAACAACATTGGATTTACGATCTGGAACCATGATCAATATGTAAATCTCGTTAAATTGGTGAATTTGACATTAGGTTCACCTATTTGGACTTAGGATGACTGATTTATCATTTTTTAATATATTTATTAGAAACTATATTGAAAAGAAAGGGGGTTACCATGTTATTATGCATAAGTTGATGGTTACGTAAACTTGGTTCATATAGACCTGACTAGATCTGTGATTCTCCACAACTACATATACTAAAGTGGGCATGGAACGTGGCCCCTTCCCTACCTCTGGATCAAAACCAGTGGTAGGACAACCATTAGATCAGTAGCTTGCAACTGTCTCCCTTGATTTGACCACTTGCGGCCTCACACCCGTAGGCCCGTTGTTATGGTGGCAGGTTCTAGATCACCCCAGGGGTAGGACGAGCAAGCTCCCGTCAGGGGGTAGAGTTACCAGCCCGCTTTGGCTAGCATTTAAGAAATAGAGGGAGGGTTCACATGTGGCTGAGGTAACCTAGATCAAGAAGCCTCAAACCTCAGTTGGTGGTGATGTCCATGTTTCAACGAGAGAAGAGGGGTATCTAAGGTTCTCTAGTCTACAAGAGAGAGCACAAAGGGAGGGAAAAAAGAGAGAGGGAGCACTGAGGAAGAGTGGAGTGGTCAATTTTTTTAAAGGAGGAAAAAATCTAGTTGATCGTAGGTGCCAAAGGTAAAGTTGGTTGAAGCAGTACCATTTATGATGGTGGTGTGTATGGAGGAGGAAGACAATGTCTAGGTTGTAAGATCTTGGCCAGGATCTATTTCTACATGATCAGAGGGCTCCCATTGTCTAATGGAGTAGGGATAGATAACAAAAGGGAGGCTTCGTTAAACTACTAGTTCACGTGTTGAATGGACCCGGAAGGGCCGACCCATTAACCTCACAAAAGGAGGAAAAAGGTACAAAAAGGTTTAAAATCATGCCTTTTGAAAAAAAACATATCTTCGGATCTATATCTCTAATCAAAGTGATTTTAGTGTCGTTGGAAAGATAATTGAGCCCTCTAAAATACAAAATTCATTAGAGAGCAAGATGGGCACATTTATGAGGGTCAATATATCTTGTAATATGGTGATTCTTTAGCTTTTTTAAAAAAAATTGGCCATTCTATTCATCCTGTGGCCTAGGCTCAATCCTGGGATCTCTCGCTAACAAACTGAGTGTCTAACCATCTTGGTGATTCTTTAGCTTATGAAACGTAGATGAAAAAGTACATTCTAATGTCACATATGGTGAAATTGATCATTGGTGTGCCCAAATTGGAGCATCACCACTTTCAAACTTTGAAATTGACAATATATTGAGTGAGAGGCCATTTGATGAGAGGAAAAAATACAATATAGAAGAGATAAAAGTCATTAAGGTTTGTCCATTTTAGGGTTTTTACAAGTTAGGTTCAAAGTTGCATATTAGTGCATTTTATGATCTCTTATTTAATTAGATTCCATTATAAAGTTGTGGTTCAAGCATCTTTTCCTTTCAAAGTTTTATCTATTCTTTATTCTTTTTACAAGGTTTATGTCACTTTCTTGTATTTTGTGGAAAAAGACACATAATGTAGAAACCAAGTTCAAGATTCCTCTTGACAAGAGGACCAAACATTAAATATGGGTTAGGTCACCAAGATTAACATAGAACAAATATGTTCAAGATTAGGTGGATGACACCTATGTCTAGGTTCATATATTTCCAACATTGGGATCAACACTACACATATATTCAATCATCAACATAATTCACATATACCTTCAAGATTAAACCTATAACTTAGGTATGACATCCACATCCAAGTCATCATAATGGATAGAGCAGCTTTGGGTATGTAGTTGAAGTTCAGCACTGCTTTCCACCCACAGAAAGATGGTTAGTCTGAGAGAATCATCTAGATCTTAGAAGATCTATTGAGGGCATGTGTTCTTTAATTATCAGAAAGTTGGGATATACACCTAAGTCTAATAGATTTCACCTGCAATAATAGCTTTCAGAGAAGTATTGACATGGCACCATATGAGGCATTGTATGGGAGACGTTGTAGGTCTCCATTGTATTGGTATGAGACAGGGGAGTATCAGCTTTTGGGTCCTGAGCTTGTACAGCAGATGACAGAGAAGATCAAAGTAATACAACAACAATTGAAAGTAGCACAGGACAGATAGAAGTCATATGCAGACAATCATCACAGACCCTTGGAGTTTCAAGTGGGAGATAAAGTATATGTGAAGGTCTCTCCCTAGAAGGGTGTTTTGAGGTTTGGGAAGAAGGGTAAGTTGGCTCCAATGTTTATGGGGCCTTACCCAGTTGTGGCACGAGTTGGGAAAGTAGTCTACAAGTTGGAGTTGCTACCTGAGTTGCAAAGGTTGCATCTATTTTTCCATGTCAGTATGCTGAGGAAGTGCCATTTGGATATAGAGTTAGTGTTACAACCTGTGGAGGTGGAGCTTAACGAGGATATGATCTATGTGGAGGGTCCAGTGTTGATCCTTGATCGGAGGGTGAAGAAGTTGAAGAGGAAGGACCTTGTACTTGTGAAGGTTCTTTAGAATCATTGTGGTGTTGAGGAAGCCATGTGGGAGCTCGAAGAGTAGATGAGGAGGAATTACCATTCTCTTTTCTCTTAGGATTTTGGGGGCAAAATCCCTGTTAGGGGTTTATGGCTTGTAAGGACCCTTACCCACATTTTGGACTAACCATGTTTGTTTTTCTTAAGAATGTTGCTTAGATCCTTGCTCTAATCATCTAAGATGTAATTAGGGCATGTTGGAGGTATGTGTTCCTTGTTTGAGCTTGTTACTTGATGTTTGTGTTTTGTGGAGAGGTTTTGGTGCAAATTGCAATTCACCCAGGATAGGGGTAAATGTGTAGGTTTTCCACCTCTAGAGTGTTCCTTCTATCTCTTGGCATCAACTAGAGGAGAGAGGAAGTGTTGGGCACCTTTTTTTGGCCTTGGTTGAGTGGTGACATCCATGGTGATGTTTTAGGCACATGTTTAAGGTGTGTTTTGCTCATGAAAGAGTTGTTTCGGTCTTGAGAGCCTTGGTGAGACCCTGTATCGGTTTTTGGTTGCATTGAGGAGGATTTGTATCGGTTGAGGGTGTCTTGAGGATCACCATATCAAGTTGTAGTGACTCTAGAGGAGTTCCATATCGGTTTGTGACCTAGGGTTCCATCCCTATCAGTTTGTGAAGGAGGTAGATGTGTGTATCGACCTTGACCTTCCTTAGTGACCAAGTAGGTGAGACATAGGTCATATCACCTTATTGCATGATGTTACATGTGTCCCTTCTTCTTGGACAAGTGTCTTCTAGGGTTCTATGATGGTGACACCTTCCCCTTGCTCTCTCTCATCATCCATGTATATATGCCCCTCTCTTCCCATGCAAGAGAACCCTTTTAGTGATCCTTGCTTTCACTCCTTGGTGGCTGACCTTGAGCTTGAATAACACTCTCCCTTGGAGCTTGGTGGGCAAGCCAAAATATTGTGGTGCTCTCTTTCATCTTCTTCCTTGGTAAGCCATGGTTTTTTAGGTTTCATTCTCTCCTTCTATCTTCTTCTCAACCATGGACCTTGGAGCTTAGATCTTGGTGGTTGTTCTTAAGGAGGGTTATATAACTCTAAACCTACTTTGTTATTATCACATTTATACTTGCTACCTACTAGTTATCTTTAGCTCATTATCTCTTGCTTGCAAGTAGATTTACTTAGTAGCCTTGTGTTCAATTTTAAGAATAAAACTTTGTTAAGTTCCTGCCATAAGTTGCTCTTTTCTTTTGCCTTGTTAGTATCATCATATTGAGGTAGAAGATGACTAAACCGACATGACATGCTAAACCGATATGACATGCTAAACTGGTATGCATGCAATGTGACATGCTAAACCAATATGCTCTTGTGTAAACTGATATACCTACCATGAAGAGGTTTATTATGATCTAGTGGTGACTAGTGAGGAAGAGTGTTGAACCTTGAAGCTTTTAGTTGAGTATGGATGTAGACATGGGTAACCCTAATCCGATAGACATGTAATCTGAGACACCTTACAACCTGATACTCCTTAGTCTGACACATCTTGTTTAGAGGTGAGAAATACCTACCTTGATGTTAAACCGATACAACCAAACCCTGAGGGATAGTGAGCCTGATACCCTACCTTAGTGTGGTGGTCGATACCCTACCTTAGTGTGGTGGACCATACCCTAACTTAGTGTGGTGTCTGATACCCTACCTTAGTGTGGTGGTTTATACCCTACCTTAGTGTAGTGGTCGATACCCTACCTTAGTGTGGTGTCCGATACCCTAACCCTAACTGATACTCTATGGTGATGGTGGAGCCATACCATGTTGATGTTGGTGTCTCATGGTGATGGTGTGGTATCATGTGGAGTAGTTGTATTAATGATGTGAGGGTTATGTTTCTAAACTAGATAACATCTTTTATAATGATAATGAGAAACATGTTTCTATTTCTAATAACAAATATCATAATGATGAGGAGGTGGTTGGTCATCTAACCTTGTAAACCTTAATCGGGAGAAGTGAAACCCTAATTTCCATGATGTAAAATGCATGAAGTTAATGTATGACATGAGGTCTATGAGATGATGATGCTTTGCCTTCTTGTTATCAATTTCTAACCATGCAGGTGATATTGATTGATGTACATAGCCAGGTATGAGCTATGGTGGTTATGATGTGATGGACATTGGTCCTTATGATGGACATTGATCCTTGTGATGGACATTGGTCCTTGACATGGACATATAATGAATAGTAGGCATAAAGTGATGATGTGATTCAATATGTTCTGGTGATGAGTCATGCCCTACTTATATCGATCTTATTTGTACGTTGTAACTTGATTGATGTTTAAATATGTTTGAATTGATCTAATTAATCAAGTGAATTCTAATAGTGTTGTTTGCCCTGTTCCATAAATCCATTCAGTGTCAGCACTTGCTGAATGGTGAAACGAGTTTAATTCATAGCACATATTGTTGAATATGCAGGGTGCAAATTGAGGTATCTCCTTGTGTCTTGAAAGTATATGAATGGCATTGGCTGCGGTCATACCCCAACAATGAGTACAATTGTGGTTGTAGCTCAATTTGAGTTACAGAAATGGTTGTGGTCATATCCTAGTAAAGAGTGTGGTTGCGGTCGTAACTCACTAACATCATGACATGTACTAAGGTAGGCTACATATGTACAATTGGACTATAATTCACTGATAGTAGTCTGACTAATGTTATCACTGCCAATATCCTTGTAATGATCGAGGGGATGAGGTTGTGGATTCTGGATATCCCATTAGATCTTGTATGGCACTAATTTTGACTATATACATATAGTGGTCAGTTGGATTTGGATGGTACAATTCAAATCCTTAGGGCATAATGAATACATAATCATCCATGTAGTATAATTGTATAGAATCAAATACGAAAACATTAGTTGAGGCCTTTCTTGATCTTTATACAATGTTGTTGATAGAAAATTTACATGTTCTTCATATTCCTTTTTAATTATTAATATGTTTTGTAATTTAATAGTAATTTCCCTTCCCATTAATAATCTTTGCCTGCTACATCCTAGTTGTATTTATACTACTGCTCAATTTATCTTCAGTGATAATAATAGAGTTGACGGAAAGTTATATCTCTTGTTGGGACTGTGTGTCTCACCCTGTTGGTTAACAACCTTTTTAGGTGGATGAGCATGAAGAGGTAGAGATCGTGCAGAGGAGGTCTAGCAGCACTTAAAGGAGCAATAGCTGATAAGGTTAGAAGTGTTGTTGGATGTCTTTTGTTGGTAGAGTCCTAGAGCCGTCCCTGTACACTCAGGTCTTTGGGAACGTCTTGTAGATGTTTTGCGGACGTGCTATCTTTATGTGCTTTTTGTATATCAGATATGATGGAATCATGTATATATGTTCTGGAATAGTGCTTTCATTATAGGTTGACAGCATGCCTTGTAAATGTTTTGAGGCATGAAAGTACTCAGGTGTAAAGGTTCTTGATAAATGGTTGTTTTATGAAAAAGGTTTTAATTTTTTCATTAATCTCTCTTCTGAGGTTTTGTTTTGAGTAATCTCATTTCGTTGTGGCATAGGGTGTCACACATATAATCATATTACAACACCAGATATGTCCTTGCTAGATGAAAACTACAAAACAGCAAGAAAAGAATGAGATATGAAAATAGTATGCCTCTGATACAATGCCCAAATGTTTAGTGCATGATAGTCTACAAAAATAGATAGACTTGAGCACCCTGTAGACTAATAACTAAACATCTAGTGAATGAAGGTCAACTTCCTCGTCATCTTCTCCATCTGGTTGTTAGTCCTCATCTCCATCTGAAGGTGTATCTGGGGTAGCAGCAAGTGTTAGTCCTCATCTCCATCATCATCATAGTCCTCATCACCTTCATCCTCATCACCATCAGCACCAGCTTCACCCTCAACATCCTCATCTTCCAACTCTCTATCCTCATCCTCAAGAGGTCCAAAAGAGAGAGTGGAAGGCCACTTGGCATGTTTCTCTGGCCATGACATTCCACAAGCAGTTAGGGCATTTGCTTTCTCACATTTGGATGTAGAAACCCCATCACAACTAGCAAACTAAGTGGCAATAAGCCCAATTGGAAGAGCAAGAGGTTGGGAGGCAGCAAGGGTAGGTTGATCATTCGAGGTAGGGGGTACAACGGAAGCAACAGGGTGGTGGTCTGAGTAGAACTAACTATATTCATAGGAAGCATAATCAATACTTAGGTAGCATTGGTAGGTGGGGTAGGGATACATGTAGGATAAGTTCATGTTTGACATGATTAGAACTAGATCATGATGGATGTGGACTTGAACTTGGAGGTTGTATGTCTGTTGGTGTATCATCTATCCCATCAAGGTTTATATTGGACACTGAGAACGAGGCATGGTCGGGTCTAGGAGGAGGTGGAGGAGCCTGGGTGGAGGTGGAAGCACCAAGCGTGGTAGAGGAGGTAGGATGAAGGATTTCTTAATAGTGGTTTTGCTGATGTCAACACCTATCTACTGGCTTTGTATACAAGGTCATGGAAAAGGGATTTCTTAGTATTGTGAGCAAACAAAATCAAGTTGGGATAGGGTAGGTGTGTTCCACTAGTGTTCTTCCCTGAGTCAAAAAAGGCCATGTGGTGAAGAATGTAACGGTCCTATTTGATTCTGATGTCATTTAAGAGATAGTACAAAAACACCACAGTGTTCTTGGCAATATACAATTGGTTTTTATTTGGGTGGATATTATAGTTGGATACTAATGCAATGAGGTGTGTCTTGATGTCAAAGGAAGTGTGATCAAATGTTGAAACCAAGATGTGAATTGTCAAATCCCACATGCAAACTTTGACGGAATTAAAACAACAAAAGGGAATATTCATAAAATAGTGGAAACCATTGTCAAAGCGGGCCTAGGGTTGTTCCCACCTACCTCCCTTCCATCTCAAACAACTATGTAGACGAATTCAAAAATCACAATGGAAACAAATGAGACCAACAGTCATGAAAATTATTGTTGAAATAGGGTATATACATGCAGTTTGAGTGAGAACAAGAAGGAAAATGTGAAATGATGTGGTACAAGTTGTTAATTACAATGAAAATTTTTGAAGATTTCTCAGTGCTTGGAATACTCAAGTTATTGTGGTGATATATGTGATTATGGGGGCTACAAGTAGATGTGTAGGGTCTACAGTAGATATGTTTGAGGGTAATTGAGATAACGAGGAGTAATATTTCCTCTAATTTATTGAGTTGAGGCTAAATACAATCTTGGGGCACAGATTTCGCAAACTAAACCCTTGAATTGAAGGTAACAAAGAAAGTGAGTAAGAATTTTGGACTACTTAAGATGAATGAAGCTGTATACATGGGTCTCTATGAGGTCTAGGACAACTAGCCTTTATCATGGAGAGGAGATGTGGAAATGGACTTTAGGTGTCACTGTCTAGGTCAATCTTGACATTGTGAAAGATATTAGTTGGTTCTGGATACCCTAAAGGTCAAATGTGTCAATATCTCAAGGTGAGTAGGCTTGTATAAGGAGTTAATGAGGATATGGGATCGTGGTCACTAAAAAAAGTCCTCTAGGACTTGGAATCCATATGAAAAACATCCCAGTAGATGTACAATCATTAATCCAATGACTAGTAGAAGATTCCAAGTCAGGATATGTATGAAACTAAGAAAAATGTTTTGTGACCCTGTGATGCAGTGACACCATGCTTCCAATTTGTAACTCAATAACCACACTCGTAATATGAAGATACTCGGCACACAGGCTCAAGATTATAGAAGAGTGGCAAGTCAAAATAGATGGATAAAGACATATCTAGGCACGAAAATTAGTTAGATTCTCTAGGTTCCTAGATGGGAAGGTAAATTACATTAGGATTTGACATGATTTTGGTTTTTCAAAAGTAGGGGGCCTGCAAGGAAGTGAAGGCATAATAAAACTAAGATAACACTAATGATTAGGGATTACTAGCTAACAAGATAAGCCATTAACAACTGTTGAAGACTAAGCCAAATAATTAACTAAACAATCCAAGATGAATCTATACTAATCTATCAAATAAAGAACCAAACACAAGTAACCACAATTAAGAGGTAAGTACCCCTAAACAATGATTCATTATTAACTAACCAATTATCACTAAGCAAGATATGGGAAGATAAGAAAACAATTAATCAAGGGTTTTAAGAAATTAAAGATGGAGTAGATTGTTTAGAGGAAATATGACAATCAACCTAGAATTGAAGATATATACGTCAATACATGCAATAATATATCTACCACATTAGACCATAAAGGGAAATGTTGGTTAGCAGAATGTTGACACCCAATTTTGCTCACTTGGAAGAATTTCAACTTTAATGCAAATTCTCTGACTAATGATGGTGTCCATTCCACATCCACCCATTTTCCACATGTATCATTTTATCAACATTTTTCATACTTTTATGTGTATTTGATTCACTCATTTATACCTACTTTCACCTAGTTCAAGGTAATCTATAAAAAAAACCTTTCTTTCAAACCAAATGTGCAATTTTCTTTTCAATTTTTCTTTTCACAAGCTATTTCCCATTTGAATTATCTGAAATGAAAATATCCTTTTTTATCTAAAGATATCAATTGCTTGTCCAAATAAATCCAAGAGACAATCCCTAATTATCTTTCTATGAAACTTTCTTTTATTTTCTCCAAAGCACTCCTGAAAATACTGTAAAATTGAGAAGCCGGTTTTCAACCAATGAACACACAGCAGACCTAAGTCGTCCACCATGAGCCACATCATATATCACCTCGATCTGTGTGCCCCTACTGCATGGCACACTAGAATGATATGTTTCCTCATCCAAAAGGTTTTATTCAGAACCATGAACCCTAATATCCACTTATAAATATGCCACTATATCATTTGTATTTTGGGCCCCTTCGAACCTCCTGAAGCTAGAGGATTGAACTACCTCCCCATTATTTTTCATATTGCTCTTGATTATAGGATTCTTCCTCTAGAACCTCCTGGATTGTTAGCATCTATAGACTAGTAAAGTGCTATGACTGTTGCATTGACCTGTTATAATGGCTATACTCTGCTCTAACTATTGTTATACCTACTATAACTACTATATATGATCTATAATTGCACTACTATTATTATAATTATTGTTATTTATTTAATCTAAAAAAGTCAGATCCTTTCCATCAACCTACATCTGCTAATCACCCATTAATTCATATGCTTTAGTCCTAATCACCCATGAGGGATATCCATCATGGGACATCCTAAGGTGATTAGGAGTCCAATCTACCTAAAAGTCCAATTATAGGAAGGACTTGGCCATCTATAGCTGTAAAATCTAGCATACAAATAGAAGACATTTTTTAATGTTTCTCTTTTATTTCCATTTTAACCATCACAAATTGCACTTTTTCTTCAAAACAAGATAGCATCTTGATACTGCTTTATTGGACGGGATGGGGTTCTGATCCCACCCCACTTGTAACAAAACTAATGAATCTGATCTCTAGATGTGTTCTATATTTACTATTTTCTTGTGAAATCTTACTTAGATGACAACTCAAATTTACACCATGACTTCAATGATTTATCACGTTTTCCCCATTTTCCACATAAAATGCGGTGGTGACTCCAAACACCCATCTTTTATTTTGTGACATTTCACTACCAAAGAGGGTAAAGTTTTATTTGTGTATATCTATTGGCCCCCTTTTTTGGGGTAGGGTGCGATAGAATCATGACCCCATTGGGGATAGAAAAGATGATCTGAATCAAACTCGCACTAACTTTGTGCAAAGATAGAGCATCTTCAGTACATTTTGTTTTTTTATCTTCCAATTTTTTTATTTTCTTTTCTATTTTTTTGGATTTGGGAGCAGGGTGGTGAATCACTCTAATCCATCAGTCCTTGACTATCAGATTGAGGTGATATGTCAGCCCTACTCCCTTCTCTATCTCTGATTAGTTTTGATTGTTTAAATCTTTTTATTTTTTCTCTTTTTCTTCTCTATCTCTACCCCATGTAAAATTAGGGTTTTAGACATGCTTCCCTTTTAGTATTTTGTGTTTTCTTCCTTGTGTTTTAAAAAATAAAAATAAAAATAAAGGGTGAAAAATAGATGTAGGTTTTAAACAATTCTAATATTCCTTAAAGCATATTGTAGTTTTTTATTTATTTACATATATCAGACTTTCATGTTTCACATGCATGCTTCTGAAAATGCTAAAACCCATCACATGCACTTCACATACCTACAAACCTATGCATCATGGAATGGGAGTCAACCTCATATTGGATCCCTTAAAGTTATGTGGGATGTTATTAAAGGTATCATCATATCCTTAAGGTGGATGTACAAAGGCCTTGAAATCATCCCACTCTCCTAGAACACACTACTATTTATGACCGCCATTGTCACGAGGTGCATTGCAAGTAGTACCCTTATCTGCTGAACTTGGGTTACCCCTCAATTACTGCCATCCACTCATATAGAAAATAAGGACCCACATGTCATGTGCATGTCATATCTAAGTGGGGATGAAATAATCAATCTAAACTCATGGGCAAGGGGGACATTTACTTCCTAAATATATGTCCTATTTTGGGCTGCTAAGAATGTTTGAGATTGTTGCTAAAACTTATCATATGTAGATTTAAGATCTTTTTTAAGATTAATATCTCAATTGAAACAAATTTTATAAAGATTAACAATCTCAAATAATAATAAAAAAGATTAACAATCTCAAATCAAACAATCTTTTTTAAATCTAAACAATCTCAAATGAAACAAACTTTATAAAGATTTACAATCTCAAATCAAGCAGTATTTTTTAACATTAACAATATCAAATCAAACAATCCTTTACAAAGATTAACATTCTCAAATCAAACAATCTTTTCAAATATTAACAATCTCAAATAAAACAACTTTTTAAAAGATTAGCAATCTCATATAACACTATCATTTTTTAGGATCCAATTGCACAATCTTTTAAAAGGTTAATTATCTCCTCAAAATTAAAATAACGTTTTCAAAATAATTAAATCATTTTTTAATCCTCTATGAGAATGATAAACATTCAAAAATTGGGCTTTTATACTTAAATGGTCTCCAAAAGTATGAACGCTCTCTCTCCAAAAGGGAAGTTGTGCCCTCAAATTCTAGTCAAGTAAGACTATTCTTCCTCATCGAGTGAGATGTCACTTGTCAATGATGGGTCCGCCCCATCTGTGAACCTAAACTATGACCTTAAACTAATCCAGCTTCATCTTTCAAATCCTTTCTGGGTCCTAGACTATGACCTAAAATTGGACCAATAATTCCCTTTATCTTCCTACCTAGGGTCCTGGACTACGAGCTAGACTTGGACCACTTACGTCCTTTCAATCTCACATCATGGTCTTGGATTGTGACCTTAAACTAGAGCACTTGTGGTTTTATGCCAACATTTAAGATCCCAAACTATGACGTAGAACTAGACTGCACCCTATACTCAACATAGCTAATAGGAAGAAGACAAGTTGAGGCTCCCTCCTTGTTGACTACTCATTACTTCCAAGGGTCAAGGACCCCCACGAGAAACCCCTCAAACTAGGAGGACACCAGGGTTTCATTGATCCATAAAGGAATTCAGTTTGTTAATACCACTGGACAAGGATGCCCTACGAAATAAAAGTGATTCATGGAGCATATTCATTAGCCCAGTGAGGTCTACCATAATCTTGATTAAGAACTTGAATCCCCACCTTCCATCCTTTTTCTAAATAATTATGATGGGACACTTCCCCAAGGAACATCATTTCCACCATCCTATCATTTTTCATCATGGCATCGATAAGAACGTCTCACACCAAAGTGAATTAACATTTCTATTTCAACCAAGCAAGGGGTAGGTACGATCACCTAAAAAACAATAATAAAAAAGGAAAGATAATTGTAGGTGTCTTCCATCGTGAGAAGCTTGCAAAAAGTTGAGTACTATTCCTTTTTATACACTTCCCATACCAAAGGGGGAAGTCTTTTCAATCTCTCGTCTATCATAATTCACATGGTGGGACTTGACCCAAACATAGAGTATCATTGTCATATAATGTTCCACCCTACTTTTAAATGTGAATTTCAAGATATCATGGATCAAGGATACCCTACTTCACCCGATGTTACCAACAATGTGACACCTCATCATGCTAAATGAGATTACTCAAAACATGATTAACTACTAACTAGTCACATTTCCAGAAAAGTAGAAGAATTAAAACCAATTTCAACATCATAAACAAGTTCTAAAACATTAATATAAGGGACCATTTCTTTTTCTTTCATAAATCATATACAATAACAGGTATTTACATCTGTATGCAATGGTCTTAGCCACAACCTGTATACAAAAGAGATATTTCCACATGTACATACATATATTAAAAATGCTAGTGTACTGCCAAAAACTTGTGTCGATGCAAGTTTATCATTTACAAAACACTTCCCATACTCGAACTTGAGAGTACAAGGATGACACAAGGACTCTACTACTAACAAATACAATTGTCCAACCTTCAAGGTCTATTGATCACAAGGATGCTTCTCTTCAACAGCACATCCTCGACCTTGTTTCTGACAACCACCTAAAAAGATGTGGTGACCCGTGGGTGAGACCCATGTCCTAGCGAGGTATATAACTCTCTCCAACAGATATTGATTACAACTGAGTATTTAACAATAAGAGACTGAACAGTTGGAATATTGGATAAGAAATTTCACATATTAGGTAATTCTATCATACTAAGAAAAGTTGAGCAGATAGGCTTAAGAAACAAACATGACTATCAAGATATATAAAGGAAACATTATCTATTCTTCTGAAAGTTACTCATCCCGGTTGCATCATATAATAGCTTAGTAGTACAAGAGGTATAGTAAGGGTTAGAAATCAATGTGAAATGCATTCAACCCTAATAGATATACTACACAATTGTGTTACATATTTTTATTATTATGTCCTGGGGAGTTTGGATTGTACCACTCAAAGTCCAACTGACCCCCACTTGGTCGCAATCAGTTCCATACAAGATCTAGGAAGAGTCAGACTCCAAGATCTTCTTCACACTCGGTCAGTACGAGTCTGCACCGCAGTGACTTATCAGTCATACTGCAAAATACAAACATGTAGTCCTATAAACAACTAGCTCACCTTGGTACAGGTCATGGTGCTAGAAACCAGGGTATTCAAACCCAAATATTGAGATACCACCACAGTTGTCCTCTAATCACATCAAATTATAATCATTGAGACCCAACTGTAGTCATTCTCGAAGAAGGATTGGTATGATTGTAGTCATGCTCTCTAAACACTTGGGGTTAGGATAATAAGTATTATGTATAGTCAATAATATGTGCTCTGAATTTCCCTTAGGAATACTTTTTTCACCATCCAGCAAGTTCTGACATTGAAGATGGTTCCATGGCACAGGGCACTACATGATTAGGGTTTTACTTGATTAATTACACCAATTGAGTGAATTAAGGTTGCATCATACTAGTGGACATACAAAACCGAATTCATTTCTAGAAAGAGTATAAGCATTGCAACTTCATAAGACATAAATCTTGTGAGTTATAATTCTTCATCACAATCACCACATGGTACTATTCATTGCCATACATGAGACCACACTTGTCATCATTTCACCCTAGCACACAATTCCTTATCACATAGTTCCATGGTTTCAATCCTTATTGTAACATGAAGAAGTTTACACATCCATCAGGGCTCAACCCTTGCCCAAAGGTCTTAAGGGCCATCACATTATTCCCTGCAAGACCATCATTGTCTTTCAATGCCTTAATTCAAGGTTCAATAGATCATCAATCATGCATGTCACATATAAGATTAACATAGTAAGAAACTATGATATTTAACTAGCTTCATATTAAGGTTCAATCATTAAAAGAAGTGTTTCATTGTCACATTTAATCTTTCAAGAGGACTGATTACAATCAATCACTACCACTTAATCATATAAGAGTTGGTGTAAGAAGTCATGTACCATTAGGGTACACACCCACTTATTATGGTGATTTATCAAATATATTCATACAAGGGCAAAGGTAAGACTACAAATTAAGGGCATTGGACCATCAATTTCTCATCACTACAACCCACATATAATACTATGGGATTCATTCTAATCCACTATATGTTGAAGCACCCAATCTCAACCATTGGATCAAGTTCATCATTCAAAACCATCAGTTGGAGTGTAGGTCTAACCTATGAATTAATCGAACCAAGAAACCATTGGTTTAGGGGTTAAATGAAGCAACATATGCAATCTTGACTCACCATTGGTTGTGGTAACCTAATCCACCATCGGTTGTAACACATTGTGTCACCATCGGTTGATAGGGTCAGCATTACCATCCTTTGTCACCATCGGATGTTGGGTTAAAACCTCCATCGCTTCATGCCATCTATAGGGCAGTAGACCATCGGTTGATAAGCTTCTAAAGGATCCTATAGCTGACCTAAGGTATGACCATTGGTTGACATTGTAAGTTTTCACCATGGATCATCAACATTGGTTGTCATGAAGACAACTCCATCGGTTGTCACAAAGGTAGCCCCATCGGTTCATGTATAAAGTGAAAAATAGCTTATAAACCTAAGTAGAGATCATCTTTTGATAGGTGATTAGCACCATCAGTTGTCATATCAACCTAACATAGGTCTTATTCTACCTTATAAAGAATGTGCACATAGTTTCAGGTTCATATAGAGCTGGTAACCAAGCAAGAAACAACATAAAATCAAAACCCTAAGCAAGCATAGCTTTTATATGCATAGATCTTTGTTTTAGATCAAGAACATGAGTAAGAAAATTGAAGAGGGTTATAAATATCACCTCTAGAAAGAAGAACAGACTTATAGCAGAAATAAACTCAAGCAAAGAATGTAGGAAAACCCTAGCTTTAGGTCTGAACTTGACCAAGTAGCACTTTCCTCCACACGAGAAGCAAACCCTAGGTAGAAGGAGCAAGAAAGGTAGGATCTTTGAGCTTTAAAGCAAGTTTTACCATGGAACAGAAGATTTCCATTCATGAAGAAGGTAGGAGGAAGAAGAACAGAAAAATAAATGAAGGGGAGAAGGAGATACTTAATTGTTTAGGTCAAGATCACCAAAAGGAAGCTTTATAAACCCTAAAAGAGAGAAAAATGAAACCCTAGTTGCTTAACCAAGAAGGTCAGACACCTTCTTCTTCCTTGGGAAGCACCTCCACCTAACAGTAGGAGAAAGATGAGATATGGAGAGAGAATAATAGATAGGGTACCAAAGGTTTCGTTTATGGGCTTAAGGATAGGTATATAAAGCTTAAGGATAAGGAAGAGAAGAAGCATGAAGTGTCCTAGCAGTTCTCCATGTGTCCATGGCGTAGAGCTTCCATGGTCATGAAAGAAGCAGCTCCACTAGTTGTAGGAGTCTAATAGACCACCAGATGATGACTTACTAGGGTGGCCCTTGATTTTCATGCATGGGAAACCATCGTCTGTTGAAACCCTAACTTACTAGGTGATGAACCATAATTTGGTCATCCTTTTAAGTGAACCATCATTCCAAGTGAACCAAACCAGAAAAACCATTGACCTAGAGACTTATAGGATGACCAACGATTGTCACCACCTATTGGTGACCATTGGATGTCAACCAAACAGGTGGACCATCGGTTGATGGCTCCTAAAGGTAGCTCATCCATGAAGGGGTAAACCCCAATTCACCATTGAAGGGAATCACCACCAAACCAAGGTACAACTAAGCGCCCCATGGCTTTAAAAGCTCAAGAATGATGATAAAACATATAAGGAACATAATGAATGTGAAAATTTCTAGAAAAACCTCACATGTGGGTAAATTGCAAAAAGGTCCAAGATGTACATAAAATTTCATAACTTGCTCAAATAGTGTCCAAACTGGACCAAACTTGAAACTTAAGCTTGTCACATGGTATAAAAGCATATCAGAAGGTTGGATTCAGGTTATAAACACTCAATTATGATAATTAAGCTTGTTCAACATGGAGATAAGAAAAGCATTATGCAGCTTGTGCAACTCTGGCGGTATCTCCAACTTGTATGCCACCTTTCCAACTCGAGCCAAGATAGCGTATGGTCCCATAAACCTAGGAGCCAACTTACCCTTCTTCCCAAACCCCATAACACATTTCCAAGGAGAAACCTTGAGATGCACTTTGTCTCCCACTTGGAATTCTAATGATCTATGATGGTTATCTGCATAAGATTTATGTCTGTCTTGAACTGCTTTCTATTGCTATTGTATCACCTTAATCTTTTTTGTAGTCTATTGTACAAGCTCAGGACCCAAGAGTTGATACTCACCTATCTCATACCATCAAAGTAGATACCAAAAACATCTCCCATATAGAGCCTTATAGGGTGCCATATCTATGTTCCCTTGATAGTTGTTATTATAACCAAACTCTACTAAACTCATATGTACATCCCAGCTTCCAAGAAATAGCAACACACAAGCCCTCAGAAGATCTTCTAAACTCTGAAAGTTCTTTTAGACTGACCATCTATATGCGGATGAAAAGTTGAGTTGAATCTCATCTGTGTTCCCATCACTGAATGCATACGTTCCCAAAAGTGACTTGTAAAATGTGGACCTCTGTCAGAAACTATAGTTACTAGAATGCCATGTAAAAGGACTATTTCATCAACATATACATGTGCCAACTATTCTGCTATAAACTTCATCTTGACTAGAAGGAAGTCAGCTGACTTTGTCAATCTATTAACTGTCACCCATATGGAATCATGACCTTTGGCTGTCCTAGCAAGACCAACCACAAAGTCCATAGTGATATTAATCCACTTCCACTGTGGTATCAAAAAATGTTGTAGTATCCCTACGGGCTTTTGGTGCTCAGCTTTTACCTGATGACATATTGGACATATGGCAATGAATTCTACCACATCATGCTTTAATCCTAGCCACCAATATGTGTCCTTTAAGTTATGGTACATATTGGTACTTCCAGGATTTATCACATACATCAAAGAGTGAGCCTCCTTGAGTACCATCTTCTTCAACCCATTAGCATCAGGAACCACTATCCTATTGCGAAAGCAAATTGTACCATCATTCGTCTCATGGAAACCATCATGCTTCTCCCTACCCAACTCTGATTGGATATCCTATATCACAGTATCATTCTACTTTGCATCTTGGAGTAGTTGTCTCAAAGTTGGTTTGACTTGTAATTGTGCTAACAACCTTGCCAACAAGGAAACCTCCAGTTGTACATACATATGGAAAAGAGACACTAACATGTCTTGCGTGTAGTACACTAATGAGCATAAATGTGCCTGGTCTGTAGATGATGACAAAGATGATTTCCAGCTCAAAGCATCAGCTACCACATTCTCTTTACCTGGGTGGTATCTATCATTCAATCATAATCTTTAATCATCTCCATCCATCTCCTCTACCTCATATTCAACTCTTGCTTTGAAAAGATATACTACAGATTCTTGTGGTCAGTAAAGATCCTACACTTTTCTCCATAAAGGTATGTCTCCAGAATTTTAAAGCATGTACCACTGTTGCAAGCTCCAAATGGTGTGTTGGGCTCATGTTTTTTAAGCTGTCACGAATCAAAAGAAATCACATTCTTTTCATGCATTATCAGGCATCCCAACCCATTCTTCGAAGCCTCACAAAAGACAATGTAGCCTTTTTCTTATTTTGGTAGAACTAACATCGGTGCACTAGTCAACTTCTCTTTCAACTACTAAAAAGAACGTTGACACTTGTCGTCCCAAGCAAAAGAAACATCCTTCCTGGTTAGCCTAGTTTGGGGTAACACTACATAACTGAAGTTATTAATAAACCTCCTGTAGTAACCTGCCAAGCCTAGGAAATTGTAGATCTCATTTGATGCTTAGGCTTTTCCCATTCCTGAATGGACTCAACTTTTTTAGGGTCTACACAAACACCCTTAGCTGATATGACATGGCCCAGAAAAGACACTTCAAACAACCAGAACTTGCACTTCATAAACTTAGCATATAGGTGTTGCTGTCTCAACAAAGTCAACGCCTAGAAAAGGTGTTGCTCATGTTGTTGTCTATCCATAGAGTATATCAGATCATCTATGAACATGACCACACACTGATTTAGATATTGTCTGAACACCCTATTCATCAGATCGATAAATGTTCCTGGTGTATTGGTTATCCCAAACGGCATAACCACAAACTCGTAGTGACCATGCGTAGTCTTAAAAGCTGACTTGGGAATGTCATCTGTCTTAATTCTCAACTTTTGGTAACCTGACCTGAGGTCTATCTTTGAAAACATAGTTGTACCTCTTAATTGATCAAAAAGGTTACCAATCCTTTGAAGTGGATACTTATTCTTTATTGTCACCTTGTTCAACTGTAGGTAATATATACACAACCTCATTGGACCATCCTTCTTCTTAAGAAACAACTTAGGATCACCCCAAGGGGAAATGCTTGTCCTGATAAAACTCTTATCTAATGGTTCGTGTAATTGTTTCTTTAACTCCTACATTTCTACTGTTGCCATCATGTATGGTGATTGTGTTGCGGATTGTGTTCCGAGAACAAAATTGATCTCAAAATTAATATCTCTAGGAGGGAGAACACCAAGAAATTCCTCAGGAAAACATCCAAGAATTCTTGCACCACTGGTACCTCTTGGATACTAGGTCCTTTCACCTTGGTATCCACAACATGTGCTAAGAAATCTTCACATCCTTGTCTCATCAACCTTTCTACTATCATAACTGACATCAAACATGTGGGAAGAATCATCCTATCACCTTAGAAGATCCATGAGACATCACCATCATAGAATGTCACTACCTTAGTACTATAGTCAAACACCACCTTATACTTTTCCAAGGTAACCATTCCTAGGATCACATGGAATCCATGCATGCCAAGTGGAAAAAGATCCACTTGAATGTTTTCTCTTGAGAAAGAAAGAACACAAGAGGGGCATACTTCCTGCAATTATGCGGAATCAACCATAGGAGTCTGTAGTCGAAGATTATCAGATCTATGATAACAAGAAAATAACAACTATCTATCACCTCTCTAGTGATAAAAGAGTGTGTCACACCCGGGTGAACTAGTACAGATACAAAACAAGAAGTAGACAAATCAGAATGAAATAACTACATCTGACCCATCATGACCCGTGGATTGACCAATGCTTCTGGCTGACTCATGGCATAGAACCTTGCTATCAATTGTTGTCATCCACGTCCTCTACTAGACTGTCCAGAGGAACCTGCCTGGGATGCCTGACTGCGACCTCTGCCACCACCACTGCTAAACTATTACTTTTGTGAACCCTACTGAATGTGCCTTGGTTGTTGTGTCACCTCCTCATCCTTTACTAAACAGAACCATTTTGTATGTGCCACTAGTCCACACTTATGATAGGTCTTACTTTCATACCATGACCTACATGGCCCTATCACTAAAACTGATAAGGCATTGTAAGCTCCAACACGTTGAAAACTACGACCTCTACCCCTACTTGGGGACCACCATGATAGTGCATATGACCTATGCTCGGTAAAATTTCACCTCTACTACGACTGTGGTGAAGAAAACCTCAGCTTCTTAAAGCCTCCAGAAGACTACCCTTGGAATTGAATCGATCTTTTCTTAGCATTAGTTTCACGCCACTCTATAGAAGACCTCTCAATCCACCTTACCGATTCTAAAAAGATGGAAATGACGTTGTCGTAGTCAACTCTATACTCAAACCCTTCTCAAACCTATGGATCCTTTCCTTATCAATTGTTACCATATGAGGGCAGAACCTCAGAAGCTCCATAAACTTTGACTCATACTTGTTGATGGTCCTCGCTCCTTGATGAATCTTTTCAAACCGATAGATCTTCTCATCTAAGTGTGTCTTTGGGAAGTATCGGCTAACAAATTATCACCAAAATTCCTCCCATCCTATCACAACTCCTGGACTCTTTTCTACTTATATGGCCCATCAATGGCCAGCACTACCCTTCAATAGGTATAGCATGTGCTTACCTTTATCCTCTTTAGGAATGTTTAGAATCTTGAACGCTTTCTCCAACTCTGTTAGCCACATGTCAGCATCTGTTGGGTCTAAAGTACCAGCATACTCAATCACCCCAACACATCTAATATGTTCAAACGTCTTCCAGACACCTTGGGATTCCACATTAGGGATGGATACCCTAGATTGAAATGCTAGTGCTCTGTCTACTAGATGTGTAATCGCGGCCATCATCTATCCAAACATGGAATGAAACATAGGGTTGGCCATAGTTTTTGGGTCAAACTAAGGCATCACGGGCTGCTCTAACCCTGTCTCTAGCACGCTATCATCATGTTCCTTCCTCCTTGCACCTCGTCCTAGTACAACATAGATGCTCTCAAGATGTTCTTCATGTCCTCCCTACATATTCTGCATAAGCATAAGCTATGATCAGATATGATGGATACATTAGAACAGACTCGAGCCTAAGTCCTACGTCCCTGTAGACTCAACAAACCTAGAGTTGTGATACCAACTTAACTATGACACCTCATCAATCTAAATGAGATTACTCAAAACATAAAACATGATTAACTACTAACTAATAACATAGCAAGAAAAGAAGAAGAATTAAAACCAATTTCAACATCATAAACAAGTATTGAAACATTTATATAAGGGTCCACTTCTTTTTTTTCATAACTCATATACCATAATAGGTATTTACATCTTTATCTGGTGGTCTCGGCCACAACTTGTATACAAAAGAGATATGTCCATATGTATAGACATATATTACAAACATTGGCATACTGCCAAAAACTCATGTTGATGCAAGTTTATCATTTACAAATCATTTCCCATACTCGGACCTGAGAGTGCAGGGACAACACTAGGACTCTACTACTAACAAGTACAAATGTCCAAACTTTTGGGTCTATTGATCACCAGGATGCTCCTCTTGAATAGCACGCCGTCGACCTTATTGCGGATGACCACCTAATAAGATGTGGTGACCCATAGGTGAAACCCATGTCCCAGTGAGAGATATAACTCTCTCCAATAGATATTGATTACAATTGAGTATTTAACAATAAGAGACTAAGTAGTTGGAACATTGGATAATAAATTTAACATATTAGGCAATTCTAGCATACTAAGAAAGTTGAGTACATAGGCTTAAGCAATAAACATGACTATCAAGATATATAAAGGAAACATTATCTATTCTTCTGACAGTTACTCATTCTGATTGCATCACATAATAATTTAGTAGAACAAGGGGTATAGTAAGGGTTAACAATCAATGTGAAATGCATTTAACCCTAAAACATATACTACACTATTGTGCTACATATTTTATTATTATGCCATGGAGAGTTTGATTCATACCACTCAAAGTCCAAGTGACCACTTCTTGGTTGCAATTAGTTCCATACAATATCTATGAAGAGTCAGAATCCAAGGTCTTTTTCACACTCGATCAATACAAGTCTACACTATAGTGTCTTATCAGTTATAATGTAAAACAACAACATATAGTCTTGTAAACAACTAGTCCAACTTGGTAGAAGTCACAGTGCTAGAAAATAGGTAGTCAAACCCAAATACTAAGATACAACCACAGTTGTCCTCTAATCATATCAAATTATAATCACCAAGACCTGACAACAGTCATTATCGATGAGGGCTAGGTATGCCCATAGTCATCCTCCCTAAACTCTAGGGTTCAGGATAATAAGTGCCATGCATACTCAACAATATGCACTCTAAGTTTCCCTTAGGAATACCCATTTCACCTCGAGCAAGTTGTGACACTGAAGATGGTTCTATGGCATAGGGCACTACATGATTAGGGTTTTACTTGATTAATTACACCAATTGAGTGAATTAAGGTTGCATTATATAAGTGGACATTGATGTAAATATTTTGAGTCACTTTTTACAGGCCTAGTTTACATTCATCTTGAGCATTTATAGTCAATTTATTGATCATATGTACATAATTCTTGATAACTGGCTTGTATAGTGTTGGTGCATCAAACTATGTTATTTCATCACAATTTTACAATTTTATATATTTCGTGGCTTAATAGTTGGTCCTTGTCAAATTTTAGGGGTGCCCATATTTTCCAGGAGTCGGTGCCACCGAGCAGACATCAGGGACTCAGCCCAAATTGACCAACGGAGTCGATGGCACCGACCATTTAGGTTGGTGCCACCGAGATAGCATCAGAGAAGACCAAGAAAATTCAGATCAACTCGGTGCCACCAACATAACTGTCGATGGTACTGACTAAAGTAGAGATCGACAAAAGCCCGAATTCGTCGGTGCCACCGACTCTGTCAAATTTCAGCCATCCAAGCCGACCACCCAGATCCAACGGTCCACGTTATTGGGTACCGTAAGTGCCCTAAGACAAAAAGGGGATGACAGCCAGACTTGGAGGGATGGTACGTTGCACGCACAAAAGTCGAGAGAGAGAGAGAGAGGAGGAGCAAAGAACGGATCCAAAGGACTACATCTGGGTGATTCAAGCACCTCTGACGGATGATTTTGCTACTGGAAGGCTGCAATTCACGCAACCAAAGAGGAGGATCATCCGTTTGTATTTCCTAGCAAGGGTTTACTAGAGTTTCTCCATGTTTCCCCCATTTTTCTACTTTTCCTCTATGTTTGCATTGTTGAAAACCATACAGGGCTAACCCCTCAATTCCTTAGGACCGGGGAGTAGCCTGGGGAACCATTGTATTGACTTTTACATGATTTGATGCAATTTTACTCCTAATTCGTGGATATTTATGCATGTGAATGAATGTTCTCTTATTGATTGATCACCTTCATTGGAAATCTTAGGCAAATAATTAATATGGAAGGAGAATTAAATGCTTGAAACCCACGCATAAACACTATCTTACGCGTTCTTTGGTAAAGGTAATGTACAGGTAGTGGGAAGATACCTAGAGATTGAACGTAAAGCACCTGATCTAAGATATAAACTACTATAGATGT
Organism: Alisma plantago-aquatica; assembly: GCA_963693085.1. Lineage (NCBI taxonomy): Eukaryota > Viridiplantae > Streptophyta > Magnoliopsida > Alismatales > Alismataceae > Alisma > Alisma plantago-aquatica. The sequence continues at coordinate 457,211,427 of OY856412.1, forward strand.
GGAGTTGGCTTAGATCTAGGTAGTGAATTGTATCGTAGAAGTGGGCAATTCTCGCTATGGGCTTTCTATCCAGGAAGAGGTTAAATTATATAAAAGTCAATAAAAGAAGATACAGTGGGGATCTGTGGTGAAACTGGCATTTCTGATCAATTCCACCTCTCTTGACTTAAACAAACCATTTTCATTTTAATTTTCTCTTGTTTTGTTTTAAAAACTGATTCTCTCAAATTTTCTACTGGTCTAGCTGATTGCCTATTATTAGTAGTAGTCTCTGAACAAACGTCTCCCTGAGTTTGACTCGGGCCTCATTTGGCCTATATTGTGTGACGTGTACGTTTGCGTTTAGACACATGTAAAATACGTGTCAATTTTTTGGTGTCGTTGTCGGGGAGTACGGCAGTGTTCAGCACTACTAGTGTTGCGGGCAGCCATTCTAGGCCACCTTTGTTTTTTATTATTATTATTTACTCATTCATTCACTACAATTAAGTTCATTTCATTTTTTGTGATTAAGTACTGGCACTAATAATTCTTATCTTTCAGGTACTAGTATATGGTAGCCACACGGACCACAGAATACGGTGATTACACTTATGAGATCCCAATTGGTGAGTTTGAGACTCTTCATCCGCTTGTAGAGAACACCTCCATTGCTATCACAGAACCGGAGATGGGGGACAGTGCACCAGTGAAGGAGCAGATGATCAGGGAGAAAATCAAGGCCTCATTATCCATAGCACAGTTGGGCCCGATTACGAAGCAGGCGATCAATATTTTGAACTATAAGATCGATCCTGGACTTATAGCATTAGTAAAGACACAGGTGTTCCATGACCACATGCATGAAGATCATGTCGCCCACATTAGCAACTTTATGGAAACATGCAACATGATCAAGGTGGACCGGTTCCCGCAGACGGCCATATACTCAAAGTAGTTTCCATCATTTCTGGATGACAATGCAAAAGAGTGGTTCCGCAACCTAGACAAAGAGTTCATGGAGACATGGGATCATATGGTGGACAAATTTCTTACACGTTAGTTCCCGCCGGAAAAGACTAATGACATGATTAGGAAAATTCATAACTTGAAACAACAAGTTGTTGAATCATACTCAGAGGCATGGGAAAGATTTCAAAACATGTTACGGAAGGTGCCACATCACAGTATTGACCTGAAGAACCAAGTCAAGATGTTTTACTTTGGGATGAACCTGAATGATAGGACCACATTGGACAGCACAGGTACAGGGTTCTTCTTGAACAATTCATCGGCGAAGTGTCAGGAGATCTTGTTAAATATGGCCAAGAGCCAAGCATGGGTCAGTGATTGCCCTGAGCAGATAAAGAGCATGGGGGAGTATAAGGCTATTTCTGCCTTGATGAAAAGTTAGACCTTATTGCAAAGAAGCTTCTTGAGAAGGATGACCATGTTTCTGAGGAGGAAGAGCATGTGAAATACATGCATCAGCAAGGGTACCGCAATAATGACTACTCATGGAGAAAAGACCCCAAGTTCTCATGGAAGGATCCAAACAACTTTTTACAGGATCCGGATCAACAAAATCAGCACAGGTAGCCACCACACTAGCGCCCAGTGGAAGAAGAGAGCACAAACGATATATTGAAAAAAATTGTGAAGAAAAACAACATGCTACTAAACAATGTTCAGTGAGATCTCCAAAACCATGGTGCGTAGATGAGAACATTTGAGACAACCTTGTCTTAGCTTGCAGTGGATGTGGCTACAGTGAAGAAGTTGTCACAACAAGGATTTATGAGTAATACTGATCCTCCAACCGGGAATCAACAAGTCAAGGCGGTGTTGCTTAGAAGTGGGAAGAAGACATTAAATCCACAACCCGCGGCTACAGATGTGATAAAGCCGACTACAAGTGCAGATCCAGTGGTAGAGCCAACACAAGCAGATAAAGAGGCAGAATCCACAGTGGAGGAGCAGCCATTAGAGACTGAGGTGGAGACTAGGACATCTTATGTTCCACCTCATCAGCGGACACAGATGGTGCCAGTCCCTTATCCTAATAGTCTAAAACATACAAAGATGGATCAGCAGTTCAAGAAGTTTCTAGATAGTTTTTGGAAACTATCGATGAACAATCCACTGGTAGACGCCATTGAACAGATTCCTTCCTACGGAAAATTTTTGAAGTACATAATAAACAAGAAGAGGAGGATCCCTGATGTCGAAGTAGTGGTGCTTAGAGAGAAAGTTAGTGCTTTCATCTTAGGTACGCTGCCACCTAAGTGACAAGATCCTGGTTGCTTCAACATCACATGTTATATAGGGAAGACCAAGTTTGGTGATGCACTATGTGATTCGGGGGAGAGTATCAATTTGATGCCCTTGACTACTTTTCATAAGCTTGGCCTCAAGACATCCAGAAGGAGCAGTATGACTATCCAATTGGCTGACAACTCTGTAGTAAGGCCTTTTGGTATTTGTGAAGATGTGTTTGTAAAGGTGGACAGATTTGTATTTCCCACGAATTTTGGGGTGATGGAAATGTAGGGTGATCATGGTAATGAGCTTCCACTGAGAATATCCTTCCAAGCCATATCCGATATGATCTTAGAGATGGGCAGAGGTCTCTTGACCATGGGGATCAAGGATGACAGGTTTGTGATAAAGATGCCAGATAACTCAAAGTCACTGGAAGATCATAAGCGGTGCAATGTGATGATACACCGGGACAGCAGCATTTTGCTATGTTTGGGAAAGCCATTCTTGGACATGGCACGTGTGATTAAAAAGGTGGACAGGGGTACGCTAGCCATGGACATCATGTAGAACACCAAGGTGGTCTCCCTTGTGAAGGCGGTGGGATACCCAAATGATGAGCAAGAGGAGATGATTCCTTCTACTATAGAAGGTGTCATGGATGATTCTCTAGTCCAAATACACCCATATCTACCTCTGGAGGCATATCTCATGAACATCATGGATGATTGTGTGAAGAAAAGGTCCTTGGAGGAGTGTATAAAGCTACTGAGGGCTTTGTCGTGCTACTATTCTAGACATTTTGAGGACTTGGGTCCATTGCCACCATCATTGGTCTCCTCACTTGTGAGCCCTCCAGAGCTAGAGCTCAAGCCGCTACCCCCTCACCTCAAATATGTGTTTCTAGCGATTGAAGAAAAGCTTCTGGTCATAATCTCTTCATCTCAGAGCGAGTCTGAGGAGGAGCAGCTGCTTGCTGTGCTAAAGTGCCACCATCGTGCTTTCGGGAGGATAGTTGCAGACATTAAGGGGATCTCACCTATGCTTTCAAAGCACAAAATCCGGCTAGAGGAAGGAGCCAAGCCGGTCATTCAGCCTCAGCATCACCTCAATCCCTTCATGACAGAGGTAGTAAAGAAGGAAGTCATCAAACTACTGTCGGCAGGTATAATTTATGTAATTTCAGACTCTATGTGGGTAAGTCTGCCACAAGTAGTGCCTAAAAAGGGGGAATCGCCATCACCACTAATTCATCTAATGAACAAATCACGACTAGATTAGTGACGGGATGGTGTGTTTGCATTGACTGTAGGAGACTGAATACCGCCACACTGAAAGATCACTTTCTACTACCGTTTATCGATCAGATTTTGGAACGACTCGCCGGTCGCTCCCACTTTTTCTTTTTAGATGGATATTTAGGATATAATCAGATTTCTATCGAACCTAAGGATCAAGAGAAGTCTACCTTCACCTGCCCTTATGGCACGTTTGCCTATTGTCTCATGTCATTCGGGTTGTGCAATGCACCCGTGACTTTTTAGCGGTGTATGCTGGTGATTTTCTCGGATATGGTGGAGAGGTGCCTCAAGGTTTTCATGGATGATTTTTCAGTCTATGGGGCATCCTTTGGCGAGTGTTTAAGGAATTTGGATAATGTTTTTCAAAGGTGTGAGGACACACATCTTGTGATTAATTGGGGAAAATGTCATATGATGGTAAGTGAGGGGATCGTGCTAGGACACAAGGTGTCTAGCAAAGGATTGGAGGTAGATCCGATTAAAATAGAAGTGATTTCAAAACTACCTCCACCATTCTCGATGAAGGCAGTTAGGAGCTTTCTAGACCACGTCGGGTTCTATCGTTGATTTATCAAGGATTTTTCAAAAATCACTAAACCATTGTCTGAGCTTCTTGAAAAGAATGTGGAATTTAAGTTTGATGAAAAATGTTTGAGAGTGTTTGAAATTTTGAAAGAGAAGTTAATATCTGCACCAGTTGTGCAGGCTTCGGATTGGAGCCAACCGTTTGAGTTGATGAGTGGTGCATTAGATTTTGCGGTAGGGGCTATGTTATGATAGCGTCTTAATAAAGTCCCTACAGTCATTAATTACGCATCTAAAACTTTGAACGACGCACAGTTGAACTACACCACCACAGAAAAGGAGCTTTTGGCTATTGTGTTTGCTTTTGAAAAATTTTGACAAAATCTTGTAGGAGCCAAAGTGGTGGTGTGGATGGATCATGCAGCCATCAAATACTTGTTGCGGTAAAAGGACGCCAAACCAAGACTCATCTGGTGGATCCTTTTGTTGCATGAGTTTGACATTGAAGTGAAAGATAAGGCTGGGGTTGAGAATGTGGTGGTTGATCACTTATCTAGGCTAGAGAGGGTTGATGAGAAAGACACAGATATACCTATCCTAGAGACCTTTCACGATGAACAGTTGTTTGCTCTTAATCATATGGATCCTAGGTTTGCGCATATTGTGAATTATCTTGCTTGCAAGGAGATGCCTAATGATTGGGGGTACCAAGAAAAGAAGAAATTTTTCCATTCATTGCGATATTACTTTTGGGATGATCCTATTTTGTTGAGACAATACAGGGATGGAATCTTGATAAGATGTTTATCGGAGGATGAGTATGAAAGTGTGTTGAAACACTATCATACACTACCTACAGGAGGGCACCATGCTAGTTCTAGGACAGTGGCAAAGGTTCTAGAAATTGGTTTGTATTGGCCTACTTTGTTCAAGGATGCATATGACTATGTGCGGAGGTGTGACGCGTGCCAACGGTCCGGTAACATATCCAAGCAGCAAGAGATGCCCTTGAATGTGTTCCAAGAGGTGGAGGTTTTTTATTTATGGGGAATAGATTTCATGGGACCCTTTGTGTCCTCAATTTCTAACCTTTATATCTTGTTGGCCGTTGATTATGTGTCAAAGTGGGTGGAAGCAATTCCAACTCACACCAATGATGAACCATAATTTGGTCATCCTTTTAAGTGAACCATCAGTCCAAGTGATTCAAACCAGAAAAACCATCAACCTAGAGCCTTATAAGATGACCACTGATTGTCAGCACCTATTGGTGACCATTGGATGTCAACCAAACAGTTGGACCATCAGTTGATGGCTCCTAAAGGTAGCTCATCCATGAAGGGGTAAACCCCAATTGACCATTGGAGGGAATCACCACCAAATCAAGGTACAACTAAGCGCCCCATGGCTTTAAAATCTCAAGAATGATGATAAAACATCCAAGGAACATAATGCATGTGAAAATTTCTAGAAAAACCTCACATGTGGGTAAATTGCAAAAAGGTCCAAGATGTACATAAAATTGCATAACTTGCTCAAATAGTGTCCAAAATGGACCAAACTTGAAACTTAAGCTTTTCACATGGTATCAAAGCATATCATAACGTTGGATTCTGGTTATAAACACTCAATTATGATAATTAAGCTTGTTCAACATTGAGATATGAAAAGCATTATGCAGCTTGTGCAACTCTGGCGGTATCTCCAACTTGTATGCCACCTTTCCAACTCGAGCCAAGATAGGGTATGGTCCCATAAACCTAGAAGCCAACTTACCCTTCTTCCCAAACCCCATAACACATTTCCAAGGAGAAACCTTGAGATGCACTTTGTCTCCCACTTGGAATTCTAATGATCTATGATGGTTATCTGCATAAGATTTTTGTCTGTCCTGAACTGCTTTCTATTGCTATTGTATCACCTTAATCTTTTTTGTAGTCTATTGTACAAGCTTAGGACCCAAGAGTTGATACTCACCTATCTCATACCATCAAAGTAGATACCAAAAACATCTCCCATATAGAGCCTTATAGGGTGCCATATCTATGTTCCCTTGATAGTTGTTATTATAACCAAACTCTACTAAACTCATATGTACATCCTAGCTTCCAAGAAACAGCAACACACAAGCCCTTAGAAGATCTTCTAAAGTCTGAAAGTTCTTTTAGACTGACCATCTATATGCGGATGAAAAGTTGAGATAATCTCATATGTGTTCCCATCACTGAATGCAGACGTTCCCAAAAGTGACTTGTAAACTGTGGACCTCTGTCAGAAACTATAGTTACTAGAATGCCATGTAAACGGACTATTTCATCAACATATACATGTTCCAACTATTCTGCTATAAACTTCATCTTGACTAGAAGGAAGTCAGCTGACTTTTTCAATCTATTAACTGTCACCCATATGGAATCATGACCTTTGGCAGTCCTAGCAAGACCAACCACAAAGTCCATAGTGATATTAATCCACTTCCACTGTGGTATCGGAAAATGTTGTAGTATCCCTATAGGATTTTGGTGCTCATCTTTTACCTGATGAAATATTGGACATCTGGTAATGAATTCTACCACATCATGCTTTAATCCTAGCCACCAATACGTGTCCTTTAAGTTATGGTACATATTGGTACTTCTAGGATTTATCACGTACATCAAAGAGTGAGCCTCCTTGAGTACCATCTTCTTCAACCCATTAGCATCAGGAACCACTATCCTATTGTGTAAGCAAATTGTACCATCATTCGTCTCATGGAAGCCGTCATGCTTCTCCCTACCCAACTCTGATTGGATATCCTATATCACATTATCATTATATTTTGCATCTTGGAGTAGTTGTCTCAAAGTTGGTTTGACTTGTAATTGTGCTAACAACCTTGCCAATAAGGAAACCTCTAGTTTTACATACATATGGCAAAGAGACACTAACATGTCTTGCTTGTAGCACACTAATGAGCATAAATGTGCCTGGTCTGTAGATGATGACAAAGATGATTTCCAGCTCAAAGCATCAGCTACCACATTCTCTTTACCTGGGTGGTATCTATCATTCAATCATAATCTTTAATCATCTCCATCCATCTCCTCTACCTCATATTCAACTCTTGCTTTGAAAATATATACTACAGATTCTTGTGGTCAGTAAAGATCCTACACTTTTCTGCATAAAGGTATGTCTCCAGAATTTTAAAGCATGTACTACTGTTGCAAGCTCCAAATGGTGTGTTGGGCTCATGTTTCTTAAGCTGTCAGGAATAAAAAGAAATCACATTCTTGTCATGCATTATCAGGCATCCCAACCCATTCTTTGAAGCATCACAAAAGACAATGTAGCCTTTTCCTTATTTTGGTAGCATTAGCATCGGTGCACTAGTCAACTTCTCTTTCAACTACTAAAAAGAACATTCACTTGTCGTCCCAAGCAAAAGGAACACCCTTCCTGGTTTGTGGCATATAGATCACAAAATAAGATCTATTTAAGCGGAAGCGTTCGTTAGCAGCGGATTACTGAAAATCACTAAAAATTAAAACCATTTTACAGAGAGATCCACAAATAGGAAAACTCTTTCTTAAAGAACCGAAGTAATTTAATTACATACTAGTTTACAAGTACATGTCATGTATCATCTTTATATGAGAATTACAAGCATCAACTGCCCTATTAAACTATACACAGGCAGTATAAAATCTCAAGGCACTAAGCTAAAATCTCAAAAGCACTAACTATTACTCCGAGGACCTGAGAGTACAGAGATGACACATAGGAGTTTCTATAAATATATACAAGATGTGACAGCCAGTATTTCCACTTGAGAAATCACTGTCGTTCTCTTCACATCCTCGAAATTCATGAATTTCAAGCCTAAATGAAATTAAGGAACATATAATAATGAAGTGTGTTGAGGGAACTTTGGTGATGTATCCAAACCCTAGACTTATATTAAATGATCAATTTAATGAAAGAAAGTGCTTTTGGGCATATGTGTTCTTATGAGGCGTATATAAGATGAAATAGTTACCAAAGCCTCAAGGTTGGTAATTAGAATATGATTAAATTATGGAGCCTTTGGAAAGCCCAAGATGTGTTCATGGGCCTTAGGGTCACGGCTTAGCCTAGTTGGATAATCGAAGTGTACATATGGGCCATGAGATATGATTTTGGATATTGTGGATGTTCGTAATTATAATAGACATCCAAAATAAAGTAAGCTATATGATGACCTAAGTAATTAATTGAAGGTTTATCTAGTGTTTTCTTGGAGGGCAAGTATTGCGCATAGGATTATCTCAACCAATCCTTATAAAATAAGATGGGGAAAGTGTTGTTTGTTTGTTTACTTAAATTACAAGGCTACCAAATCCAAGACTTGATATGGAAAAAGGGGGGTTTCTTCCCGTAGCTTATGAGTATGAGATAAACACTAAGAGTTTTATAGATGTAAGGAAAGTAATAGAAAACAAGAAGAATATAATTAATTACTTCCTAGATGAGCCCTAGTGATATAACTATTTATAGTGGACTAAGCAGAAACCCACGAAGAAAAGTAGAGACAAGGGCATGTCAATATACTTCTCATCCTACAAGCAAAATGATGGGTTCTTCCATGGTGTTTCCGTCAGAGATGCCCTCAAGGCTAGCGGGAGGACGACCAAGTAGCCACCTTATTGCTCTCCTTGTGCCAACAGAGTGGCAACGGCTATCAACGCTATTGAGGGAGTTCTGCCTAGGCCACCATTGGTGCAGGTCCACGTACAAGGTTGGGTCTCCGGTGAGGGGGCGTCCCTCCTTGAGGTCTGGGCGTAGGTTTGGCGGCATCAAGTACAGTAGGTCTTTCCCTGTAAGGATCTCGTCATACTGCTTATCCTAGCTATGGGAGGCCATCCCTCGGACCCTGATGCTGAAGAAGGGAGGGTCGATGGTTAAGGATGGAACGCCAACAACCTGTTCCAGGAAGCGCCCTCATAGCACAGAACCCTCGCGGGGTTATGCAATGCGAGTGGGTAGGCAGTTGTAGGATGTGTGGATTTTGCCAGTCTTCCACTGCGTTGCAGGTTGCGGTAGGGTCTGCGGAGGCTGGCTAGCAACACGAGGCATCGAGCCATGTAGGAAGGTGAGGTCAGAGAAGGGAGAACGAAAGAAGTCATTCATGTCGAGGCTACTCCTCACGGTGTGGGCTAGTCGGAGGCGGCTCTGTTTCTCTATCAACTTATGGCCATCGCAGACCGCGGGGGAGGAAGAGTGAGGGCTGGAGGGCGGCCACGATGGCCATGGTGGTTTTCTGCAGGGGGCAGGAGGAGGCATGTAAGGATGAGCATCGCCTTCATGTGAAGCAGAGGTGGGGACAGCCGCATCTGTGCGGCATGAGTCCAGATCAGGACTACGTTGCGGCGGCGTATGCACGCAGAGCCCGACTCCTATGCGAGCTAGAAGAAAGGAAAGGAGAAAAGGACCTTTATACCCCTAAGATCATGTTCAAAGCATGAGGGCACAGAGGCCATTCTGCCCTTATAAGCTGGATGGATTTTGAATAAAGAAAAGAGAACCGTGCTAACGTGGCATCATACGATTGTCTCAGGTAACATAAATCTTAGAATAAATGTACTTAATTAATGGTAACTCAGAATATAGTGAAACTATATATCAAATTGCTCAGAAAAATGAGAGGAATCTAAAGAAAATATAATGAGAGGCTAATTATGCTTCTTGTTCTAAAAGTATATAAAATGCTTGTCCTAATGTGTTTAATGAAAAGGAAAACCTAGTTTTGGTTAATATGATGCTTAATTGGACATATTCATTTATGTTAAGCTAATCCTGATCTAGACATGTATAATGAAGAAATCCCAGATAATGATGAATAATGGATGATTCTATATTAGTAATCTTATTCATTCTATTTAGGGTGTTAAAATCAATGTCAACTTCCTGCTATGATCTAATGCTGATAATGTAATCTAGATGTCATGAATAGTTTAATATGCTTAAGTTGACGATTACGGTTTCACCTAATATGCATAATTGGATTTTTAATCTTAGAAACCATGATATGATGGAATTAGATTTTGTAACCCTAATCCTTAGTCCAAATGAGAGACAACCCTAAACCCTAGTTTAGGATTGCGTCTAGATCTGAGTAAGGAAATATGAATACATGGTGACACATATGTAGTATGTATATTTTAGATTGAATGATTTGTTGCTTGGATGTTTGGATACACTCTTAAAGTACATGTGAATATTCTGCATGGTTTCTGCATGACAAAGGTATGTGGTTATGCTTATGAATACATGTATCGAATTCTGAGATTGCCGATGTTTCTCGATGAGATTGAACAACAAATAAACTGTTTGGTTGTTTATTTAGTTCTTGAGAATTATAAAGTTCCTATGAGTATCATGTAAAGTAAATAATAGTATTATGAACCCTGGGTTAGACTGATCTTAAGGGTAATGCACACGAGCCCCGGAGGGACAGTGATTACACCTGAGGTAGTTGACCAGATATGGGTTAGAATATGAAAACAAGTTTATTTTCTTATATGCAAGATAAAGATGTTTGCTTATATCTGTACTTGTGACTATTGTTTGAACCCACGTACCAGTATAGCAATATACTGACTGCGTATTTGTTTGTCAGCGTTTTAGGTATCAAATATACTTGATTCGTGGACATGAGGGTACAGATAAAGATGTTGAAGACACTAGAATTATTCCTAAAGGTTTAGACTTAATGGTTTATCTTCACATATGTAAAATTTAATTCTGCTTAAAAGTTATGTAACTCCTTAGAGGAGCTTTTTATGTAAACATGTAAATATTTGTTCATTAATGGAAATTGTTTACTATTCTGTATTATTTCTTGAATCTGATCCTGGAGTATATGATTAACGATCTGTGACTTTAAGATCTTTTAGACACTCAAAAGTGTGGGTCGTTACATTTGGTATCAGAGTACAGATTCATCAACTAATACTTAATAGTTTATAATTTCAAATCATCCTTAGAAAATTTAAGAGAAAAAAATTAGGTTTAAAAAGCTTTGAAAAGAAAATATTAATAAGAGAAGTAAAATGTGAAAAGATGTAACCTTTCGTGTAGGTCCCTCTAGAGAGGGTAAACACTAGAAAGATACAAGTATGGGTAAGCCCTTTCTTAGAGGAAGGACTTTGTTTAGGGTATGGAAATCCTAGAGAGTCTAGGGATGTGGAAACTCTAAGAGATAGAGTGTAGTCCCTAACCCTAACCCTAAAACCTTAATCCTAATTAATGGACATGGTGTGGTGGTATGGGGCACTACCCATGTGAAACTTGAAATTGGTAATGAACATGGTGTGGTGGTATGGGACACTACCCATGTGAAACTTGAAATCATGAATAAGAAAGATAAGGGGTTGTTTAGGTAACCCAGTCTCCCATGCATGTGTGCATGAGGAGCATAAAACTTATGTGATAAGTCTTAAGAGATATAAAAACCCAATAGTTGAATATATCAGAAAATGAAAATTTGGAATATAACCTGCTCAAACCCTTAATGTTGTCTTTAGAAGTTTGGTTGTTGGTGGCCAAGCCCCTGGAGGGGAAGGTCGAGGTAGCACCAAGCCCCTGAAGGGGAAGGTAACCCAAGTGCATTGAATGGACAGAGACCATGAGGGGGTATTCCAGAGGTTGAGCAAACATGGGTTGATGATAAAAGGTATGCCTAACGATAAAAGAAAGAGGTGTCTAAGAAACCTTTAGGGTTAGTGTGCAAACCTGGGGTGGGTCAACCTAAGAGTGGGAAGATGACCTATGAGGGAGGCAAAACCTTAGATCTTGGGATCAGGTTGTGGCTAGAGAGCCTAACCCCCTCCTATGAGCCAAGAAGGCACCCTAGGTTAGGACTTTCCCTTAAAAAGGTAAATGAATAAATGTATTTAAGTATTGAGACAACATTAATCCTCATCTAGAGGGGTAAAGAGTTAAAGATATAATAATGAAAGCACTTAAATTCTTTGAACCCAAGGATGCCATCTCTGAGTGACACAATTGGTCAAGCCCCAGAGGGAAGACCAATGAGGCACCAAGCCCAGGAGGGAAGGTGGCCTAAGTGGATGACCAAGCCCAGGAGGGAAGGTCATGAAATGGTCAAGCCCAGGAGGGAAGACCAGGCAGGCACCAAGCCTAGGAGGGAAGGTGGCCTAAGTCTAAAATGCAGTTGTTTAGGATCAAGCCCTTAGAGGGGAAGATCATAGAGGTCAAGCCCAGGAGGGAAGAGTGACATAGCACCGTGCCCTGGAGGGAAGGTGGCCCGAGCCCAATGACGGGATGACACCGCATTATGTGTACTCAAAAGAGAGAGATGAAGGCAATCCGGGTTAAAGAATTAAATAAGAGAATAATGTGCTTAAAGGATGTGACATCTCAAAAGAAACTCTTAGGGAGGGTAGAGTCCTAATGCAATCCTAGGGTCAGGTAGGGTGTATTGGAGGTACGTAGGACCGATGGGTTGGGAGTGGATATGTCCTAAATGTACATGACCATGTGGTCGGGAGGTAACAGCTAGGTTTATCCAAGGTACATGACTTAGGAGATTAGCTACCTCCATGAGGATCATGTAGCCAGATGGGTGAATGTGAAAGGCACTCTCTTGATGCATAAGGATGAGATCACTCCAAAGGTACCTATACCCCTATAGACCTAAAGGATTTGACTAAGGCTCATAATTATACATGAGATGTAAATATAAAAGATAAAATGAAGTTATGAAAACTCAAGAGAAGTTGTGCCCTAACTTAAGAGTAAACAAAAGGGAAACTTGACTTCATGGAATATAAGAATGATAAATAATTAAGAACAAGTAAGTTTAGAGTCATATAGACTATGATTCAACTCAATATGTTAAATTGAAAGGTAATGTGTGTATGTACTATCTCCATTCTTAGAATGAAATGAACTTTGTGTTTGGGCTGCATCCAAATGCTTATTTCATTTCATTATAAGGGAGGGAGATAGGATAGACACATGTTATGCTTAAAAAAATTGAGATAATGAGGATGAATATCTTACATTGAATGTGTAATGATATGACCAAGGGTTTGAGGTGCCATCTCACCCTTATGTTGTAATAAATGAATAATAGGTTGGAAACCTAGGTGAAAATGTGATCACCAAGTGAAATTTAAAGCACAAATGAAAAATGTAATCATTAAGAGATGATAAGATGTGACTACTAGAGATGTGAATATACTTGAATTTAGATTCAAGTGCCAATCTTAGTAATAAAAATATAGATGTGTTAAAGAAAAGTGGTTAAGCCATCTAAGTAGGGTACTAACCCTAAGTTGTGAACATAAGACGTGTATCATTCACCTAGGCTTAGTAGGCATGAATTTTGAGGACAAATTTCCTTTTAAGGAGGGGTGTATGTTACATCCTTGAAATTTGTGAATTTCAAGCCTAAATGAAATTAAGGAACATATAATAATGAAGTGTGTTGAGGGAACTTTGGTGATGTATCCAAACCTTAGACTTATATTAAATGATCAATTTAATGAAAGAAAGTGCTTTTGGGCATACGTGTTCTTATGAGGCGTATATAAGATGAAATAGTTACCAAAGCCTCAAGGTTGGTAATTAGAATATGATTAAGATTGTGGATCCTTTGGAAAGCCCAAGATGTGTTCATGGGCCTTAGGGTCACGGCTTAGCCCAGTTGGATAATCGAAGTGTACATATGGTCCATGAGATATGATTTTGGATATTGTGGATGTTCGTAATTACAATAGGCATCCAAAATAAAGTAAGCTATATGATGACCTAAGTAATTAATTGAAGGTTTATCTGGTGTTTGCTTGGAGGGCAAGTATTGCGCATAGCATTATCTCAATCAATCCTTATAAAATAAGATGGGGAAAGTGTTGTTTGTTTGTTTACTTAAATGACAAGGCTACCAAATCCAAGACTTGATATGGAAAAAAGGGGGTTTCTTCCTGTAGCTTATGAGTATGAGATAAACACTAAGAGTTTTATAGATGTAAGGAAAGTAATAGAAAATAAGGAGAATACAATTAATTACTTCCTAGATGAGCTCTAGTGATATAACTATTTATAGTGGACTAAGGGGAAACCCATGAAGAAAAGTAGAGACAAGGGCATGTCAATATACTTCTCATCCTATAAGCAAAACTATGGGTTCTTACATGGTGTTGTGGTCAGTGATGCCCTGGAGGCTAGCGGGAGGACGACCAAGTAGCCACCTTATTGCTCTCCTTGTGCCAACAGAGTGGCAACGGTTATCAATGTTATTGAGGGAGTTCTTCCTAGGCCACCATTGGTGCAGGTCCATGTACAAGGTTGGGTCTCCAGTGAGGGGGTGTCCCTCCTTGAGGTCTGGGCGTAAATTTGGCGGCATCAAGTGCAGCAGGTCTTGCTCTGCAAGAATCTGGTCGTACTGCTTATCCTGGCTATGGGAGGCCATCCCTGGGACCCGACGCTGAAGAAGGGAGGGCCGATGGTTAAGGATGGAACACCAACAACCTGTTCCAGGAAGTTCCCTCACATAATGGAACCGTTGTGGGGTTATGTAATGCGAGCGGGTAGGCAGTTGTAGGATGTGTGGATTTCACCAGTCTTCGCCTGGTACGGCCGTTGCGGGCTACGGTAGGGTCTGCGGAGGTTGGCTAGCAACACGGGGCATCGAGCCATGCAGGCAGGCGAGGTCAGAGAAGGGAGAACGAAAGAAGTCATTCTGGTCGAGGGTGCTCCTCACGGAGTGGGCTAGTCAGAGGCGGCATTGTTTCTCTATCAGCTTATGGCCACCGCAGACCGCGGGGGGAGGAAGACTGAGGGCTGGAGGGTGGTCGGGATGTCCATGGTGGTTTGTTGTAGGGGGAAGGCAGAGGCATGTAAGGATGAGCATTGCCTTCGTGTGGAGCAGAGGTGGGGACGGCCGCGTCTGTGCAGTGTGAGTCCAGATCAGGACTACGATGCGGAGGCGTATGCACGCAGAGCCCAACTCATGTGTGAGTTAGAAGAAAGGAAAGGAGAAAAGGATCTTTATACCCCTAAGATCATGTTCAAAGCGTGAGGGCACAGAGGTCATTCTGCCCTTATAAGCTGGATGGATTTTGAATAAAGAAAAGAGAACCGTGCTGATGTGGCATCATACGATTGGCTCAGGTAACATAAATCTTAGAATAAGTGTAGTTAATTAATGGTAACTCAGAATATAGTGGAACTATATATCAAACTACTCAGAAAAATGAGAGGAATCTAAAGAAAATATAAAGAGAGGCTAATTATGCTTCTTGTTATAAAAGTATATAAAATTCTTGTCCTAATGTGTTTAATGCAAAGGAAAACCTAGTTTTAGTTAATATGATGCTTAATTGGACATATTTGTTTATGTTAAGCTAATCCTGATCTAGACATGTATAATGAAGAAATCCCAGATAATGATGAATAATGGATGATTCTATATAAGTAATCTTATTCATGATATTTAGGGTGTTAAAATCAATGTCAACATCTTGTTATGATCTAATGTTGATAATGTAATCTAGATGTCATGAATAGTTTAATATGCATAAGTTGACGATTACGGTTTCACCTAATATTCATAACTAGATTTGTTATCTTAGAAACCATGATATGATGGAATTAGAGTTTGTAACCCTAATCCTTAGTTCAAATGAGAGACAACCCTAAACCCTAGTTTAGGATTGCGTCTAGATATGAGTAAGGAAATATGAATACATGGTGACACATATGTAGTATGTATATTTCAGATTGAATGCTTTGTTGCTTGGATGTTTGGATACACTCTTAAAGTACATGTGAATATTTTGCATGGTTTCTGCATGAAAAAGGTATGTGGTTATGCTTATGAATACATGTATCGAATTCTGAGATTGTCGATGTTTCTCGATGAGATTGAACAACAAATAAATTGCTTGGTTGTTTATTTAGTTCTTGTAAATTATAAAGTTCCTATGAGTATCATGTAAAGTAAATAATCGTATTATGAACCCTGGGTTAGACTGATCTTAAGGGTAATGCACATGAGCCCCAGAGGGACAGTGATTACACCTGAGGTAGTTGACCAGATATGGGTTAGAATATGAAAACAAGTTTATTTTCTTATATGCAAGATAAAGATGTTTGCTTATATCTGTACTTGTGATTATTGTTTGAACCCACGTACCAGTATAGCAATATACTGACCGTGTATTTGTTTGTCGGCATTTTAGGTATCAGATATACTTGATTCGTGGACATGAGGGTACAGATAAAGATGTTGAAGACACTAGAATTATTCTTGAAGGTTTAGTCTTAATGGTTTATCTTCACATATGTAAAAGTTAATTCTGCTTAAAAGTTATGTAACTCCTTAGAGGAGCTTTTTATGTAAACATGTAAATATTTGTTCATTAATGGAAATTGTTTACTATTCTGTATTATTCTTGAATCTGATCATGGAGTATATGATTAACGATCTGCGACTTTAAGGTCTTTTAGACACTCAAAAGTGTGGGTCATTAAAATTACGTTAGGCATCGATACCATGCAATGTCAATGGTAGAGCCAGACTCCAAGACCTCATCTTTCTCGGTCAATGTGAGATTATATGGCAGAGACATCATGTGTCAAACTGCAATTAGCTTTCCAGGATATATTGACATCTTTTCTATAGAGTTATAGTAGCAGCATATACTCTCTTTAGGCTTAGATGACACAGCTAATGCCTGGTATTGTTTTGTGGAGTCATGGCCTATAACCATACTCTTTTAATAAAGTATTGGGATTCTAATCCCTCATATCATCAGGTACATTTCCATTTCTTAACAAGTTCATCATCATGATTATAGAATATGGGTATTCAAACCCTCAGTTCATCATAGAATACTTGTTGCCACTTATCAGGTAACTTAATACCTTCAGGTCATCTGACCAAGGTAATCATGATTCTTGCTACACAAGCATTCTACATAGCTCATAAAGCTTATTTCACCTCTTGTTACCTCTTAGTAGGCAACAAGGCATATTATGGCTCATTAACAACTTTAATAAAAGAAACATCATAGCTCATACCTAGCTATGTTCATCTTCTCATGATCATGGGTATGATCACTACATAATAACAGTTATATCACTTACATATCAGCACTTAAAGTTATGCAATGTAAGAGTAGCATCACCATTCCCTTATTTAGGGTTAGGATTTCTCTTACATATCGTCATCCTCCATTAGGGTTTTCCATAAATAACCATTTAGGTTCTCAAGGTCATATTATTAATGATCAAGCCCTATTTCATTGCTTCACACAGCTAGGAGCCAACATTGATAACATAAGCATTTAATCATGCTTATTTATTCTCATCACTTATCATTGAATGCATTATCAACACAAGGTATATGTTCCTCTCTCCACTTTACCAGAAAATGATTACATCATACTTTATTGTTTTGGCTTAACCTTTTCATAAGGCATATTAGCCTACACTTATCAAAGTGCATTACTTCTCAAAGTAACAATTGACATGACACACTTCATGTGTTACTTATCCAAGTATATTGGATTTAGAATACATCAAGGTGTATCCATCTTGAGGTTTTGGGAGTTATATTTATCATGTCTTGATGTATCGCTTCCTTTATCATCTTTATCTTACTTAAGTTCATTAACTTATCTTATATTAGGTATTTCCCATCCTAATACTTTATGCACCAGTTCATCACATTTATCATGTAATGTATTGGTCATAATGTTGGTATGTATGCCCTGAGAGCCAATCATGGGATGATTGGTGGGATACATTAAGATTGATTTGATAAACATCAAAGGCAAGCTTCCAATTCTTTCTGGTTCAGTCATATGATATAGTGACAGAACATATTCAATGTCTAGAGAATGACAGTACTCAATGATGTATGCCTTCAGGTTCAGGACCTAAACGATGAGATCATACGGATGTTATGAGTTTGTACATTCTTGTTATGTCCCTAGTCGGATGTCATTGTGGAAGGTAGATAGACAGCAATGACACACAAGGCTAGATTGTGGTGTTGGTTGATGACAGAATCTCATTAGTCATGATATAGAGATATCAAACCAAACACATAGGTACTTGTTAGAGAACAAGTGTACCGGACAGACCCACTGTGAGTTTGACACATGGAACCATGACATGGTAGTCATAGTCAGTACTCACAGTGATGGTGGTGAGTGTGATTCTTTGACCTAAAATCACTACACTCAACACATGTCGTTGGGCACACTTTGACATCATCAAACGCAGTCCTGAAAATGGGTTGTTATAAAGGTGATGATTGGGTGGCTTTGACACATGGGGCTTTTGAGGGGTGAGTGATAGATATGGGATTTGTCCCTCCTGAGGGAGTTTGATATCCAAGTCCACTTGATGAGTAGGATTGAAATAGGCATGTGCACGCATATGTGAATCAGTATGTGATATTGGTGTCATACATATCTCTTCCAATCTACTCTGAGATCAAGAAAGTGAATGAACGTTGACAGGATGACTGTTCCATGCCTCGAGTTCATTCGGGATATCAGTGACAAAGGAATTATACATTCATTGTAACACCATTCACAGATTGTAGGATTGAAAGTTGTTCTCCAACTTTCTACTTTCACTTGGGTAGAACTGATGTGTGACTAGGCACCGCTCTTTGCTTGTGAAGTCATAAGTGTTATGGACTTTCACTGCCAACGTAAAATGGACCTGTAGGGTCACACACATAGGATTTAACCTGGAAGAGGAGTTTTGTCCACAAACAATGTTTAGATTGATTGCTAAAGGAGTTTAGTAGTTCAATTAAACACTCAATCAATTGATAGCTCAGTATCATAATGTTCAAGGTGTTGGACTGATTGATTAGAGTATCGAATTGATTGAAACTACAATTGACTAATTCTGCACAATCTACACTCCCAACCGATCGGCTCATGTGATGAACCGATCGGCTGAGCTTGGTGAACCGGTCGGCTCAGGTAGTGAGTAGATCGGCTGATGGACAGGGTGAAACAATCCCTTCAAGTGTTGAAACGATAGTTCAACTGGTCCAACCGGGTAAGTTGGGAAAGTAGTATTGGTGAGAATTTTCCTTTCATTTCACTTGCCCAATTTGATTGGAACAAGGATTGGTATTTGATACCAATTAGAAACAAAATATGGAAAGTCAATCGGGAACTGACCAGGACCACCAACCGATCGGTTCAGAAGTGAACCGATCGGTTGAGGTATCCCAACCGATCGGTTGTGGTGTCAACCGACCGGTTCAGGTCCCCAACCGACCGTTTTAGTTGTGAAACGATCGGTTCAGGTTGCGAGTTGGTTGTTTTGTGGAAAATCTCGAACCCTTCTACTCCTGCTTTTAGTCCCGCATTGCCCGGGATGGAGAACCCTGTCCCATGACCCTCCTATATATAGGGGTATTGGGGGCTTCTCAAAGTACAACTCAGTGCAACCAGTTGCTCTGCAAAGTTTTCGTTCTCTTTGGTTTTGGTAACTGAGAGAGCCCGAGCAAGTGCTACCCGATAAGGGAGGCACAGCAAGGGAAAGACAACTACAGTTTAGACTGGTGGCAGGAGAATGTGTTGGCGACTAGTACACTGATAAGAGGGTGCGACTCCTTCCAATTCCTTGTGGGACAAGGAGATTGGAGTTCCAGGTGGTCCGTGTAGACTACTTTAGAGGCAGGAGGTTTCTGCCACTCGGAGGACAGTTGTCAATCTCGACAGTCCCGGTGAGACCAGGAGTCGTCAGTCCCGGTGTGACCAGGAGCTTCACAGACACCGTCCAAGACCGGAGGTGAAGACTGCGCAAGCCGCGAGGTATTGTCGCCGAAAAAGCCTCGGGACAAGGTATGATTCCACAAACCATCCTTCCTATTGTATAGACGTTGACGCGTTTCCTTGTTCTGGGTTTGGGGAGGAGAAATTTTTGTTTCTGTTGCCTTCTCTGCCTCCCCTAAAACCCAACACATAAGTCACTTATTTAGAATATGCAACCATTACTAATGATATGGACTCATCTTTGAGTTAAGGCAATATTGATATAAGGCCATCCATTACCAATCCCTTTAGGTGTTTCACATGTCAATAAATTAGTCACTATTCCATTATTAGGAATAGGGTTTCCCATATTTATCAACTAGGGTTTACATAACATCATCCTATATTAGGGTTTCACATATTGTCACCCTACATTAGGATTTCACATAACATCATCCTTATATTAGAGTTTCACATAGCATTACCTGAAATTAGGGTTTCTCAACCCATGGCCCAAGATTGGGGTTTTGGTTTATCTTCATATTGTCCAAGATTAGGGTTCATACACTATTAACCCAAAATTAGGGTTTTACATACCTTCTCCCTATATCGGGGTTAGGATTTCATATCAAGGTTTCACATATCATTACATACCATCACTTTGGGTTAGAGTTTCACATCACATCATTGCATTAGGGTTTCATTTGACATCACCATCAATTAGGATTTCACCTATCATTACCCTTAATTGAGATTTCTCACATCATCACCCTAGATTAGGGTTACACCAAGCATTGCCCTAAATTAGGGTTGGGGTTCATCAATCTTATCAATTAGGGTTTCATGATCTCTTTATCAAGGATCATACCCTAATTACATATTCTATTTATTTTGAATGTGTTGAGGCTGGATTGCTACATGATTATTATACATGTATGAATTTATCTCTCTCATCCTCTCTAGGATGTTAATCACTCAAATCTTGATTGGATTGAATCGACTTAACTTAAATGAAGGGTTGTCATAGTGTATTAAGTCACTGCTTCCATAAGCATCAAGATTAACACTTCTAAGGGTACCAATTATCTAAGTACATTAAGTATTCAACTATTATACTTATCTTTGATAATCATCATTATCAATCATGGAATCCACTAATATTTCATCACTTTAAGTCTTTAATCAGTTTTGTATATGTTGAACCTCTATTCAGTTTTGACCCTTGAATCTCCAAACGGTTTGAAGTCAATTGCCCTCCAAACGATTTTGAAACCATTTGGGCATCTAGGGTTAAGACCAATTTCCCTCCAAATGGTTTTGAAACCGTTTTGGCACTCAACATTAGAAACTGTTTGAACAATTCATCACCAAGATCGATTGAACAAACCAATAGTTGAAACCGTTTGAAAATTGAAACCACTTGATCATTCAAATGGTTTTGAAACCATTTGATTCCAAATGGTCTCAAGACCTTTGGACTCAAACGGTCTCAAGACCATTTGGTCCAAAACATCTTGAAACTGAATGAATCATAATGGGGTATTCATTAACCAATCGATTTAGGGTTACAAACAATGAACCATCCATCAATGGGATCTTCAACTAACAACCCTTGGATTTCCATTTATCATCATAGCTCTTGACCACCAAATGGTCTTGAGACCGTTTGCATCCAAACGGTCTTGAGACCGTTTGGTCACCAAATGGTCTTAAGACCGTTTGGGCCAATCAACCCTTAATTTGATTCAATTCAATTAGGGATTCAACACTCAACCCGATTAGGGTTTGCAATTGATGGAACATTCACAATTGGAACCATTAATATCAAATCAATTGTAATCAATGGATCAACCTTCAACTATATCATCACTTGTCCTCCAAATGGTCTAAGACCGTTTGATCCCAAACGGTCTTGAGACCGTTTGGTCTCAAATGATCTTGAGACCGCATGGTCTCAAGTCCTTTGAAACCGTTTGCTTTAGATATTATTGAGGTGTGTGCTTGGGATTATGTCATAATCATCAAGATACGTTTCTTCAAAACTTGATGTGATTTTCATGGTGATTTCATCAATCAACCAAATAGATTTTCGAGAATAAAGAAATAATCAACAATTGATAAAGATATGAAATCAATAATAACATTCAAGGGTTCAAGTTATATAACCCGCCTTCAAAGAAGATTCAAAGATCCAAACTCCAAGTCTTTAATGGTGGAAGAAGCTTTCTCAACTATCCCAAGCTCGTGCTCAACTCTTTGAGTGAAATGAATGGTCAAAGTTGAGAATTGAGTGGAGAAAAGAAGAAATCAAGCATTGATTTTCAATTTCCACCATGAAATCAAGGTGAAAGGAGATCATGGAGCTTACCTATAGGTTTGGGGTCGTCTCATATTTCTCCTAATATCCCTTGGTCGTTTTGCAAACAAAGAGTGAAAGCAAATCCGAAAAAGAGTCCTTGGTTGAGTGGGAAATGAAGTGTTTATAAAAACATTTCAAATAGAGAGAAAGTTGAAAAGTAATCCTTCAACTCCCCAAATTGGTGCCACTTAACTCCCTCTACTCCTTGCATATGAAGTCATCCTCCTTTGCCTTTAATTATTCTTCATTATCCACAATTAAAGGAAAAGCAATTAAGCACATTAATTCATATAATACTAATATCCCATTTTTAGTGGATATTACTTTTTAGTTAACTAATGTGAGTGGGCTCTCCACTCACTTTGGATATTTCACGGCCTTTTCAAGGCACAAGGACGTTAACACTTATGCAAATTAAACCATATCAATTTTGGTTGAATGGCACTTCAATTAATATATTTATTCTTGCATTAAATTGAAGTAAAGTTCCATTTATGCTTAAATCTTGATTATTTTAATATCAAGATTCTCTCTCTTCCAAAATGATTCAAATGAGGCACCCCTCTCAAATTAGTTTCTCTAAATGATTCCAAGAATCATGAGGGAACCTCTTGAAGTGGTATTTTGCATATTGAACCCTAGGTTTTGGGTAAATTGCACATTACACCAAAACTAGGTTTTAATGCACAAACATTGCTCAACAAGCTCTTTCTTGGTACTCAGGCTTGTGGAAGCCATACCTCAGCATCATTCTCATTCCTATGATGCTTCAACATCTTATGAAAATTTTATCATGTACAATTTGCAAGTTAAACCCTCAACTTGGGTAATTTGCACTTTAGTCCAAAACTAACAAAACATTATTTCAACATTATTCAAAAAGGACTAAAATTGAAAGATAAGTTCCTCTTGAGCCTTAATTATTTTTCAAAAGATAAAAGCAAGCATATAATCAACCTCATTAAGAAAAACATCTAGGGTTAACACATAATCCAGGTCAGGGATGTTACATGGTTAGCCTAGTTTGGGGTAACGCTACATAACTGAAGTTCTTAATAAACCTCCTACAGTAACCTGCCAAACCTAGGAAAGTGTAGATCTCATTTGATGCTTAGGCTTTTCCCATTCCTGAATGGACTCAACCTTTTTAGGGTCTACACAAACACCCTTAGGTGATATGACATGGCCCAGAAAAGACACTTCAAACAACCAGAACTTGCACTTCATAAACTTAGCATATAGGTGTTGTTGTCTCAACAAAGTCAATGCCTAGAAAAGGTGTTGCTCATGTTGTTGTCTATCCATAGAGTATATTAGATCATCTATGAACATGACCACACACTAATTTAGATATTGTCTGAACACCCTATTCATCATATCGATAAATGTTCCTGGTGTATTGGTTATCCCAAACGGCATAACCACAAACTCGTAGTGACCATACGTAGTCTTAAAAGCTGACTTGGAAATGTCATCTATCTTAATTCTCAACTTTGGTAACCTGACTTGAGGTCTATCTTTGAAAACGTAGTGGTACCTATTAATTGATCAAAAAGGTTACCAATCCTTTGAAGAGGATACTTATTCTTTATTGTCACCTTGTTCAACTATAGGTAATCTATACACAACCTCACTGGACCATCCTTCTTCTTAACAAACAACACGGGATCACCCCAAGGGGAAATGCTTGGCCTGATAAAACTCTTATCTAATTGTTCGTTCAATTGTTTCTTTAACTCCTACATTTCTACTGGTGCCATCATGTATAGTTATTGTGTTGCAGATTGTGTTCCGAGAACAAAATTGATCTCAAAATTAATCTCTCTAGGAGGGAGAACATCAAGAAATTCCTTAGGAAAACATCCTAGAATTCTTGCACCACTTGTACCTCTTGGATACTAGGTCCTTTCACCTTGGTATCCACAACATGTGCTAAGAAATCTTCACATCCTTGTCTCATCAACCTTTCTACTATCATAACTGACATCAAACATGTGGGAAGAATCTCCCTATCACTTTAGAAGATCCACGAGACATCAGCATCATAGAATGTCACTACCTTAGTACTACATTCCAACACGACCTTGTACTTTTCCAAGGTAACCACTCCTAGGATCACATGGAATCCATGCATGCCAAGTGGAAAAAGATCCACTTGAATGTTTTGTCCTGAGAAAGAAAGAACAAAAGAGGGGCATACTTCTTGCAATTATGCAGAATCAACCAAAAGAGTCTGTAGTCGAAGACTATCAGATCTATGATAATAGGCAAATAACAACTATCTATCACCTCTCTAGTGATAAAAGAGTGTGTCGCACCCAGGTTAACTAGTACAGATACAAAAGAAGAAGTAGACAAATAAGAATGAAATAACTACATCTGACCCATCATGACCCATGGATTGACCAATGCTTCCAGCTGGCTCATGGCATAGAAATTTGCTATCACTTGTTGTCATCTACATCCTCTACTAGACTGTCTAGAGGAACCTGCCTGGGATGCCTGACCAGGACCTCTTCCACCACCACTGCTAAACTACTATTGTGAACCCTACTGACTGTGCCTTGGTTTTTGTGTCACCTCCTCATCTATTACTACATGGAACCATTTTGTATGCGCCACTAGTCTACACTTATGACAGGTCTTACTTTCATACCATGACCTACATGGCCCTGTCACTAAAACTGATAAGGCATTGTAAGCTCCAACACGTTGAAAACTACGACCTCTACCCCGACTTGGGGACCACCATGACAGTGCATATGACCTATGCTCAGTAAAATTTCACCTCTATAGTGACAGTGGTGAAGAAAACCTCAACTTTGTAAAGCCTCCAGAAGACTACCCTTGGAATTGAATCGGTCTTTTCTTAGCATTAGCTTCACGCCTCTCTATAGCAGACCTCTCAATCCACCTTACCAATTCTACAAAGATGGAAATGACGTTGTCATAGTCAACTCTATACTCAAACCCTTCTCAAACCTATGGATCCTTTCCTTATCAATTGTTTCCATATGAGGGCAGAACCTCAAAAGCTCCATAAACTTTGAATCATACTTGTTGATGGTCCTCGTTCCTTGACGAATCTTTTCAAACCAAGAGATCTTCTCATCTAAGTGTGTCTTTGGGAAGTATCGGCTGACAAATTATCACCAAAATTCCTCCCATCCTATCACAACTCCTGGACTCTTTTCCACTTATATGGCCCATCAATGGCCAACACTACCCTTCAATAGGTATAGCATGTGCTTACCTTTATCCTCTTCAGGAATGCTTAGAATCTTAAACGCTTTCTCCAACTCTGTTAGCCACATGTCAGCATCCGTTGGGTCTAAAGTACCAGCATACTCAATCGCCCCAACACATCTAAGATGTTCAAACGTCTTCCAGACACCTTGGGATTCCACATTAGGGATGGATGCCCTAGCTTGAAGTGCTAGTGCTATGTCTGCTAGATGTGTAATCGTGGCCATCATCTATCCAAACATGGAATGAAACACAGGTTTGGCCATAGTTTTTGGGTCAAACTAAGGCATCGTGGGCTGCTCTAGCCCTATCTCTAGCACGCTATCATCATGTTCCTGCCTCCTAGCACCTCATCCTAGTACAGCATAGATGCTCTCAGGATGTTCTTCATGTCCTCCCTACATATTCTGCATAAGCATAAGCTATGATCTGATATGATGGATACATAAGAACAGACTCGAACCTAAGTCCTACGTCCATGTAGACTCTACAAACCTAGAGTTTTGATACCAACTTAACTATGACACCTCATCACTCTATACAAGATTACTCAAAACATAAAACATGATTAACTACTAACTAGTAACATAGCCAGAAAAGCAGAAGAATTAAAACCAATTTCAACATCATAAACAAGTATTGAAACATTTATATAAGGGTCCATTTCTTTTTTTTCATAACTCATATACCATAACAGGTATTTACATCTTTATCTAGTGGTCTCGGCCAGAACCTGTATACAAAAGTGATATGTCCACATGTATAGCCATATATTACAAACATTGGCATACTACCAAAAACTCATGTCAATGCAAGTTTATCATTTAAAAATCATTTCCCATACTCAGACCTGAGAGGCAGGGACAACACTAGGACTCTACTACTAACAAGTACAAATGTCCAAACTTCTAGGTCTATTGATCACCAGGATGCTCCTCTTCAATAGCACGCTGTCGACCTTATTGCGGATGACCACCTAAAAAGATGTGGTGACCCATAGGTGAAACCCATGTCCCAGCGAGAGACATAACTCTCTCCAATAGATATTGATTACAATTGAGTATTTAATAATAAGTGTTATGACCCGTTTTAAAGTTAACCAGTAAGTATCATGATTAGTGCATAATTAAGGTGATTTAGGTTCAGTTAAATGCCGAGATGCAATTAGTTATTTGATCAAGTGAGACAGTCAAATTAGAATGAGTATTCACTTTGAGATTGTAGGGGATTTTGTGCTTGGCATTTTGCAAAAGAAATCGCCTTAAACAGACATTCGAGGCGGGAGTTATGGCATTTATAAGAATTCTGGACCTAAGATGTAATTTTTCCAAATCCAGGTTATAAACCCTTTCCTTTTTCTTTTATTTCCTATTCTCGCTTATCTCTTCTTCTTCCCAATGGAACAGGGCTGCGCAGCGGTGCCCAGGCGCAGGTCGACCGACCTGCGATTGAGGTCGAGAGGGCGACCATTTTGGCACCCGTTGGCTTCGATTCAGCATGCCTACACCCCCGCCATCTTTCCTTTCTTCTCCTTCTTCCTTTATTTCTTCTCTAGCTCATCCAACAGTAGCTTCAGCCACCCATCTAGGGTGCCGACCCATAGCTACAGCAGCAGCTTCATCCTCCAAGGAAGAATAAGGTCGCGGCGCGACCTAGAGCTTGAGAGAGAGAGCTATGCCAACCTCCTTTCTCCTTCCTCTACTTTCCCTCCCCAACTTCACCTCAGCTACGCCCTAGGACGGCGCCCCTAGCAGGGCTGCGGCCAGCAGAAAGCCATGGCCGATGTCCAGCTACTGCGGCCGGCCAAGGGCCCTCTTAGGCACACAAAGCTGCAAGGAGAGCTTGCCATGGAGCTCGGTCATGGATCCAGAGCAAAATCCGTAGCCCTAGCCACGACCAGCAAACCATCTGAGCTCCTCCCTCAACCTGTATGTGAGAGGAACGGCTGCTTGCAGCAGCAGGTGCCAGATTGAACGGCGTTCAAGCCAGTTGAACGGCGTTCAAACCAGTTGAACGGGGTGCAAAGTTGCAGAAAATCAGGAGAGAAGTGCACTGAAGGTGCACGGCGTACAGCCCAGGTGCACGGCGTGCACGCTGCTGTAAAGGGCAGGATTAGGCATGGTTGTGGACGTTTTTTAGTGTATACAAACACACCGAAGTGGGTGAGTAGTATTTCATTCAATTATCACCATCGAACTCGATTTCATTGTATATATTGCTTCGTTATAATTAGAGTAACTTCTAAACAGTATAAATGAGATTAAAGAAGTGTGCTTAATTCTATAGAGCCTAAATTACTTAGTGTAACTGAAGAAAATAGTGAATGTTGTCTGTACTGATACTGCTGTGAATATGTTGAGCTCTAAATGAATGTCTGTTGTTATGACAAGTTTAGAATGGTGTAGAATTATGTATAAAGTTGAATGAGATAGAAGTGTTCTTAAATATACTCAGTGTGCAATTAAGATTGAGTTATGACAATTTATATTTACCGCTTAAATAATGATGATAGACTTAGGTGCCCTAACAACGTAGAACCCCTTTGAGAGGTATGCACCTTAGGGGTGAAACTTGTGTCCAACATCAACCGGTTGAGTAATTCTGGTGGAACGAGGGTTGATAGACAGTGTCCAACACCAACCGATTGAGTAATTTCAGTGGCACTGGGGAAAAATAATAAATAAAGTAAAGGGTTATCCAACACCAACCGGTTGAGTAATTCTAGTGGTAACCCAGTGTTGACTCCCTGCACCTATGTGCTCAGGTTAGAGGAGGAGTCTAGAGCACTCATGGTGAGTGCAGAGGAGGCTAGAGAGTCTGTGGGTCCTGTAGCAGACCAGGACGAGAAGTTAGACTTAGCATTTCCCGGGTGTGTCGCTAAGTCTTGTACGGTGAGATCGTAGTTTGCTACATATCTTTATATGCAGAGTACACTGCATATGATTAGGGCATAATAATATAAATATGTAATCATATAAGATCACAGTAAATTTAATATGTTAAGAGTTTATACCTTCTGTGTCAATTCTCTATAATTGTTTATTTGTTTAAAATATCTGTAGTTAAATAGAAATGTGATTATTATCTGTAAATCTGCTATGTCATTAGAACTGCCCTGCTTAGTATTGCACTTATGCTTTAATTAAATTTTATATATCTGACGAGTTGTTTAGTGATAGCTAAATGAAATGCTATTCACTAAGTGAGTAGGCTCATCCCTCTACTCAAACATTTTCAGGTCAACAACAGCATCAGGAATCTGAAGGATCTTTTCATCCTAACGCTTAGTCTGTAGAAGGTATATATGTAGCTAGTATAGTTAGAGGTCTCTTAGTCCTTTCCCCTTGGTCCTTGGGACATGGTGTGGGTGAGAGAGAGTATGTATGGTGAATGTGTATAAAGATGTAAATTAACTGTTATGTTTACTTTCTGTTAAACAATGTTACATGTTGTAAACTCTGTTTATGTTCTCTAGACAGTTTAATTGAAATGCTTCCGCAATAGTTTATTATGTTTTAGTTTACAGCAATAATTCGGATTTCATTACGAGGTTTAAAAAAAAAGTTCTCAGTGATTTGTTTCTGTGATAATCCCTCTGTCGCGCCCTAATCTCATGTTTAGTGGTTAGTGTGAGATCGGGGTGTGACATCTTGGTATCAGAGCATAGGTTGAGTACGTAGTTACTCTAAGTCAAGGTCAGGGGACGATAAGAGACCAATAGGATTAGGACTTAGGTGTATTCCTTCTAACTGCAATTTTCTAACAGGAAGTGTTCTGTTATACTATTGCAGATGGCAGGAAGAGGACACGATCATGAGAACCAAGCTGAAAGCTTAGGCTGAATTGTCAAGGATCATTAGGGTAGAAAGATAAAGTTATAAAGTGAGGTAGATAAGAAGTGGTGTGTCTTTAGCTCTGGGAAGTCTGAGTATTTAGGTACCCTGGCCAGGTGTCTGAGTACTTAGATTGACCAGTATCAAGCTACTCTGTCTATTCTTCTCTGGATGCCCTGGCCAGGTATGCAGAGGAAGGATAGGCTAGAGACAAACCCTAGAAATTATAGGGTTAAGAAACTGGAAATTTATGTAGGAGTAAGAGATTAAACATAGGATGTGATACAACTCTTGCCTTATATTGCTTATTTGATTGGAAATCACTAGAAATGCTCTTATATGTATGGATTTAGATTTTCAGTTTGTAGAATAAATATGATTCTTTTATATTGTTGTGTGTCATAAATTGGTTTATTTATTGTTTATATTCTTTGTATTAAGTAGACCAGAAGTTATGTTTAAATGAGTTTGCCCTAAGTGGATATTCTTTCCACATGTTTGAGATTAATAGGAGTTGGTTAATCCTGAGTAGCTCTTGGCTTCAGGACTACAGGTTCGGCCTGGTCTGGCTGGCAGGATGCGTTACTGGGATCTAATGACTCTTATTAAAAATATAATAAAAGTAGATTCTGGATAATTTAGACCCGAATCATGGTGAAAAATGTATATACACTAATATGTTGAGATATAAGGGAAAGATTAGAACAACTAAGAATTAGTTGGAACTGATATCGGAGACTCAACGTTGGAACCTCATATGAGCAATCCTTAATTGGAAATAAAGGAATACGACGTAAGGTTCAGATTAAGATTAATGATTAGTATTATATGATTTCTAAATATGAGAATATGGAAAAGATATGAGAATAGTTTGTAAGGGCTAAGATAGTAAGAATCAACCATGGAATGGATCATGTAATAAAGTAAAATACTTTTATGTACTTCAAAGCAAAGGGAAAATAGAAGAAAAGAGTTAAGTATACAATAAGTACATAGAAATAAAGAGCCTTATGTAAATGATAAGACCAGGATAAGAAATTTAGTTGAATAAAGAGAAATGATAGAAATGATGACCTCGATTAAAGAATGAAGATTGCATGACATAATTGAGAGTATGGAATGTATATCTTTATTATAAAGTTGAATACATTCATACATACTACCTTTGGATTCTGAGTCTCTAAAGACTAACAAACTAGTTCCAAAAATAAAGAACGTAATTTAGAAAATGAATGCATTATATATGTTGCATAGCTACCATGGTAGAGACATCTAAGTGAATGAAATAATGAAACACAATATGATGATGAAACCTTAGCAAAGTAAATTGAGAATGTAATTTATCTGAATGTCCAAGTAAGAGAAAGGAAATTTTAGTGATAAGATAAGGAAGATTTTAGTAAAACTTATGAGATCCAAAGTTTGTTTTTTTTTAAGTAAGGAAGCAAAGTCACGTCACAATAACGCTATGTTATTGATAAAGACGAAACCCTAGAATGTTTAGCGGTGTAATAGTTCAAGGGATATCACTAGAGATTCGACCTTGAATACTAGCATCTCTATAAAACAAAATCATGATATTTGCACTATGAAAAGTAAACTAGTATTGATAGTAATCTAGGGTTTAAAGGTAGTTAATCTGAAAGGTAGATAAACAATATGAAAATGATTCAGAGAAAAGAGTAAGATACAAATTTGAAATGTAATAAATGTGTTTGAAACAAAAGGAGAAATAAAATATAAGTGAAGTGTGATATGAAATAAATTCTTACAGTAATAATAATAATGAGGAATAATCTATTCTTACCTTGTGTGTTTCAATTTTTGGGATATTTATTCTATATGATCAAAATGAGAAGGATAAGTAACAAGAAGTAAGTAGCATAGAATGAGGAGAATTACTCGTCACATGATCTGGAATTAGTTGTTGTAGTTCATGCTCATAAGACATGATGTTACTATCTTTATGGTGAGGTGTGCCAGGTGTTTATAGATCATAAGAGCTTGAAATATATCTTTACCCAGAAGGATCTGAATCTTAGACAGCGGAGATGATTAGAATTGATTAAGGATTATGATATAATGATAGATTATCATCCTAGAAAACATGAATGTGGTAGCAGATGCCCTCAGCAGGAAAGCAAGTTCAACAACTGATGCATTCTCTATGGCATGTTTCAAGAGAGACCTGCTAGTAGAAATGCAGAAGTTGAACATAGACTTAGGGGTGATAGAGTAGAGCGGTTTGACTGCACAGATGCAAGTCAAGCCTATTTTTTTACGATCAGATTAAGGAACTACAGTAGGGTGATAGTAAGTTGCAACAGATCATGCATGACATGACAAAGGAAAAGAGACCAAAGTTTAAGTTTTTAGATGATGATGTGTTGTATCAGCATGACATGTTGTGTGTACCTCGAGATAGTGATTTGAAAGAAAAGATTCTTGTGGAAGTGCATGCATCGATGTATGCTATGCATCCAGGCAACACTAAGATGTATATGAATCTCAAGGAGTTGTATTGGTGGCCTGGTGTGGAAAGAATGTAGTTGAGTATGTGGTTAGGTGCAATGTGTGTCAGCAGGTTAAGGCTGAGCACCAGAAACCTACAGATACTTTGCAATCTTTTTCTATGCCTGAATGGAAATGGGAACATATCGCAATGGATTTTTGTGGTAGGGTTACCCATGACACCTAGAGGTTATGACTCGATATGAATGATTGTGGATAGACTAATTTAGTCTGCTCACTTTCTTCATATTAAGTCAACCTTTGATGTCTCGAAACTTGACTAAGATATACATGGATGAAATAGTTATGTTGCCTGGTAATCCAGTTTCAATCATATCATATTGAGATCCTAAGTTCACATCCAGGTTGTGGAAACAATTGCATCGTGCTTCAGGCACAAAGTTAAGATTCAGTACAACCTTTTCACCCGCATACGGATGGTCAGTCTGAGAGAACCATTCAGACTCTTGAGGACATGCTGAGAGCATGTGTTTTGCATTTCAGTGGAAGTTGGGAAGAACATTTAAGCCTTATAGAGTTTGCATACAACAATAGTCACCATTCCAGTCTTGGTTTGGCCCCGTATGAAGCTCTGTATGGTAGAAAGTGTAGATTGGATTAGTGAATTTACATAGTTCATCGAAACCCAAATTGCTTAGTGTGAATGTTGAGTTTAGAAATACACGACTGATAATGGTACGGTTTGGGTATAAACCCAGACAATACGGATTTTGTAAATCATCAGGTGCATGATTTCAAGAAAGTACGATAGCATTAAAATATGCAAATAAACCTAGTTGCATGCTTCCTGTTATGTTAATGTGTGTGACTTAACATTTACATGAATTGGCACATTTCTCTGAGATATTACTAGAAATTCTCAAGTATTATTAATTATTTGTGTTATGATACGTAAGCAACTCTTAATTGAGTTATGTGATGCACAAACCAGGATTTGGGTTAATGTGCACGTTCTTCGAGAAATTTCAGATAATTGATAAATATTACAGATGATTTCTTATATGTGAAGTAAATTACTCTTATTGGTGTAATAAGATGTTCAATTGCATGAATTCAGTATGTATGTGCCAAAATTGATATGAGTTTGGGATATTTATGAATTTTAAATCTGCCTGCATGCATGATATAAGGATTACTCAGTAATTACAATGATTTTGAATATACTGCTCTGCCAGTTCTAGAATGATATCGTATTGTGATTTGAACTGCAATCAAATAGATGAGATAACTGAAACCCTAAGGATAGGGTGTTGCCATGTGACTAGTGAATGAGGTAACCCCTAAGGATAGGGTGTTGCTATATGATAAGTGAATGAGGTAACTGAAACCCTAAGGATAGAGTGTACA
This sequence comes from Alisma plantago-aquatica, assembly GCA_963693085.1. Classification (NCBI taxonomy): domain Eukaryota; kingdom Viridiplantae; phylum Streptophyta; class Magnoliopsida; order Alismatales; family Alismataceae; genus Alisma; species Alisma plantago-aquatica. The sequence goes on from OY856412.1 coordinate 457,244,587, forward strand.
ATGAATCAAGTATTTTGATATCAAAATTCTCAGTATGAGATGTGGTGATGTTTAACAGTTCAATTGCATGATTTTTTTTAGTATAAAGTGCCAAATTGACATGCATTCTGTTTATTTAAGAATTTTAGTTTGTCTGCATGTATAGTATGATAATTTCTCAATAATTACCATAATTTGAGTTATTGTTATAACAGTTCTAGAAAGACAATGTATTGTGGTTTGATCTGGAATCAGATCAGATGTGTCCTATGTTGAGGGACCAATACAGATAGTTGATCAGAGGATCAAGAAACTCAAGAATCGTGAGATACCATTAGTGAAAGTTCTGTGAAGAAATCATAACCTAGAGGAAGCTACGTGGGAGCACGAGACAGAGATGTGTAACAAGTTTCCTTTTCTCTTTTAGGAATTTCGGGACGAAATTCTTATAAGGGAGGGAGATTGTTATGACCCGTTTTAAAGTTAACCAGTAAGTATCATGATTAGTGCATAATTAAGGTGATTTAGGTTCAGTTAAATGCCGAGATGCAATTAGTTATTTGATCAAGTGAGACAGTCAAATTAGCATGAGTATTCACTTTGAGATTGTAGGGGATTCCGTTCTTGGCATTTTGCAAAAGAAATCGCCTTAAACGGACATTTGAGGCGGGAGTTATGGCATTTATAAGAATTCTGGACCTAAGATGTAATTTTTCCAAATCCAGGTTATAAACCCTTTCCTTTTTCTTTTATTTCCTATTCTCGCTTATCTCTTCTTCTTCCCAATGGAACAGGGCTGCGCAGCGGTGCCCAGGCGCAGGTCGACCGACCTGCGATTGAGGTTGAGAGGGCGACCGTTTTGGCACCCGTTGGCTTCGATTCAGCATGCCTACACCCCTGCCATCTTTCCTTTCTTCTCCTTCTTCCTTTATTTCTTCTCTAGCTCATCCAACAGCAGCTTCAGCCACCCATCTAGGGCGCCGACTCATAGCTGCAGCAGCAACTTCATCCGCCAAGGAAGAAGAAGGTCGCGACGCGACCTAGAGCTTGAGAGAGAGAGAGCTATGCCAACCTCCTTTCTCCTTCCTCTACTTTCCCTCCCCAACTTCACCTCAGCTACGCCCTAGGACGGTGCCCCTAGCAGGGCTGCGGCCAGTAGAAAGCCATGGCCGATGGCCAGCTACTGCGGCCGGCCAAGGGCCCTCTTGGGCGCACAAAGCTGCAAGGGGAGCTTGCCATGGAGCTCGGTCATGGATCCAGAGCAAAATCCGTAGCCCTAGCCACGACCAGCAAACCATCCGAGCTCCTCCCTCAACCTGTATGTGAGAGGAACGGCTGCTTGCAGCAGCAGGTGCCAGATTGAACGGCGTTCAAGCCAGTTGAATGGCGTTCAAACCAGTTGAACAGGGTGCAAAGTTGCAGAAAATCAGGACAGAAGTGCAATACGTACAGCCCAGGTGCACGGCGTGCACGCTGCTGTAAAGGGCAGGATTAGGCATGGTTGTGGACGTTTTTCGGTGTATACGAACACACCGAAGTGGGTGAGTAGTATTTCATTCAATTATCACCATCGAAGTCGATTTCATTGTATATATTGCTTCGGTATAATTAGAGTAACTTCTAAACAGTATAAATGAGATTAAAGAAATGTGCTTAATTCTATAGAGCCTAAATTACTTAGTGTAACTGAAGAAAATAGTGAATGTTGTCTGTACTGGTACTGCTGTGAATATGTTGAGCTCTAAATGAATGTCTGTTGTTATGACAAGTTTAGAATGGTGTGGAATTATGTATAAAGTTGAATGAGATATAAGTGTTCTTAAATATACTCAGTGTGCAATTAAGATTGAGTTATGACAATTTATATGTACTGCTTAAATAATGATGATAGACTTAGGTGCCCTAACACCGTAGAACCCCTTTGAGAGGTCTGCACCTTAGGGGTGAAACTCGTGTCCAACATCAACCGGTTGAGTTATTCTGGTGGCACGAGGGTTGATAGACAGTGTCCAACACCAACCGATTGAGTAATTTCGGTGGCACTGGGGAAAATTATAAATAAAGTAAAGGGTTATCCAACACCAACCGATTGAGTAATTCTGGTGGTAACCTAGTGTTGACTCCCTGCGCCTGTGTGCTCAGGTTAGAGGAGGAGTCCAGAGCACTCATGGTGAGTGCAGAGGAGGCCAGAGAGCCTGTGGGTCCTGTAGCAGACCAGGACGAGAAGTTAGACTTAGCATTTCCCGGGTGTGTCGCTAAGTCTTGTACGGTGAGATCGTAGTTCTCTACAGATCTTTGTATGCAGAGTACACTGCATATGATTAGGGCATAATAATATAAATATGTAATCATATAAGATCACAGTAAATTTAATATGTTAAGAGTTTAGACCTTCTGTGTCATTTCTCTATAACTGTTTATTTGTTTAAAATATCTGTTGTTAAATAGAAATGTGATTATAATCTGTAAATATGCTATGTCATTAGAACTGCCCTGCTTAGTATTGCACTTATGCTTTAATTCAATTTTATATATCTGACGAGTTGTTTAGTGATAGCTAAATGAAATGCTATTCACTGAGCGAGTAGGCTCATCCCTCTACTCAAACATTTTCAGGTCAACAACAGCATCAGGAATCTGAAGGATCTTTTCATCCTAACGCTAGTCTATAGAAGGTATATATGTAGCTAGTATAGTTAGAGGTCTCTTAGTCCTTTCCCCTCGGTCCTTGGGACATGGTGTGGGTGAGAGAGAGTATGTATGGCGAATGTGTATAAAGATGTAAATTAACTGTTATGTTTACTTTCTGTTAAACAATGTTACATGTTGTAAACTCTGTTTATGTTCTCTAGACAGTTTAATTGAAATGCTTCCGCAATAGTTTATTATGTTTTAGTTTACAACAATAATCCGGATTTCATTACGAGGTTTTAAAAAAAAAGTTCTCAGTGATTTGTTTCTGTGATAATCCCTCCGTCGCGCCCTAATCTCGTGTTTAGTGGTTAGTGTGAGATCGGGGTGTGACAATAAGAAACTAAACAGTCGGAACATTGGATAAGCAATTTAACATATTAGGCAATTCTAGCATACTAAGATAGTTGAGTACATAGGCTTAAGCAATAAACATGACTATCAAGATATATAAAGGAAACATTATCTATTCTTTTAACAGTTACTCATTTTGATATACTACACTATTTTGTAACATATTTTATTATTATGTCATAGAGAGTTTGAATTATACCACTCAAAGTCCAAGTGACCACTTCTTGCTTGCAATCAGTTCCATACAAGATCTATGAAGAGTCAGAATCCAAGGTCTTTTTCACACTCGATCAATACAAGTCTACATTGTAGTGGCTTATCAGTCATACTGTAAAACAACAACATATAGTCTTGTAAACAAGTAGTCCAACTTGGTAGAAGTCACGGTGCTAGAAAATAGGTAGTCAAACCCAAATACTAAGATACAACTGCAGTTGTCCTCTAATCATATCAAAAATCACCAAGATCTGACTACAGTCATTCTCGATGAGGGCTAGGTATGCCCATAGTCATCCTCCCTAAACACTTGGGTTTAGGATAATAAGTGCCTTGCATACTCAACAATATGCACTCTGAGTTTCCCTTAGGAATACCCATTTCACCTTGAGCAAGTTGTGTCACTGAAGATGGTTCTATTGCATAGGGCACTACATGATTAGGGTTTTACTTGAATAATTACACCAATAGTGAATTAAGGTTCCATCATATAAGTGGACATTGATGTAAAGATTTTGATTCGCTTTTTACAGGCCTAGTTTACATTCATTTTGAGCATTTATAGTCAATTTATTGATCATATGTACATAATTCTTGATAACTGGCCTGTATAGTGTTGGTGCGTCAAACTATGTTATTTCATCGCAATTTTACAATTTTATATATTTCGTGGCTTAATAGTTGGTCCTAGTCAAATTTTAGGGGTGCCCATATTTTTAAGGAGTCGGTGCCACCGAGCAGACGTCGGGGACTCAGCCCAAATCGACCAACGGAGTCGATGGCACCGACCACTCAGGTTGGTGCCACTGAGATAGCATCAGAGAAGACCAAAAAAATTCGGATCAACTCAGTGCCACCGACATAACTATCGATGGTACTGACCAAAGCAGAGATCGACAAATGCCCGATGTCGTCAGTGCCACTGACTCTGTCAGATTTCAGCCATCCAAGCCGGCCGCCCAAATCCAACGGTCCACGTTATGTGGTACCGTAAGTGCCCTAAGACAAAAAGGGGATGACAGCCAGACTTGGAGGGTACGTTGCACGCACAAAAGTCGAGAGAGAGAGAGAGAGGAGGAGCAAAGAACGGAGCCAAAGGACTACATCTGGGTGATTCAAGCACCTCTGACAGATGAGTTTGCTGCTGGAAGGCTACAATTCACGCAACCAAAGAGGAGGATCATCCGTTTGTATTTCCTAGCAAGGGGTTACTTGAGTTTCTCCATGTTTCCCCCATTTTTCTACTTTTCCTCTATGTTTGCATTGTTGAAAACCATGCAGGGCTAAACCCCTTGATTCCTTAGGACCCGAGAGTAGCCCGGGGAACCATTGTATTGACTTTTACATGATTTGATACAATTTTCCTCCTAATTCATGGATATTTATGCATGTGAATGAATGTTCTCTTGTTGATTGATCACCTTCATTGGAAATCTTAGGCGAATAATTAATATGGAAGGAGAATTAAATGCCTAAAACCCACGCATAAACACTATCTTATGCATTCTTTGGTAAAGGTAATGTACGGGTAATGGGAAGATACCTAGAGATTGAACGTAAAGCACCTGATCTAAGATATAAACTACTATAGACGTGGAATTGGCTTACATCTAGGTAGTGAATTGTATCGTAGAAGCGGGCAATTCTCACTATGGTCTTTCTATCCAGGAAGAGGTTAAATTATATAAAAGTCAGTAAAAGAAGATACAGTAGGGATCAGTGGTGAAACTGGCATTCCTGAGAAATTCCACCTCTCTTGACTTAAACAAGCCATTTTCATTTTAATTTCTCTTGTTTTGTTTTAAAAACTGATTCTCTCAAACTTTCTATCGGTCTAGCTGATTCCCTGTTGTTAGTAGTAGTCTCTGAACAAACGTCTCCCTGAGTTCGACTCGGGCCTCATTTGGCCTATATTACGTGATGTGTACGCTTGCGTTTAGACGCACGTAAAATACGTGTCAAGTTTTTTGGTGCCATTGTCGGGGAGTACGGCAGCGTTCAGCACTACGAGTGTTGCGGGCGGCCATTCTGGGCCACCTTTGTTTTTTTATTTACTCATTCATTCACTACAATTAAGTTCATTTCACTTTTCGTGATTAAGTATTGGCACTAATAATTCTTATCTTTTAGGTACTAGTATATGGTAGCCACGCAGACCACAGAGTAAGGTGATTACACTTCTGAGATCCCAGTTGGTGAGTTTGAGACCATTCATCCGCTTGTAGAGCACACCTCTGTTGTTGTCACAGAACCGGAGATGGGGGACGGTGCACCAACAACAGAGCAGATGATCAGGGAGAAAATCAAGGCCTCATCATCCATAGCACAGCTGGGCCCGATCAAGAAGCAGGCGATAAATATTCTGAACTATAAGATCGAACCTGGACTTATAGAATTAATGAAGACACAGGCATTCCATGACCACACGCATGAAGATCTTGTCGCCCACATTAGCAACTTTGTGGAAACATGCAACATGATCAAGGTGGACCGGTTCCCGCAGACGGCCATATACTTAAAGTTGTTTCCATCATCTCTGGATGTTAATGCGAAAGAGTGGTTCTGCAACCTGGACAAAGAATTCGTGGAGACATGGGATCAGATGGCGGACAAATTTTTTGCACGTTACTTCCCGCTGAAAAAGACTAATGACATGATCAAGAAAATTCATAACTTCAAACAACAAGTTGTTGAATCCTACTCTGAGGCATGGGAATGATTTCAGAACATGCTATGGAAGGTGCCACATCATGGTATTGACCTGGAGAACCAAGTCAAGATGTTTTACTTTGGGTTGAACCTGAATGATAGGACCACATTGGACAGCGCAGGTATAGGGTTCTTCTTGAACAATTCGTTAGTGAAGTGTCAGGAAATCTTGTTAAATATGGCCAAGAACCAAGCATGGGTCAGTGATAGAGACCGCCCTGAGAAGATAAAGAGCATGGGGGAGTATAAGGATATTTCCTCCTTGATGAAAAGTTAGACCTTGTTGCAAAGAAGCTTCTTTAGAAGGATGACTACGTTTCTGAGGAGGAAGAGCATGTGAAATACATGTGTTAGCAGGGGTACCTCAATAATGACTACTCATGGAGAAAAGACCCCAAGTTCACATGGAAGGATCTGAATAACTTTTTGTAGGATCTGGATTAGCGAAATCAGCACAGGTAGCCACCACACCAGTGCCCAGTGGAAGAAGAGAGCACAAACAATATATTGAAAAAAATTGTGAAGCAAAACAACATGCTACTAAACAATGTTTAGTGAGATATCCAAAACCATGGTGCACAGATGAGAACATTTGAGACAACCTTGTCTCAGCTTGCAGCAGATGTGGCTGCACTGAAGAAGCCGTCACAACAAGGATTTTCGGGTAATACTGATGCTCCAATTGGGAATCAACAAGTCAAGGTGGTGTTGCTTAGAAGTGAGAAGAAGACATTGAATCCACAACCCGCAGCTATAGAGGTGATAAATTCGACTACCAGTGCAGATCCAGTGGTAGAGCCAGCGCAAGCAGATAAAGAGGCAGAAGCCACAGTGGAGGAGAAGCCCTTGGAGACTGAGGTGGAGACTTGGACATCTTATGTGCCACCTCATCAGCAGACACAGATGGTGCCAGTCCCTTATCCTAATAGTCTAAAACATACAAAGATGGATCAGCAGTTCAAGAAGTTTCTAGATAGTTTTCAAAAACTGTCGGTGAACATTCCACTGGTAGACGCCATTGAACAGATTCCTTCCTACGGCAAATTTTTGAAGTACATAATCAACAAGAAGAGGAGGATCCCTGATGCCGAGGTAGTGGTGCTTAGAGAGCAAGTTAGTGCTTTCATCTTAGGTATGTTGCCACCTAAGTGATAAGATCTCGGTTGCTTCAACATCACATGCTATATAGGGAAGACCAAGTTTGGTGATGCACTGTGTGATTCGGGGGCGAGTATCAATTTGATGCCCTTGACTACTTTTCATAAGCTTGGCCTCAAGACATCCAGAAGGAGCAGTATGACTATCCAATTGGTTGACAACTTTGTAGTAAGGCCTTTTGGTATTTGTGAAGACGTGCTTGTAAAGGTGGACAGATTTGTATTTCTCACAGATTTTGTGGTGATGGAAATGTAGGGTGATCATGGTAATGAGCTTCTACTAGGAAGACCCTTCCAAGCCATAGCCGATATGATCTTAGAGATGGGCAGAGGTCGCTTGACCATGGGGATCAAGGATGACAGGTTTGTGATAAAGATGCCAGATAACTCAAAGTCATTGGAAGATCATGAGCAGTGCAATGTGATGACACACCGGGACAGCAGCATTTCACTATGTTTGGGAAAGCCATTCTTGGACATGGAACATGTGATGACAAAGGTGGACAGGGGTACGCTAGCTGTGGACATCATGGAGAACACCAAGGTGGTCTCACTTGTGAAGGCGGTGGGATACCCAGACGATGAGCAAGAGGAGCTGATTCCTTCTACTACAGAAGGTGTCATGGACGATTCTCTAGTCCAAATACACCCACATCTACCTCTGGAGGCATATATCATGAACATAATGGATGATTGTGTGAAGAGAAGGTCCTTGGAGGAGTGTGCAAAGCTACTGAGGGCTTTGCCGTGCTGCTATTCCTGACATTTTGAGGACTTGGGACCATTGCCACCATCATTGGTCTCCTCACTTGTGAGCCCGCCAGAGCTAGAGCTCAAGCCGCTACCCCCTCACCTCAAATATGTGTTTCTAGTGACTGAGGAAAAGCTTCCGGTCATCATCTCTTCATCTCTGAGCGAGTCCGAGGAGGGGCAGCTGCTTGCCATGCTAAAGTGCCACCATGGTGCTTTCTGGTGGACAGTTGCAGACATTAAGGGGGTCTCACCTATGCTTTGAAAGCACAAAATCCAGCTAGAGGAAGGAACCAAGCTGGTCATTTAGCCTCAGTGTTGCCTGAATCCCATCATGATGGAGGTAGTAAAGAAGGAAGTCATCAAACTACTGTCGACAGGTATAATTTATGCAATTTCATACTCTATGTGGGTAAGTCCGCCACAAGTAGTGCCTAAAAAAGGGGGAATCACTGTCACCACTAAATCATCTAATGAACAAATCACAACTAGATTAGTGACGGGATGGTGTGTTTGCATTGACTATAGGAGACTGAACACCACCACATTGAAAGATCACTTTCCACTGTTGTTTATCGATCAGATTTTGGAGCGACTCACCAGTCGCTCCCAGTTTTTCTTTTTAGATGGATATTCAGGATATAATCAGATTTCTATCGATCCAAAGGATCAAGAGAAGTCTCCCTTCACCTGCCCTTATGGCACATTTTCCTATCATCGCATGTCGTTCGGGTTGTGCAATGCAACCGTGATTTTCAGTGGTGTATGCTGGTGATTTTCTCGGATATGGTGGAGAGGTGCCTTGAGGTTTTCATGGATGATTTTTTAGTCTATGGGGCATCCTTTGGAGAGTGTTTAAGGAATTTGGATAAGGTTTTTCAAAGGTGTGAGGACACACATCTTGTGCTTAATTGGGAAAAATGTCATATGATGGTAAGTGAGGGGGTCGTGCTAGGACACAAGGTGTCTAGCAAAGGATTCGAGGTAGATCTGGTTAAAATAGAAGTAATTTCTAAACTTCCTCCACCATCCTCAGTGAAGGCGGTTAGGAGCCTTCTAGGCCACGTCGGGTTCTATCGTCGATTTATCAAGGATTTTTCAAAAATCGCTAAACCATTGTTTGAGCTTCTTGAAAAGAATATGGAATTTAAGTTTGATGAAAAATGTTTGAGAGCATTTGAAATTTTGAAAGAGAAGTTAATATTTGCACCTGTTGTGCAGGCTCTAGATTGGAGCCAACCGTTTGAGTTGATGTGTGGTGCATTAGATTTCACGGTAGGGGCTGTGTTAGGACAACATCTTAAAAAAGTCCCTACGGTCATTTATTACGCATCTAAAACTTTAAACGACGCACAGTTGAACTACACCACCACGGAAAAGGAGCTTTTGGCTGTTGTGTTTTCTTTTGAAAAATTTTGACAAAATCTTGTAGGGGCCAAAGTGGTGGTGTGGATGGATCATGTAGCCATCAAATACTTGTTACAGAAAAAGGACGCCAAACCAAGACTCATCCGGTGGATCCTTTTGTTGTAGGAGTTTGACATTGAAGTGAAAGATAAGGTCGGGATTGAGAATGCGGTGGATGACCACTTATCTAGGCTAGAGAGGGTAGATGAAAGACGCAGACATACCTATCCTAGAGACCTTTCTTAATGAACAGTTGTTTGCTCTTAATCATAAGGATTCTTGGTTTGCGTATATTGTGAATTATCTTTCTTGCAAGGAGATTCCTAATGATTGGGGGTACCAAGAAAAGAATAAATGTTTCCATTCGCTGCGATATTACTTTTGGGATGATCCTATTTTGTTGAGACAATGCAGGGATGGCATCTTGAGAAGATCTTTACTCGAGGATGAGTATGAAAGTGTGTTGAAACATTGTCATACACTACCTATAGGAGGGCACCACGCTAGTTCTAGGACAGCGACAAAGGTTCTAGAAAGTGGTTTGTATTGGCCCACTTTGTTCAAGGATGCATATGACTATGTGCAGAGGTGCGACGTGTGCCAATGGTCCGGTAACATATCCAAGCGGAAAGAGATGCCCTTGAATGTGTTCCAAGAGGTGGAGGTTTTTTATTTGTGGGGAATAGATTTCATGGGACCCTTTGTGTCCTCAATTTCTAACCTTTATATCTTGTTGGCCGTTGATTATGTGTTGAAGTGGGTGGAAGCATTTCCAACTCGCACCAATGATGCCACGGTGGTATGCAAATTTGTCAAAGAACACATCTTCTGAAGGTTCGGAGTGCCTAGGATGATCATTAGCGATGGGGGAACACACTTTACCAATCACAAGTTTGGGGCACTCTTGAGCAAATATGGAGTGATGCACTGCATGGGTACACCATATCACCCCCAAACTCAAGGACAAGTGGAGATATCAAATAGAGAGATTAAGAAAATCCTTGAGAAGACGGTGTCATCAAGTAGAACAAATTGGAGTGAGCTTTTGGTTGATGCACTATGGGCATATAGGATAGCCTACAAGACCCCGATAGGAGCTACACCATTTAGGCTAGTCTATGGTCGGGCATGTCATCTTCCAGTAGAGATAGAGCATAAGGCCCATTGGGCATTGAGACAGCTAAATTTTTATCTTGATGAAGCTGGAAAGACGATGATGCTAGAATTAAATGAACTTGATGAATTATTTTTTTTTAGCAATCTGAACATCTTCATTACTGAAAAGCCATACGGCATCTACACATAGGAAAAGTGATTCTGGAAGTACATACAACCAAGAGCAGGGCTATCCGATCCCCAAAACTCATATTGGAATGATAATAGAATGCTTATGCATTGATCTCTTTTCTACTAGGCTGACATAAGCAAGCTTTTCATAAGAGATTCCTTCAACCTGAGCATAGATCGGAGATGATAAACTTGCAAATGAAAAATATATAGACCAGTGTTTTCCGCCACATGCAAAGCCATAGACCCAGTAGTGAATCCGAACAGAAGAAATCAAGGCCAACAAGGGCCAAGACTCATAGCTCCCAAACAGAGAGAACAACAATGTTGACAAGCAGTGACAACAATGCTGACGAGTGGCGAGAAACTGACAGAATAACCTGCAGCAAAGAAAACAAGAAAAAAAAATAGGGAGACCCGTGAAGAAGCACGGGGGCGGGGGGTCTTGACTGTCGTAGGGATTGACGATCAGGGCAAGTCGCCCACTCTCCGCTCCACCCCAGCGAGCCAAAGGACCACCAGGGCACGCCGCAGCCTCAAGATCTGAGGCCAAGTACCACCGCTGAGAAGGACGGGTCCTAATCGAAAAGTAGGCGAAGGCTCTGATTGTCAAAGCACCTTGAGACAGCTGAAGAAGAAGAAGCCCAGGGGGAGAGGGAACGTTGCGCGTCGGTAGGCAGCCTCCCCCCCCAGGAGAGTTGGCAACGGGGCAAGCCCTAGATCGTGGGAGCTAGGGAGAGAGCCGCCGCTAGCGGCATGAACTTGATGAATTAAGATTGAATGCCTATGAGAATGCTAGATTGTACAAGGAAAGGATAAAGCAAATTCACGATCGGTATATAGAGAGGAGAGTGTTCTATCTGGTAGAGAATGTCCTACTTTTCAATTCTAGGCTAAAATTGCACCCCGGGAAACTTAGGTCTAGATGGAGTGGACCCTTTGTTGTGGATGAAGTGTTCCCACATGGGGCAGTGTGAATCAAAGAGGAGCAGAGAACCTTCTTAGTAAATGGTCAGAGATTGAAACATTATTTTGGGGAGGATTTCACTAGGAAGGAAGATGAGATGAAACTTATCTCTCCTATTTGATCTTGAGACCTGGATGAGTCTAGCCTAGGACGTTAAACAACGATGCTTGTTGGGAGGCAACCCAACCATTGGCATTTGTTGTTTCCTTACTTTTCATTATATTGTTTTCATAGTGCTTAGTTTTTTAAAATTTCTTATAAAAATGATACCCTGACTCATTTGTTCAGTGTGCAGCCTGTGGCTGAGTCGATGCCACTGACTTCCAAGTCGGTGCCACCGAGTCAAGGTCAGGCTTGATAGGAAAATCGGGTGATAGTAGTCGGTGTCACCGACAACCATGTCGATGGCATCAACATTTCTGAAGAAATTTCAAAAAATCGGATGAAGTTTGCTTATAAGACGTCAGTACCACTGACACACAAGTCAGTGGCACCAACTCTGAAGGTCGTCCCAGGCTCGGTGATGTCATCGATGCACTGACGAAAAAAAAATCAGTCATTAAGTCGGTACAACCGATTCCTGGTCGGTACCACCGACCCAGAGAAACATTGATCCGTGAACTTGCCAGATTTATAGCCTAGATGCATTCATGTGGTCGATCTGAAGAATTCGATCCCGCCCAAAAGTCAGTGCCACTGACTAAATGTCGGTGCCACTGACGTTGTAGAAATTTAGAAAACAAAGATCACACACCAACAGTCGTCGATTCAATCAAGCCCCGGATTTGGTTTCAAAAGTCGGTGCCACTGACTCCAAGTCGGTGCCACCGACCCTGTCTCAAGAGTTCGGTTTCGGCTCTATATAAAGGGGGTGTGGTTTGTTTCTTCTTCACAACTTGAAGAACCACAACTCCCTGAGCATGAGAAAATACTCCAAGTATCCAGAGGCTACATCGAGCTCCTTCTTTCTCAACCTTCTTTCTTGCTCACTCAATCATCATGGCCAGATGAGGAGGACCCCCTAGCGCTCTTACCCCACGACCACGCATCAGTCACCTATTGACGGAGGTGCGGAAGGTCTATGAAGAGCGTGGAAAGTGTCCATTCACGCCGACGTGATATGTCAACCGTAAACTACTCGAGGACTTGGGATTCACCAACAATATGGTGTACGTCCTCGAGCGACAAGAATTTGACAGAAGATCTGTCAATCCTATCTTTGGCGGGTGGCCGACATACAAAGAAATTGTCATTGAGTTCATGGCATCTCTAGATATCTACGTCACTCCTGACCAGGTGTGACCGTCAAGTGGAGAGTGGCGAGAAGGTCGGATCAATTTTCACTTATATAACACCAACCATGCCCTCACTCTTTGAGCCTTCAATAACATTTATGGGTGGCCACATGTACCATGTCGTCAGCCTGAGAATGTTGATTCAGACGCCATCTGGAAGGATTTTGTGACAACGCTATAGGGTAAAAGACTTAACTTCCACCATAGCTCGTTGGCAGACTTCGAGCATCCATTTGTGTGGGTGATTCATCAGATGTTGACCAACACACTATTCGCAAAGTCTACCCAAGTGCAAGCCAAGGTGCAATCAAGGGAAGGCTGGTCAATTGGGGAGCATTTTTTCTCCAACATATTATTGCAGTGAGGCACAATGTCAAGTGGGTGATGCCCATTCTTTTTGGGGGACTTATCACCCCCATCGCTCTTCACCTAGGCCTTGATCTCTCCATATTAGAGCCGTAGAACTCCAGGCTAAGCATCAACTATCTTCATTTCAAGCAATCAAGTCTCCTCATTGTGGACAACGATGTCGTCTACGCCACCTGCTCAGTCAATCACACTTTCTACCAGCATCAACTCCCTGATCCTCTTTTCAACATCAGGGGGTCGAGCACTACAAATGGCCAGCTTTGGAAGACGACAATGATGATGGACAGCAAGTAGGACAACAACCAGCTTAGACTGAGGAGGAAGACGTGGGGAAGCGATGACGTGGAGGAAGTTGACACCATTCTTGTGTGCCATAGAGTGGGTCCAAGGAAGCATCCTTACCGCTATGCTTCCTCATCATATTTTGCACTGCCACCCTCTCAACAAGGAGAGGATGCATACTCTATGGCGGGTATGTACAGTATGTTGTAGGACATCCACACGCATCAACAGCAACAAACTCAAGCCCTAGTCTGCATTCAGGATGTGCAAGGTCGGTTGTACACCAACCAGCACGCGATCTATGAAAATGAATGCCTTCTCTTGGACAACCAAGAGAATATGCATCAGCATCTACAGTGGATGGAAGCATATCAGCAGCCTTTCTTTGACAACTACTGGAGCCAGGGGTATTTTGGAAGTTACCTGATGCCGCCGGACATGCCATCATCTAACCCGACATTTCAGGGGATGTTTCCTCCCCAGGACCCCATACAGCCACCGCCACCACCATTCTGAGTCAGGTAGCACCATTCCACCTCTTAAGTTGGGATGTTGACTATGAGGCCATAATCAAATTCGACCTTAGGGGGGGTGTTGGGACAGTTTCTATCTTAGTTTTTATTTTCTTTTATCTTGATTTGTGTCTGTGTTATTTTGGGAAGAGTAGTTAGTTTTCTGGTTAGTTTTTCTGTTAAGTAGGATCCACATTCTATCTAGTGTAAGCTGTGGAGAAATAAATGCATGGTTTCATTTAAAAAATGTCAATCTCTGGGTTGGGTGCATTAAAAAAATATAGAGAGCTTATTTTGTGAGTAATCGAGTCACATAACTGAGGAAGTGCTTGAGTAAGTCAGCTTTAGGACATAATACCATAAATGACCATTTTAATTGTCTAAGAAAGTGGTTGATATGGCTGTTGAGCCCGAACTGACCAAACATCAATGAGACCTTGAGTCAAAGTTTAAGAAAGAAATCCCTTAATTACCCTGTACACAGGTCATTAGAGAGGGACACATGATCTTTTCTAAGGGCTCTGCCACTTAGTTGTGTGATCTCATCCACCTCATTTGCATTCATTTGACACTCCACCATAAGACAACTGAGCACATTTTATCATTTTAGATTTTGAAACCATACTTGCATTGCATAGTAGATGTGCATTAAAAAAATATAGAAAATCTACATGCACAACCAAATTCGGGTGCATGTCATGTAGTTGCATTTCATATCTCTCTTTTTCATTCATAGTTACATGTCATTTGCCATTTAATTCTATCTTGTACTTAGTCTCTTCTAAAACGTCAAAAAGGTGAAGATTATGCCTATACCCTTGAAAAAGAAGGAATCGATGCCATGGAGAGAAAATGCAATAAAAGTCCATCACTATGAGAAGGGACTTGGAAAAAAAAGAAATTAAAAAAAGGGGGAAAATAGTTACAAATATAGAGCATAATTGATAAATAAGGGAGAAAGGGCATACTCTCACCTTAGTGGAGGAAGAACTAATACTTGATGTAGTTGTAGGTATTTTTTCTCATCCTGAGATGAAATGTACATGCCTTCATCATTTCCCTTCATTTACTAGGCATTAGGAGCATATTTCAATTCTTTTCAGCATATAGGTTCATCATCCTTTCATTGCATGAATGATTTAATGTGCTCATGAGTCTTCCATAGCTGTCCATTTCATCCACCCGTTGCTCTTACCGGTAGGCCACATATCTAATTATCTCCTCACACATTCTTATCAAGAGACCTGCTTCCAGGTAGATTATAGGTAGAGAAAGAGAGTAACATAGATAGGAGATCACATGATGCACCATGGGTGAATCCAAAGAATTTATCATGTTAACTGCTCTATTTGATAGTGATATATTGATTTAGGGATAGACATATTTTATAGAGATTCTTGGTCACTTTTAGAGTAGGTGGTGTTCAGTGGTCAGTAAGGGTTGGTATGAGGACCGAAAGGTGAGAGACACCTAGATATAGTTTATGTATTAGTGTCCTTTCGCTGACTTATCTCAATTAGATCCAAAGGTGTTTTTACTCGAGAACGAGAAAGATTTAGCTTAGGCGAGTTTGATATATAGATTTTGAGTCACTTTTTACAGGCCTAGTTTACATTTGTTTTGAGCATTTATAGTCACTTTATTGATCATATGTACATAATTCTTGAAAACTGGCTTGTATAGTGTTGGTGCATCAAACTATTTTATTTCATCGCAATTTTATATATTTCATGGTTTAATACTTAGTCCTTGTTGAATTTTAGGGGCGCCCATATTTTCAAGGAGTCAGTGCCACCGACCATTCAGGTTGGTGCCACCGAGCAGATGTCAGGGACTCAGCCCAAATCGACCAACGGAGTCGATGGCACCGACCATTCAGGTCGGTGCCACCAAGATAGCATCAGAGAAGATCATGAAAATTTAGATCAACTCGGTGCCACCGACATAACTGTACATGGTTCTGACTAAAGTAGAGATCAAAAAAAGCCCAATGTTGTCAGTGCCACCAACCACCAGCTCGGTGCCACCAACTCTGTCGGATTTCAGCCATCCAAGCCGGCCGCCCAGATCCAATAGTCCACATTATGTGGTACCGTAAGACAAAAAGGGGACGACGGCCAGACTTGGAGGGATGATATGTTGCACTCACAAAGCCGAGAGAGAGAGGAGGAGCAAAGAACAGAGCCAAAGGACTGCATCTGGGTAATTCAAGCACCTCCGACGGACGAGTTTGCTGCTGGAAGGTTGTAATTCACGCAACTGAAGAGGAGGATCATCTGTTTGTATTTCCTAGCAAGGGATTACTCAAGTTTCTCCATGTTCCCCCATTTTTCTACTTTTCCTCTATGTTTGCATTGTTGAACACCATGTGGGGCTAAACCCCTTGATTCCTTAGGACCCGGGAGTAGCCCGGGGAACCATTGTATCGACTTTTACATGATTTGATGCAATTTTCCTCCTAATTTGTGGATATTTATGCATGTGAATGAATGTTCTCTTATTGATTGATCACCTTCATTGGAAATCTTAGGCAAATAATTAATCTAGAAGGAGAATTAAATGTCTGAAACCCACACATAAACACTATCTTACGTGTTCTTTGGTAAAGGTAATGTACGGGTAGTGGGAAGATACCTAGAGATTGAACGTAAAGCACCCAATCTAAGATATAAACTACTATAGATGTAGAGTTGGCTTAGATCTAGGTAGTGAATTGTACAGTGGAAGCGGGCAATTCTTGCTACGGGCTTTCTATCCAGGAAGAGGTTAAATTATATAAAAGTCAGTAAAACAAGATACAATGGGGATCCATGGTGAAATTGGCATTCCTGAGAAAGTCCACCTCTCTTGACTTAAACAAACCATTTTTCATTTTAATTTTCTCTTTTTTTGTTTTAAAAACCAATTCTCTCAAACTTTCTACCGGTCTAGCTGATTGCCTATTGTTAGTAGTAGTCTCTGAACGAATGTCTCCCTGAGTTTGACTCGGGCCTCATTTGGCCTATATTACGCGACGCATACGCTTGCGCTTAGACGCACGTAAAATACGTGTTAGACATACAAACCCTGATTCATTTCTAGCAAGAGTATAAGTATTGCAACTTCAGAAGATATAAATAGTGTGAGGTATAATTCTTAATCACAATCACCACATGGTACTATTCATTTCCATACATGAGACCAAACTTGTCATCATTTCACCCTAGCACACAATTTCTTAACACATAGTTCCAAGGTTTCAATCCTTATTGTAACATGAAGAGGATTACATCTCCATAGGTCTCAACCATTATCTAAAGGTCTTAAGGGTCATCACATTACTCCATGTAAGATCATCCTTGTCTTTCAATTCATTAGAACAAGGCTCAACAGATCATCAATAATGCATGTTACATATAAGATTAACATAGTAATAAACTATGATGTTCAACTAGCATTATATTATGGTTCAATCATAAAAAGAGAGAGTTTCATTTTCACACTTTATCTTTCAATAGGACTGACTAAAATCAATCACTACCACTTCGTAATATTAGAGGTGATGTAAGAAATCATGTATCATTAGGGTGCAGGCCCACTTTTTATGGTGATTTATCAAATATATTCATACAAGGGCAAAGGTAAGACTACAAATTAAGGGCATTGGACCATTGAATTCTCATCATTGGAACCCACATATAATACTATGGGATTCATTCTAATCCATTAGATGTTGAAGCACCCGATCTCAACCATTGGATCAAGTTCATCATTCAAAACCATGAATTGGAGTGTAGGTCTAACTGTTGAATTAATTGAACCAAGAAACCATTCGTTTAGGGCTTAAATGAAGAAACATTTGCAACCTTAACTCACCATCAGTTGTGGTAACCTAATCCACCATCAGTTGTAACACATTGTGAAATAAAACTACTTTCTTAAGGTAAAAGTATATAAACATGCCCAAAACGGGCTACGTAGTAAAGAAGGAGCTCAACTAGCCATGGACAAGCATAGTTGGCACCAAACAAAGATGGGAGAACATCATTTGTACATAAACAAAAGACAACGGTAGAAGAAAGGAGAATAAGAAGAAATTTAGCCCATCAAGGAGAGGTGGCTCTTGCTCCTTAGCCTCTATATGGGTTGGATCTCATCTTTGGGTCATCCTTTTAGTCTTCTGGAGTCCTTGGCCTCCCTTCTCCTTAATTCCTCCCCTAACAGAAGCTTGGTGGATGTACGAACCCAGAAGATGGATAGGAATGGTGGGGAAATGGGTGAATGATGGTGGAAAATGATGGTGGATGGAAGAAAACCAAATGGGTGGATGTCGGGTGAGCTCTTGATCCTTTTTAGACCTTGGAACTCTCCCAAGGGGCTCTGGGGACAGTTGAACTTTACAAACTAGTTGAACCAGCTGAACCCCTTTGCTAGGTAGAGAGGGGTGGGTATTTATAGGTGAAGGTGGAGTGCATGTGATAAGTGGTTGCTACTCCTTCAGCGGTCGCTACCCTTAGTTCTCGACATGAGTAAGCTAGGCTTGGCCTGACCAGGCTGAAACTAGTGTTCGTAGAGGTTGTGACAGTCGCTACTACTTCCTCTTGTAGCGGTCACTATAGATTTTTAGTTGTGGCTGTTGCTACTGATTTAGATTTGTAGAATTCGCTAGAATATGGAAGTTATATCGGTCATTGTTTCTTTCCCCCTAGCCTGATTGTGTCGGGTTGGGCCGGACCGAGTTGGGTGTAGTGATCATCTTCTTGTAGCAGTCACTACATATTTTTGGTTGTAGCGGTTGTTAAGCTTTCCTTCTCAGCTCGACTGTGCCAAGTTGGGCCCAGCCGTGCCGAGCATAGCAGTCGCTATAGTTTTGGCGGTCACTGTAGTGGTGGTTGTAGCGATCACTATAGATGGAAGACTAGCTGCTGCAAAAACCATGTGTTAGGCTGAATCGGACCATTTTTTGGGGAAATAATGGAGAATTCATATCTTCTTAAATTTGGATCATGTAAGTCCCAAAATTGGCTAGTTGTGCAAAAAGATATAAATTATCAAAAGATAAGAATGTATAGTTATTTTGGGCATATTATGGCTATACTGACATAGAACTATGAATAAATGCCTGAATTTGGGTGTTATCAGTGGTCCTGGTAGCTCATAGAATGTCCAGCTGAATGGAATGTTGATGGGGGATGAAACCTTGATTAATAAAGCTTCATGATGCACCCAATGATTGGGTGGTCATGGAAGCTCAAAGGGGCTTTTAGGTAGAGAAAAATGATGTTACTTATTGCACCGCAGTCCTTCCAGTGAGATCCATAGATACTCCTTCGACAATGGAGGAAGTGGTATCGATGTATGTAGATTGGGAAAGATAGACACAAGGTGTAGTTTGATCTGGTCTAGTAACACATGCAGTGTCGGTTGTGCAAGATCGGGTGGAGGATCTGAGTCGGGTTTCTTCTCATCACATAGATTTGTATATAGGAGAAGTGGTGTTGATATGAATGGAACAAATCATAAAAAATAGCTTTATAAATATTTTTGTTCTCCTATAAAACCATGCAACCCACATTATGATAAAAATATTAATGGGTTTTATTGTTGATATAGCATGTGGTTCAAGTTCCTCCATGCAATATCTTCCCAAGGGTTCCAGAGGAATTAATATGGGAATAATATCTTTGTAATTAAAGATTGAGTACTTTCAAAAAATTAAAGAGTGAGGGCATGTAGACTTTTTCTAAAGGTGGAGTCTCCCCATATAAACCAGCTATATGTGAAATAAAAATTGATTGTGATAGAGTGTGAGGAATTAGTTCATTATTGGAGGGTGGTGGCTTATTATCCATAATAGACTCAACCAAAGTTAGTTGGTCATTGATATCGCCTGGATCAAAGCCAACAATAGGAAGGGTTATCAAAAGCTTCGATATCTATATACAAATAAGGATGACTCTTTTGTTGTAACTTTTTATACTCTAGTAATAAATCCTCTAGCAAAAAAGTCAGAATGCCAGTGTACTCAACACATAATGATTGGAACTCCTTATTTCGTGTTATTTCGGTTGGATCCAACACAAATGACATAGGGATAAAATCATTATCGTCATTGTTGGGGAAATTCATCCAAGGTTGCTCTAGCTTCCTTGGGGTTTATTAGGTTGGACTTCTAGTAAAGTAGCTATCAAGCCTTGTCAATTTTCTAAAAAAATTTGTTGGTCTTCTAGTATCTTTTCTAGTGCCCTAAGTCACTCCTCTTGTTGAGGTGAATATTGGTTTTCAAAATAAGATTCATACTCCCCTTAATTTTTTTGGTGGTCCTCATCATACCCCCCATAACATTCTTGGTTATCATCCCTCATATTGATACATGTTGCATTATTCATCATAATTGTCTTCAGAAGTTTGTGAATTGTAATTTTCAAAGTATCCAACTTGGTAGGAAGATTCGATATTACAAGATGCCACCAAAAATTGAGGGGATACATTTGGACAATCCATTGATGTACAGTTGTAATAACCACACAATTGACATTGTGAACCATAATGTGCTGACCATTCCATTTGAAAAGATATTTTTTGATAGAAAGAAAGAAAAAGATCTAAACTAGAAGAAATTAACAAATTATGAAAAGAAACTAAATTTACAAAACAAGTTAAGTAGTTAACTAGAAACTACAAAAGAACTAAAAGTTACAAAGATAAGCTAAGTGATTATAAACAAGACTAGAAGTTATAAAAAAACTAGAAAGTAGTACTACCAAAATGGAAACTTGATAGAAGGAAGAGATACACTATTGGAATGGGTCTTAGTGGGAAAAGAAATTACAAAATTCTAAGAAAAGAAATTATGGAAAAAGAATAAAAATTATGAAAATAAACTGAAGGGAATTTACAAGATAACAAAGAGATTATTTTAAAACTAAAAAATTACAAAATAACTAGAAAGTAGTACTACCGGAATAGAAACTTTTAGAAAGAGAATCACTTCCATATTGGAGATCGATAGGAGAAGAAAGAAGGAACAAAATTATAGAACAAGTCTAAAATTTATAAGCAAGACAATTAGCTTAAATTATATAACAAGCTAAAAATCATAATCCAAACTAAAATTATAAAATAAAGAAAATAAAAAAAATTCTATATGTACAAGTGATCAGATTCAAAAACCAACGTGTGTCGTCCCAGCAACAACACCAAATTTGATGTGTAACGTACACACAACAACTCACTAAGAAAAGTCTTAGAGTTTAACCTCTAAAATAGGTTGTTAACTTTTTGTAAACAACAAGTCAACTTTTAGTGTAGCAAGTTATGGATCCCAAGAGACGGAAAAAGAGTGGTTGAGATAAAAATCCAGTTGTAAAAACAAGGAAGTAAAAATCCAATTTCGAGAGTTTGATTAAAAAAATGAGAACATAAGTAAATTGTTGAAATAAACTTATCTAACATATGATAGAAGAACTGGGCATCCGGGGGATCACCACCATAGCAAAGACTTTACTCAAAGAATCAACTCCTAATCTCAATGATCAATTTAGGACCATGTGGATTTATGTCCTTAGAGACAATCTCGCAAAAGCCAGACTTCCTACAAACCCGTTGATCTCAGCATTTCTAGATCCTTGTCCAACCATCCAACACATCCCCATCTAAAATCTCATCAAGAATAATGTGCATTCCATTCTGACGTTGAAACTCATGGGCCAGATGATCACGTTGCCATAAGTTATAAAAGAAGAGTCAAATAGGTAGAAAGATCACAAAAATTGTTAAGAAATTATGTGTTCATTCTTGTGAGGATCTGAGATCTCAACACCCCCATAATAATATAATTATTCTTCCAAAAAGACAAGTATTAGATCAAAAGGATAAAAAGATAATAATCACAATTAAGGGATTATGGGTTCATTTTTGTGGGGATCTACGATCACATCACCCCACAAGAATATATCAATCTAACCAGTAATCATAAAAGAAATATAAAAAAGCAATCTTTCATTGAAATAAGGGAGTCAATTACATGGAATGATAGCAGGATATGGGTCTAGTCCTCATGCCCCAGTAGAAAGCTATTCAGACATTATAGAAAGCAACAATGAAATGGAAATCCTTTTTCAATACTTGCCCAAATATACAAGAAGAAGGGGAGCCATAGGCTAGTAATGAAAGAATAATATGAACAAGACTCTGATATAGAAGCAATGAAATGGCAATCCTTTTTTGATAATTGCCCAAGTATACAAGAAAATCACTAGGATTACAAGGTTGGAAACTAAAATAAAAGATATAGGATACAAGAATTTCTCAAAAGGGAGAGATCTGATCCCCACAAAAAATAAGATACTTTTGTTCTTGGACATACCCTCCTTTTAAGGAGGGGTAGGCATTTTGAAACCCTAAAATATTCTCTTGGAGGTGGCTACGTATTTTTAGATCTGACCAATAGAGAAAATTGTTGATTTTCTTTAATTGTCTTGACCGTTTGACTTCTTTTTGCTATAGATTCCCACAACAATGAGTTGATCAACTCATAAGGCCAATCGATCAAATAAAAAAGGCTTCTAAGATATATTTTTCACATATAGAATTAAATTCACTATATGATGCATACTTGCTCATTAAATTTCACCTTGGGATGCAAAAGTTATGGCGATTTTGGTGTGGGGTATAAATATAAATCAGGCACTGCAGAAAATTATGCAAGCATATTTCAAGAGAATTTGATCTTTGAAGTGGTTGGGCCATTTTCCTACAAAATCTAAGAAAATATAATTATAACTCTAATAAAAGAGACAAAAATTAAATTAAAACAATTAATTCTAACACTAGGAAATAATCAACAAAACAATCCTAAAATATATCTAAAAGATGTAAATAAAATAGATAAATATGTTTTTATCCCCATTCACTACTCAGTCTCATGCATGGGTTCACTTGCTACAACCAAGAAAGTAGAATCTACTTATCAAATAGAAATGGCTTCCCTCTTTAAGGACATGATGCACATAGGTGGAGGTCTGCATGGATAGTGTGATTGCCAAATCCAATAACCCAGAAGACCACATCACCATTATCTAGAAGTTTTTTTGACTACTATCACGATTCTCCTTGTGTCTGAATGGTACTATATACATCATTGGGATTATGTCTGGTAACTTGTCAAGGTACATTGTCAAACATAGAGGAATTGAAGTATACCCTGGGAAACCTTGAGCTATCTAAGAAATTCCCTCCCCTAAAATAGAGAAGGAGATACAAGGTTTACTCGATTATCTCTAATACATTATAGCTTCACCACTAAACTCACACCTCTCTATGAGAAAATCTTCAAGATATTAAAGAACTCTGACTTGGGATGGAACAAACAATGCCCTTAAAGACTACCTAGATCATCTCCAACTATTGAGGTTGATTGTGTCTGTGTATCCTCTTTGTACGCAAAGTCTTAAGTCAGAAATAACCAATGGTGAGCATGCAATCTAGTATCTATCTAAGAAGTTTAATGATATTGAGGCTCGCTGCACTATAATTGAAAAATATTGCCTGGCTTTGATCCACGCCATGAAGAAACTATGCCACTACCCGATGACTTAACCCCTATAGATAATTTCTAAATAAGGATATTTGTGTGATCGCACAATCCAGACCAGATGATGTACTAAACGGTAGGTAAATGTTGTCAAAGTTTGACATTACCTATCTTCCTAAGAAGGCAATCAAAACACAAGCCCCAGTTGATCATCTAGAAAACTTTTCGCTTCCATAGGAAGAAACACATGAGTATGAGTTATCAGACAAATAGATAGGGATGATCATTCAAACATACATGAAGACCCTTCCAGACACAAACATGTGGACCATCTTCTTCAATAGAGTTGAAAATAAAAAAGGAGCCAGAAAAGGTGTAGTCCTTTAGAACCCCCATGGAGAATAGCTACCACTGGCTAGAGGAATGGAGTTTGACCCACTAACAATGTGTACAAGTATGAAGTTTGCAAATTAGGACTCCAACTTGCAAGACAAATAGGAGCACAATGCTTACAGGTATAAGGTGACTCCCTTCTTGTAACATATGAAGTCCAGAGCAATTGGAAAATACACCATAAAAACTTGGTACCATATTAAGAATGTATGTGTTCTCTAGCTTGAGACTTCAAGCAAATATCTTTTCACTTCATTTGAAGAGAAAACAACAAATTTTATAAGACTTTATAAATCCTCTCTTCATGGATTGACCTCCAATAAGTTCAAACTTTCTCTTTAAAAACTCTGGCACTCATTAAACTTTCCTATTGCATAGTCGTCGACTATGCACCCAATGACAAAGGAAAGGGATGGTTCATGAATATCAAGATGCATCTATCAAATCAACTCATTCTCAAGAACCTCTCCCAGATAGACAACAAGAGATCATACGAAGAGCCACACAATATGTCCTAGGGGCACAACAACTATCTCACATATCCTACAAATAGACTCTCCTCTTATGCGTGGATAGGATAGAAGTAGAAAATATTATTGAGGAGATCCATGTAGGGTCAGGTGGCACACATATGAATGGATTTATGTTGGCCAAGATAATACAACTCTTTGGGTACTAGTAGAGAATTATGAACACAAATGGTTTCTGATACATCTAAAAATGTTGAGCTTTCAAAATCCACTGGGGCTGAATTCAATCGCATGAAAATCACCTATGCGTCATGGCCATGCCTTAGACATTCTCAACTTGGGGAATCAACATGATCAGGAAGAGTGATCCTAAAGCACCAAATGGGATTTGCTTCATTCTGGTCACTATTCATTACTTAACGAAATCGGTAGAAGCAGTGTCCATCACCAACGCATCAGCCCAATAGGTCTCAAGTTCCTCAAGAACATCATCATATGCCAATACGGGATACCACATGAGATCATGTGACATCCTTGGATTTTCTAAAACTTAATCTAATGTGTGACATCCAAATTGAAACCCTCACCTCAGTGAGAATCCCAATTTAAACATCCCACACAAGGCTAAGAAGAAGAAAATCAGAGGAAGTCAAAACGAAACAATCAGTAGCACATGTACATGAACAATAATAAAACCATACACACATGTTCACCATTCAACATATAATTACAACATGAATTGTTACAACATTTGATATTACATATTGAACAGCAAACTATACATATACATGTACTACCACTAAACTACAAGATATTAAGACAATAGGTCCACCTGTACATCAGCTTGCTACACAACTCTCAACTATCCTGGATCTTCAAGAACACATGTCCACAACCTAAACAAAAGATTACATGTGGTACACGTCAGCACAATATTCAAGAATATTGTACTGAGTACGCCTACGTGTCTTTTATATACCTCTCATCATATCTTGGTAATAAGATAAAACTAATATACTTGGCAGTAACAGAAGAATATAAGAAAAGTGTATACTTGCACAAAGATATTCATTAGCAAAAGAGAACACATATTTAAGCACATTTCCATCATATATCTCGTACATCTACCCCTAGGGCTTTGATGTTTTTAGGCCTTATGATCTACCCCCGAGGAGTTTGTGATCATTGTACATGTGATCTACCCCCTACGAGTTTGTGATCACTCTAATGCACTGTACTACTAAAGCGTTTAGGGCTATCATATGATGGATCAGATATTTTATGTTTCATGTGTTCATAGCAATAAGTATGGAAATTCAAGCAACATATCATACAAGACAATCATTTCAATCAATACCATATGCCAAGTCTTTACTACCATATAAAACAAGCATAATGTATAATAAGCCAAGTAAGAGGTCATGGCGTACCTTGATCAAGAGATATTCTAAATCACATTCCTGATGTCAACTCTAACCTTGGTCAACCCTGATTAAGACAAGATCATACATATCACTATCATGTTCTCATCATCTCAACCCTAGATATGTCCATTTTAGGGTTTACTTAACTCATTAGGATATTCTCATCATTACTTACATTCTTGTCTTATATTTATCATATTAATGTTATTTTCCAGATTATGGTCCATTATCTGAATATTAGGTTCCATATACTTTTTGTGCACATATTAACCTTAGGTTACATCATTAACCTAAATTAGGGTTTTAAACCATGTATTACGGGTCAACTTCACATAACATGGATTTCTTGTATAAAACTGATCACATAATTAAAAGTGAGGTTCCATATACTGATATGAGCTTACTCTATAATTTCTATCATTTATTGAGTATGTATGTATTTGTTGCATTTAACTTAGGGTTACCAGCCCTAATTAGCTATATGAAGCAAATTACATTATTTTGTGTATCAACATCATGTTTACTGACACTAGATGGATTATAAATGTGAATTTAGACTTACTAACATGTTCTCATAATTTTAGGTCATCTTTTAATATTTATTATACATCAAACAAGTATAATACACATTACATGATATTACTTCTATTAGTGCATCAAATGCCTGATATTATGGTTCTATGTTGTTCTATGCATTTTTTTGAGAATTTTGATATATTATATGTATTGTTTTGATAAGAGGGATGTTTATTATGAATTATATAGGATCTAGGCATTATTGAGGTATTTACCTTCATTGGGCCAATCCCGTCGTGCCACGTGGCCACTAGGATTGCGCACCTTCTCGCTTGTTATGGCCAGTCAGTTCTGGGCTGGTTTTGGGCGACTAAACCGGGGTTCACCCCCCTCTTCTCTTCCCCGCGCGGTTAGGGAGTCTGTGGGACTCTGTTCTACATGAGCGTCGCCACGTAGGGGACCTCTGGTGAGCAATCCGCCACAACAGATTGATCCTTGTTAGCTCCGAAGTCCTCCATCATCTTCGTCTACCTCTCTGGGGTGCCCACGGCTACTCGCCCTGTGGTCGTCGGTCATGGATCTTGTTCTCCACTGGTGTGCATCCGCCTGGCTTTGGGACTGCGGAGGGACAAAGAGATAAGTGGCCTCTTCTCATCTTCATGCCAGACTGAAGCTTCGAAAAGCTTCACAGGGTCTCTGTGAACTCGACCCTTGCCTTCGCTAGCGGCAAGCAGCTCTCCCAATAGGTCTTCGATCTCCTAGTTCATGGGTGACAGAGCTGAGTTGGTCAGTCATGGAAATGACCACTTGAGGCCAAGCACTCAAGCACGGATTCTTCCCCAGGCCTTCTCGTTGCTCCTCCCTTTTTCCTCTTCCTCCAATCCACCTTCTACCTCCATATCATACTCCCAGCTATTACCTGCTCTCCTCGATGGGGAGGTGGAGAGGAGCGGGAGCTCAAACTCCCTCCTCGGGTGGTTGCTCATCCCAAATAAGAGGTCGATGGAGATATCTCATCAAGGATCACAACTTCTATCGCATGAAGTATCACTTTGCTCCACAATCTCAACGTGGGATGTGGTTGGGGCTCATTTTGGCTGCTACCCCCGCCCACACGATCTCCAGTCTGACCGGAGGTAGGGGATGAAGATCCATCCATCCAAGGTACATCCAACGGCTACAAAGGAACCCACACAGAACATGATATGTGGTCTACTTAAATCAGCCCTCACTGCTACTAGATTGGATGTCTAGGGCTAGGATCCAGCTATGCAGACCCATCCCAGCTAAGGGGCATGACACCTTATCTGGTCAACAACTTAGGTCTATAATTCGTTGATAATGCACATTATTTCACAAAATTCAAACCTTAATAACTCCCTCTAGGAAGATCCAAATGCCACCAAATTTTAACCATAGATTCCTTACCTCTCGAGATACCTTCTAATAAAATTTGGTGACAAAACTCATCTATTTGATCATTCTATAACATTCCTCAATAAGGCATTAAAAAGAGATATCTTAATCATGATGTCAACCACACATCAACACATCTACTTTGTCAAAAGCTTGGAACTCTTAATATAACTCAACCATATGATTTCACTTGTGTCATTGGACATTTAGGATTCCAAAAGTCCACTCCATCACATCCTACACACCTTAAAAGAAATTATGTCCTCAGAATTAAACCTAAAATCCAGACTTTCACATCATATACATCTTAAAAGAACTTTCGTCCTCAAAAGTACACCATACTCATACTTCCAGGGAAAACCTTATCTTGCTCTCAACCACAAATAGGTACCATTCTATGTGTAATATATCCACAAAGGTTACCTAGAACCATGTATCCAAAGCACTATTAGGAGGTTTCAAAAGCATCAAGGGTGAAACCTCACTCCATAGAAGGCTCAAACAAGAGTTTAGAAGCTTAGGTTATGTCATTACATATCTCATATGTTAGATTTGCTTCCTTATCTTTAGCCATGCATTAGGGTTCCCACATCATCTTACCATGTTCTAAATGAGTTAACTAAGATTAACTCATACATCAAGGTGTCATCAACATTTTATTGAGATAATTTGTTAGAACATGTTCAACATTAACATATGCCATTTAGGAGGGAGTTAACTAAAGTTAACCCACTTTATTCATCTAGATCATATCAAGGTGTTATGATCATTATGTTGATATAATTGTCAAACTATATTCTTCATCTTTATTAAGCACTAGGATTAACACCTCATGTAACATGTTTCATTCACATGACCTTATTTCATTACTCATAATAAATTGCAACATTTATTAATGAATTCATCACAAGATTAACCAACACTATCAAATTATCATCATTATTCATGTACATGTTTAACCATTTATGCCTTGATATCTATTAAACCGTTTCTACATATTTCATCATGTCATGTCTATATATCATGTCTCGAGAGTAGATCACATCCTTACATATATCATACCATGGTTGTTCTAAGCAAACTTATGTAAGTGGCTTTTCAAATGTGTACTAAAACTTTATCTAGTCCAACTGAGGTTCTCTTGACCCGTATCATGAGGGTAGTGTCATGCTCAGTCTCTCTGATCTAACTCAACTCTATGAGTATCTCATATGTATAAACTATATATTCCCTCTCAGTCTAGGGTTCTCAGGTATACCTCATTGGTACTAGAGATGGCCTTACAAGCTCAAGCCACATAAGCACAAACCAAAACATGCTATGACATACTCTTCATAGGTCTCTACCCATAAAACATGCTTACCCAAAACTCTCTCTATATACACCATTAGATTCCTATGTGGGAAACCACCAACCCGAACATGAGGCTTTACAGAAACTAACACACTTACCTCCTCTAGGGTCTCGGGACTCTCTCTCCCTCACCCAGATGGTAGGTTCTCATATTCATATTCACAAATGCACATATAACCAGCCTCTCTCTATCTCTAGGGTTTGGTCCTCCCAAGGACATCTAGGGTTCAGCAAGACTAGTAGGAATCATGCATAAAGCAACTCAAATCAATCACTCAGGAGTATTCTAGTTTAGGACATATCATATCACATATTTCTCATAATTATCATATCTTGGAGTTTAGGTTCTCTAACCTTTTCCCAATAGGTCTCACTCTCTCTAGAGTTAACCCTAAAATTGGTCCTAACACTAGAGGTCCTCCTTCATAAAAGAGACTGGGGCTCTTGCTGATTCACATCCTTGTCTTAACTTAACATATATTATCTCATAAAAGCCTAGTTACTTGCATCATCAACACTAATCTCAAATCCTCAAAACTGGACTTAAGTCTTCAAAGACATTCATATATCATCATAAACTATCTTAGGTCATCTATATAAGACTTATATCATATCATCAAAACTTATTTCATCTATTCTATCTATCATATATTCCAACAAGGCTCTAGACATATAATCTAGAACTATTCTCTCCTCTAGACTGATGTCATTCACTTTCACTTAGGTTGCATGACCACCTCCTACTCGTACATGTATGGGAACACATTTTTGTAATACACATATATAATAAAATATTATCTAGTTTTTCTCCGATAAAATAAGCGTCAGAGAAAACTATCGAGGTTCGATCTGTTTGGAATCAAAAACCAAATCCTGAAAACAAGTGTCCCCCACATAGTAGAGAGTATAGTGTCATGAAAACTAGTGAAAAGGGTGAGAACAAGGGGTAGACTAGTGTAGCTACTCTAGACAACATGTGCAATATGTCTAGGGTTTCTCTTCCCTTGATGCACGTCATTTCCAAATAGTGCAACGTCCCATATCGTTGCACTACAAGGAAAGAACGACACCTAAGGACTTGCTACTCAACAAGCACCAGTCTAGACCTAGTTCTCGGACATCTAGGTTCTAACCTAGAGGCTAGGTCAGATCTAGTCTCTAAAAGACGATTAATCTAACCCTAAAGATTATTAAGTTCAAGGTTCTTTAGTATTGAGTTGCATAATGAGAAAATGTCGGGCTTTGCTATTGTTCATGCTCTGATACCACCTATGATGTCCCTAGATTTTCTAAAACTTAATCTAATGTGTGATGTCCAAATTGAAACCCTCACCTCAGTGAGAATCCCAATTTAAACATCCCACACAAGGCTAAGAAGAAGAAAATCAGAGATAGTCAAAAGGAAACAATTAGTAGCACATGTACATGAACAATAATAAAACCATACACACATGTTCACCATTCAATATATAATTACAACATGAATTGTTACAACATTTGATATTACATATTGAACAGCAAACTATACATATACATGTACTACCACTAAACTACAGGATCTTAAGACAATAGGTCCACATGTACATCAATTCGCTACACAACTCTCAACTATCCTAGATCTTCAAGAACACATGTCCATAACCTAAACAAAAGATTACATGTGGTATACGTCAGCACAATATTCAAGAATATTGTACTGAGTACGCCTACGTGTCTTTTATATACCTCTCATCATATCTTGGCAATAAGATAAAACTAATATACTTGGCAGTAATAGAAGAATATAAGAAAAGTGTATACTTGCACAAAGATATTCATTAGCAAAAGAGAACACATATTTTAAGCATATTTCCATCATATACCTCGTACATCTACCCCTAGGCCTTTGATGTTTTTAGGCCTTATGATCTACCCCCGAGGAGTTTGTTATCATTGTACATGTGATCTACCCCCTAGGAGTTTGTGATCACTCTAATGTAGTACTACCAAAGAGTTTAGTGCTATCATATGATGGATCAGATATTTTATGTTTCATGTGTTCATAGCAATAAGTATGGAAATTCAAGAAACATATCATACAAGACAATCATTTCAATAAATACCATATGCCAAGTCTTTACTACCATATAACACAAGCATAATGTATAATAAGCCAAGCAAGAGGTAATGGCATACCTTGATTAAGAGATATTCTAAACCACATTCCTGATGTCAACTCTAACCTTGGTCAACCCTGATTAAGACAAGATCATACATATCACTATCAGGTTCTCATCATCTCAACCCTAGATATGTCCATTTTAGGGTTTACTTAACTCATTAGGATATTCTCATCATTACTTCCATTCTTGTCTTATATTTATCTTACTGATGTCATTTTCCATATTATGGTTCATTATTTGAACACTAGGTTCCATATCCTTTTTGTGCACATATTAACCTTAGGTTACATCATTAACCTAAATTAGGGTTTTAAACCATGTATTATGGGTCAACTTCACATAACATAGATTTCGTGTATAAAACTGATCACATAATTAAAACAGAGGTTCCATATACATATATGAGCTGACTCTATAATTACTATCATTTATTGAGCATGTGTGTATTTATTGCATTTAACTTAGGGTTACCAACCCTAATTATCCATATGAAGCAAATTACATTATTTTGTGTATCAACATCATGTTTACTGACACTAGATGGATTATAAACGTGAATGTAGACTTACTGACATGTTCTCATAATTTTAGGTCATCTTTTAATATTTATTATACATCAAACAAGTATAACACAACTTACATGATATTACTGAGATTAATGCATCAAAATCCTGATATTATGGTTCTGTGTTGTTCTACACATTTTTCTGATAATTTCGATATATTATATGTATTTTTCTGATAAGCAGGCTATTTATTATGAATTATACAGGATCTAGGCATTATTGAGGTATTTACCTTCATTGGGCCAATCTTGTCACGCCACGTGACCACTAGGGTTGTGCAGCTTCTCACTTGCTACAGTCGGTCAGTTCTGGGCTGGTTTTGGGTGACTAAATTGGGGTTCACCCCCTCTTCTCTTCCTCGTGCGGTCAGGGAGTCTGTGGGACTCTGTTCTACATGAGTGTTGCCGCGTAGGGACCTTCGATGAGCAATCCACCACAACAGAGTGCTCCTTGTCAACTCCAAAGGCCTCCAACATCTTCGTCTACCTCTTTCGAGTGCCCATAGCTACTCGCCCCATGGTCATCAGTCATGGATCTCATTTTCCACTGGTGCGCCGCCGCCTGGCTTTTGGACTGCGGTGGGACAAAGAGACAAGTGGCCTCTTCTTGTCTTCACGCCAAACTTAAGCTTCGAAAAGCTTCGTAGGGTCTCTCCCAATAGGTCTTCAATCTCCTAGTTCATGGGTGACTGACATGAGTTGGTCAGTCATGGAAATGACCACTTGAGGCCAAGCACTCAAGCATGGATGCTTCCCCAGGCCTTCTCGTTGCTCCTCCCTTATTCCTCTTCCTCCAATCCACCTTCTACCTCCATATCCTATTCCCATCTATGACCTTATCTCCTCAGTGGGGAGGTGGAGAGGAGCAGGAGCTCAAACTCCCTCCTCAGGTGGCTGCTCATCCCAAATAAGAGGTCGATGGAGATATCTCGTCAAGAAGCACAACTTCTCTCGCATGAAGTATCACATTGCTCCCCGATCTCAACATGGGATGAGGTTGGGGCTCATTTTGGCTACTACCCCCCACGATCTCCAGTCTGACCGGAGGTAGGGGATGAAGATCCAGCCATCCAAGGTACATCCAACAGCTACAAAGGAACCCGCACATAACATGATCCGTGGCTCACTTAAAGCAGCCCTCACTGCCACTAGATTGGATGTCTAGGGCTAGGATCCGGCCAAGTAGACCCATCCCAGCTAAGGGGCGTGACACTTTATCTAATCAACAACTTAGGTCTATAATTAATTAATAATGCACATTATTTCACAAAATTCAAACCTTAATAACTCCCTCTAGGAAGATCCAAATGCCAATTTTAACCATAGCTTCCTTACCTCTCGAGCTATCTTCTACTCAAATTTGGTGACAAAACTCATCTATTTGATCATTCTATTAAATTCCTCAAGAAGGCATTAAAAAGAGATAACTTAATCATGATGTCAACCTCACATCAACACACCTACTTTGTCAAAAGCTTGGAACTCTTAATATAACTCAACCATATGATTTCACTTATGTCATTGGACATTTAGGATTCTAAAAGTCCACTCCGTCACATCCTACACACCTTAAAAGAAATTCCATCCTCAAAATTAAGCCAGAAATCCAGTCTTTCACAAATCATCTTTAATAACAGTAAAAACTTCACTACCAAGACTATCAAAGATTGTCTAAGCTCTTTGGGTATCAAACATCACCAAAAATAACCTCATTAGTCTTAGATGAATAGAGCCATAAAATTTTTCAGCAAGAATTTGATCAAGATCCTAAAGAATATGATTGTCTCTCATGCCAACTGGCATGAACATCCCCCAATGGCCTTGCGGGCCTACCTCACTTGTATCAGGACCTCGATAGTGGGTACACCATAATCCCTAGTATATGGGATGGAAGCAATCTTACCAATGGAGATGCAACATCCTTCACTCTACATGCTATGAGAAGTAGATATTCCAAAGATTGAATGGCTTCCATACCCAATCCAATACCTCAACACTCCAAAAAATGGTGTATAAAAGGGATGTATCATGCACAATGTTACCAAGCAAGAATAACTTGAGCATTCAACAATAAGGTTTGACCCAATAGTTTTCAAAAGGGTGAATTTGGTATTGTGAGTCATACATAATCCTGATTCTAGGGGAAGTTCAACCCAAAATGGGAGGGACCCTACATCAACCATGACATCTACCACTGGTGCAGCTTGTACTTGAAAGACATGGATAGAGATAGTCATCTTCATCAAATGAATGTCAGCCTCATTAAGAGCTATTACTATTGGTGATCAAGAATCAATGACAAACAAGCCTCTTGAAGAGAGACATATAAGGGAGTCGAAAGCTCTCGCTCCTCTAGAAAACACCTAAAATCTTACCCCAATGCATCCCCCCTTGCACCCTAAATAAGAAAGTTAAAAGTAGAACCTAGGGCCTAGGACATAAGGAGCATGGACGTTATCTTGATCCCCAACAGTTTGCTAACCTAAAAATAACTCTTTAAAGTAGGTCCACCCTAATAAAATGCAGCCAACTATATTCATGATTGCAAAAAAAAGAATTGTGAAGCCTCGTGATCGATATCATTGAAGGATGGTATAGGCTACAAGTCCCCAGAGGCAAATCACATCCATTCCTCACAATCAGCATCTTGATTCCTATACCTAGGGAGATGCCATAATGCTTACATATATTAGGGTTGGCCTAAAAAGGAAGGATTGTTGGGAGATTGGATGTTGAATCTCATTACATCTATCCTTGCCTCTGTAGGGAAATATGGAGACAGATTTGGCAGTAGAAACAAATATATTCTTTCCATATTCCCCTTTGACAGTAGATCGTGTCAACAACTATAGATTGGGAAGGAAGGTTGCAAGGCATATACCTGGTCCTATAGTAAGTCCAACGACTATCTTTGCTACAACATGCTTTTTTTGCAACTAGCACTTGGATATATATCGATGGTGACCTCTCTGTCTGGAACCACAGACAATGGTTGATGACATCCTCCTAGCAAGTAGAAAAGGCCTATGTGCCTCTACATAGTCCACACAGACCACCGGAAACTCCACATTGTTCTACTAGATCCAACGCAAAGGAGTTGTCCCTTTGAACATTAACGTCTTAACGCTGATTCGCTATCCCTTGATGTATCTTCCTTTTACGAGTAAGACTTGCTAGGGATTTCCAGTTACCACAACTAGAGAGGACAACACTGATCACAGAGTGTTGTGTCTTCTGAAAGCCTTGACTACCCGTCTTTTTATAGGAAGGCCAAGGTTAGAGTTCCTAGATGAATTGGGAGTCAAAGAGTTAGGATTTTATGAATTTTCTGGATGATGTGAACCATAAAAGATCGATTCACACCTGAACCAATTGCTTCGTGTAAAATGATTAGTTCAACATTTGAACCAATCAGTTAACTTGGTTTCCTATTTTCAATCACATTGGCTTTCAATATACTTAACACTTGAACCAATTGGTTCACATCGGTCATTGCAAACTCTGAAATATTCATTTCACAACTTGAACTAATTGACCCATTTTCTAATTCAAACAAAGTATAGCAACATTTTTCAAATTTACCTGACACTTGAATTGATTGATTCAAAAGTTAAATAGTTGGTTCATAGTCATGTTTGATAATTTTCAGCCTTGTTTAAATTGAATACCTAAAAACTTTAGTAATCATGTTAAACCATATTCATGAGTAAACTCCTTTTGTAGGTGTATCCTATGTGTGTGACCCTATAGGGCCCAGGTTACATTGGTAGTGAATGACCATAACCAATTTATGACATCACAAGAAATGAGCAATATCTAGCAACACAGCATTGCTACCCAAGTAATCAGAACGTTGGAGAACAACTTCAACCTACAATCTGTGATCACTGTTATTATGATCGTATAATTCATTTGTCTTTGATATTCAGATTTAACTCAATGCTTAGAATCATCATCCTCTCAATGTTCAATCAATGTTCCTTGAACTAGAGAAGACTCTATGAGATGCATGCCATCTCAAATTTTACATATTGAGTCACATGAGTATGGCCATATGTTTATCAGTCTCACTTATCAAGTGGAATGGCTATCAATATCCTATAGGAGGGCCAAATACCATCTAAATCCCTCATACTCCTTGAAGGATGACTTTTAAGGGCAACGGCACCCGAATTGGGCTTTTCCCCATGTGTCACAACTTACCTAAGCATCACTTTTTGGCAACCTTATTCAAGGTCACGTTAGATGATGTCAAAATACATCGAACAACATGTGATGAGTGTAGTGACTTTGGGTCTAATAAATCACCACTATCACTTGAGAGCTTATTCTGAGTAGCATTAAATGGTCTCCATGTATCACTCTCAAGGTTGGTCTATCTAGTACACTATTCTCTAACAAGTATATGTGTGTTTGGTTTGATATCACATATCATGACTGATGAGATTATGTCATGAACCAACACATGTACTAATCTTATGTGTTATTTTTGTCTACTTTTGTTTCCATAGTAATATCCAACTAGGAACACACAAGAATGTATGTACTCTTATCATATATATGATCTCATTGTTTAGGTCCTCAACCTGAAGACATATGTCATCGAGTAACATCATTCTTAAGACATCTAATATGTATGTACCATCATCTCATGATTGAGACAAACATATTAGACATGATTACCTTTACCATTATCAAATTAGGTATCTAGTGCCCCATTATAATTGTCGCATTATTGTCTCTCTGGACATACATACCAACAGCCTCATCCCTTGAGAATAGGTGGGACCAAGATCTAAATGAACTGACCCCAGAGTCATGAGGTGGGAAACCCTCATTAGGAAAACCCCATTCATTCCTCATGGAATCTCAAGATTATTATACTAAGGCCATGAGAATCAATTTCCAATCAAAATTTCCAACGAAAGACCCACATTTGGTGGTCACCTTACCAAAAATAATTTGAAAGACTTTAAATAGGAAGACACATCCTTGTGGTAGATCGATACACTAAATCATGTCAGAATTAAGGCCTACTGGGGTGTCTCTGACACATGGCACATTGGCCCAACTACGTAGGTAATTGTCACTGATGCATTCACTAAATGGCATGAATTTATCACTTAGCATGACACCTAGATCCAGTAAAGCTCTCAATCCATCTTCTCCCCTAGAGTTAGAGCCTTCCTCATAACTGAATGGTCCATGACCATTCTAAGTGAGGAAAGGTCTACCAACAAGTTGATATGAGAGATAGATTAAAGTGCTTGGGATTTGAACCTTATGAATTAATGAAAGGTGGTTGATGAGAAGGAGGTAATCCTGACATATGAAAACCTATAGCTATCCTTGGTGTCCAAAAAATGCATAAATAGGAGCTTCAGATTGTTTTAGATTGGATGATTCATCACAAAGGAGCTTATAGCAATATGCACATCAAGGACGTGAGTCCAAAACATATTCCTAAATATTTTGAAGAGAATACCCACAGTCGGTGTTGTATGTCATGAAAAAAACACCCTTTATTTAAAAAATTTAACTCATTATGGAACCTTACTTCCCATGCCAATATAAAACAAATGTATGAAAGAAACATACATATATCATTATGGTTCTCTAGAAGAATCACAAGCCATTATCACGAAAGGCACCAATGCACGCCACTCCAAGTATTTGGGAGAGAAATTCTAACCCATAGGGAAGTAGTTCTGAGTCATCCTCTTCCAATTCAACCACATATGTGCCACCTTCTCATGAATTTTATGGGAATCTACCATCAGCTTCTTGAAAAAGGGAGGAAAATCTTCAACTTGATATGTGCATTGCTGACCATTGATTTGTCTCATCACTAACACATGGTAGTATGTGATGCTGCCCTCCAAGCCTAGCAAGTAGATCATTTATTGGTGACATTCAACAGGCCAAGTTATCAAGATGAAATTCCATCCATCCCCAGCACACATTCATAGATGTCAGACCCGCAAGCCACCAAGCCAAATCTTCACATAGTTGAAGGGGTTCATTAACTTGAATATGCATCAACAAAAACTTTTTTCCACACTATAATGAGGGTTTGAAGACTCTTCCAATCTAGTAGGACCAATATGCATTACCAAATAAATCTACAGGACCTTGAACAGTCCCCTCATTTTCCTGATCAATTGTGCCTCATCCAAGAACTTATACAACCCAATTGTCTATCAATGGAACGATGTTTTCCTTCCTCCATAGGGAATCCAGGATTCCTGAAGTAATAGTTGTCACTCACCTAATGGCCTCTCTGAAGAATAGTTGAGCCAAGATGATCAAGGTATATGCTCTCAAGTGAGGCATATTAGGAAAGTTGTGACCAAGCTTCCTTTGCTCTTAAATGAAACTGATAGGGAGTCCATCTAAATGAAGTGGCCATCACCAATCAGCCATCAAGCATCTTGGGATTTCTTCATGCCAAATAGACTCTCCAACTCAGCATCCTAACCAGACTTCTTCAGTACCATAAGCCATCAGTCTTGGAAAGGAAGTAAAGTAATCTTAGCCACGTCTTCTAATGTGGAAGTCAAAATGACATCCCCAAAAGAGAAGCAGTGACTTTGAGGATCCCATAAGGGGATCATTGCCAACATCAAATCTCTCACAACAGGGATGTAAGCTAGATGACAAGGGTGATGGTTCACACCAAAACTCACTAGCTTGACTTGTTCAATCTCAAAGTGATTAGTAATACAATGATGCACTAAGGACATATTGATGGGAGGATGTTGCTGAAGTGGATTTCCTATTTCTCCCTCTCTCCCATGGCTCCATATTGTGAAAGGTAAGATGTGTAGAAAAGACAAAGGGATACATCCTTATCTATAGGCTCCTCATAAGACAAATTTGTGTTCTAGAGACAAAAGGATTCTTGTCCTTTTCCCCAACTATGATGCAATTTGCCTTATAAATCTACATCAACAGTCAATGTGGACATGCATCCTAAGACAAGAAGGACTGTGTCTCATAATGTTGGTATATTGCTACAATAGACCACTGTCAACTGGCATGTGGATCGAGGCAATCTTCTAGTATACCAGATACCTTCTAGAGATCAAAGTATTGAAATCTGATTATGAATCGAAGATCACAAAACCTCACAATTTTATTTTACCAAAATTTAGACTTTCATTTAAAAAAGAGTCATACAAACATGGTAATAGCTAACACATGATTTTTCTAATGAGAAAGGAAATTGCATCATGAAACATAAATGCTAAGACAATGGATGCTTAATTTCTTCTTTAGCTTCCCTGACAAGTGCTTGGCTAAAGGTCAATGATCAATGGAAGAAGATCTAGAAGAATGATGCTCACCACTTGCAACAAAGTGAATGCCACAGGTAGACCATTGGTGACTAGAAGATGAGCAACTTGAAGGCACCTCCACACCAAAGCAGTGTCCCTATGATGGGAGGAGCCTGCTTCAACTCCAACTGAAAGTTGGTCTATAGTCAAAATCAGGATGTTTGAGGAGAAGTCATCTACACTAAAAAAATCCTACAAATCATTGGTTGTTCCCGTATCTAGGCAAGATATTCAAACCAAGTAGTGCTCCCACTACATCCAAAGCCTCATCTTCCTCTCGGAATGATGAGGTATAGACAAAGTCATATGGGAAGTGACGCGAGCCTCTCATGTCAAAATCTCAATGAGGCCTCAACCCCAAGAAGTTATCAAAGCCATGATTATCGAAAGGAATAAAAGAAGGAACCTTAGGAGAGTAAACCACATAAAGAGGAGGTGGATGGAGAACCTCATACCCCTGATCATCTGAATTCATTCAATAATCATATTCAATCACCTACAAAAAACACATATAAGAAAATGATAGAAGACAAAGATAGAACCAGAATCAGACACTTACCACTAGAGTACACTGAAGGCAATCTCACACCACTATGGAAAAGAGTATCGGTTGGCCATGCACATAGTATCACTATAGGTAATTCTCATGTGCTACCTGATCATACATCATCTCCCAAGAACACTGACACATTCCAATGCTAGGAGGAAGCAATCTAGGTAAAGGGCCAAAGGGGATGTCCATCCACTAGCCCATTGATGTGCAGCATGATTTCCCAACACATCATAGTCCTAGAGGGAGACTCGGATTGGATCCAGTATGCATCCAAAGAAAATGCCTCAAAATAGGCTTTACAAGATGTTGTTGCCTTGCCACACTGGAACTTGGAGAAGATCATGAATCAGACATGGGAACAACAATGAACTAAAGTCAGATAAAGTATGGAAGCATGGTATAATATAGTTTAAAGTACTACTCATACCTTAGATATGGTTATCGTCTCTAGTCCACCCTTCCATTGCCTATACCTTACCCTACTACTATAGTTGGCCCAATGGTTATAAGTAGGGAGGGATGCATATAGAAAGCCTTCTAGACCGCTCTAAGTGATGGGTCTATGAAGTAAGAAATGTTTGTAGCCTCACAGCTACAAATAAAACATCACTAAATTGACCATAATATTTAAAACATAAAAAATTATAAGTAAAAAACTTACTACAATCAAACCTATGAAGACATGATATCCCTTCGTAGCCTGGACCATCGCCCCCTTGAGTCACCCAGCACACACCTCCTTGGTTTAGTTAGTAGATGTGCATACACTTTGCCATGTGAGTCAAAGGAGAGAATCGTGTCTAGGTCCAAAGAAGGGAGATCCAACTAATGTTATTCTCCTTGATGTTACTAAATAAGCAACCAGTGATCAAGACAAACAAGAACACATTGGCCCTCTGTGCATAAAAAGGATCATTGGCACCCCCATTGTTCACCTTCATGAAAAAATGTGGCTCTCAACCAAGTCAACTTGGCCTCATATGTAGAGTCCATCTCAATGCCCTCAGGTTTCACTCCTAGAATCCCAGCCAGACGGTGAAGTCCCCACTCCTATCGGCTAGACACCAAACACATGGGTGTCCATACTAACCCTAACTTAGTATCTTGACAAGCTCACCAGGGTTGATGGCTAACTCACTAAATGCAAAGTGGAACATTCTAGTCTCTGAGAGAAAATGCTTAATTATAAGGAGATAGGGTCTATATATGATCCCACATCGACGAATTCTACTAAAATAGATCTGATCAAGTAGGTCTGCCTCCTCATCCACTAAGTTGTCATACAAATATCCCAGCTCATTCCAATGGGTCCTCCAATATACATTCGACAATGTGAGACCATAAAGGAACAAGGAGGAAGACAAATTCAAAACTATTGATATATGGTGAAAAATCTGATTCAAGGTTGGAGCAGCAGAAAGGGAATAACATGGAGCAAACTCCCCAAGTTATACATGATCACCCGCTCGATGACTTGGGTGATACAAATTCATCCACAGCATGCCTGGATGTTGGATAAGTCTCTCAACTAGGAGCAATTCCCTCACAATCATGCTCGCACCACTGTGATGCATGCTTAAAATAAATGTTAATCAGAGATCTCATAAGCCAAATATGAACTCTATAACAAGACATACCATGCTTATTGTGGATATGCCTCATTACTAACATCATAGACCTCATTATGATCATCCATAATGGGATCTTTCTCATGCTAGTTTGAGTTTCCATCTACACAAGAATAATGGCAACGTCATAAGCTTTCCACAACAACTGAAATCAATTCAATCAGATGATGGATGGGAAAGAAAATGAAAATACAAAAAATAGTCGGATCATAAATTACAATACACATCCAGGTAATCTCCAACCTCCAGAATACGAAGAACATCAGGAAGCCAAGAATTGGATTTCGCCATCGAGGTCTAAAATGGACAAACTAAAGTGCAAAAATGATGGTTTTACCTTCCCTGAGATGGGTGTAGCTAAAATATGCACTAAAATGTCATTATAGCAATTAAATCAAAGCCCCTCTGCCTTTATAGTGCTACTACATCCAACACTACTAAGCAAGGTTGGCGGAATGTTGTGATC
Source organism: Alisma plantago-aquatica (assembly GCA_963693085.1). Taxonomy (NCBI): domain Eukaryota; kingdom Viridiplantae; phylum Streptophyta; class Magnoliopsida; order Alismatales; family Alismataceae; genus Alisma; species Alisma plantago-aquatica. Next base: position 457,286,359 of record OY856412.1, read on the forward strand.
CACTTATTTGAGGTGGCAGATCAAAGCAATATGTTGGCTTTCTTTCTCTCTTCTCTCATTACTGTCGTCGCCCTGATCACCTGAGTTGCTCAAACTTTTCGTTGATGCATGAGTGAGAATGGGAAGGGTGCTTAACCCTCCTCCAATTTCCCCTCTTTTAAAACTAAAACTTGCGCAAAAGTTGTAAACATGTCCTTAGATTTTCACCAAAAAAATTAGTGTCTTATAAAACACAAAATATAATAGAAGATTACAAAAATCAGAAAAATATAATTAAATTTCCAAAGATTGTTTTAAAAATCTAAAATTGACATATCTTGACTTAAAAAATTAAAAGTTCCATATTTTTCTATCTATTTGTGGTCTTGGACTATGACCTAAAATTGGGCCAATCTTGGACTACATTTTTTCTATCCTTTTAGGGTCTTGGACTATGAGCTAAAACTAGACTAATCATAAACTACATTTTTCTATCTTTTTAGGGTCCTGAACTATGACCTAAAACTACACCAACCCTACTCATTATCTTGAAATCATTTTAGGGTCTCAGATCATGACCTAAAATTTAATGAACTCAAAGCTTCATTTTATAAATACACAAGGTCCTTGATTATGATCTTAAACAAGATTGTTGCCCTCTTTATTTCTAAATCTTTCTAAGGTCCCAAATCATGACCATAAAAATGAACTAAGATTACCTTTCAATTCAAATAAGTCAAGATAAGGACCACTATTACCATCATGTTTCCACACACACATCCATCGACAATATCATATCATGTCTCAAAAATGAACTGAATTTCCAAACCCACTTTGGCCCTAAGTTATGGCTGAAATATCCAATTATGAGACTAAGAATTAGAGAGTTGAGTATAATCACTCATTGATGCTCTATAAGATAGATGACGAACCAGTACGGGACCACCTTTCCTTGGATACTTCCTGAAGCACCCAATCTCAGCTCAATATTAGAAGCCCCAATCAAACAGATAGCTGACGAACATAGTCACTGGCAAGAAGACCCCTTTAAATCTAAATGTTTGTCTAAATTTCAAATCTTTAACATACAAACCCTCTCTTGGTAAGAAAAATATCCATATTATGCCTTTTAAGATTTCTGATCATGTCTCTAATTTCCTAGTACTAAAAAATAACCAAAGATGTGTCGGAAGAAGTGTGATTACTTTCTCTCAAAGTTCCATTTTCAAGCAGAGAAGTTGCCATTATTTTTCAATGATCGTAGACTCCTGATCTTAATATCTTTCGGCAAACCACAATCCACTTTCACTTTTTTGTAAAACCTCTTCTAGATCATCAGAACTTTAGGGAATTGAATGATTGGTCAGACATAGGTAAGTGTCTCTACAAGAGGATACCCTTACTCTAGATAAATTATTCATGCCCAATCCTATCTTTGGTATGAATGCCTATTTAATTAACTCATCCTTGGAAGGAAAGTATTTCATCTTTGCTTTCCACCCTCTATAATGTTTTTTAGAATATTGTTGATGAGTTCAACCTTTTTGGCCTTCCATGACCAAAAATGGGGGTCAGACTTGGCTCAAGCAAGTGGTTTGGACTCTTATCTTGAACCTTGCCTTGAGAGGGACAAATTGTTTACATCCCATTTTTTTCACTTGGCGGATATACATGATTAATGCAATTCTTTAGCCAATAATGGATTCCATTCCACCTTCCACCCATTTTCCATATTATCAGAATATCCACATGTTTTTCATATTTTTCTGTATATTTAATTCACTCATGTATACCCACTTTCATCCAGTTCAGGGAGTTTTATAAAGAAAACTTCTTTTCAGACCAAAACTACAATTTTCACTTCACTTCTGCTTTTAACAAGATGTTTTTCATAAATTGCACAGTTGAATTATCTAAAATAAAAAGAATTTTTTTCCAAGGATATTCAATTTTTTAACAGATACATCTGAGAGATGATCCTAAATTATATTTCTCTGCATCTTTGTTCAATTTCCTCTAGAACATTCCTAAAATTATTGGAAAATTGAGAAACCAAATTTTTGACCAATAGGGACACCTAATGGGCGAGCCATCTGCCACGTGCCATGTGGTAGATCTCTTCTATTTGCACACCCATTCTACATGGTGTATTGTAATGATCCTCCTATTATTCTAAAAGATTTTGTCCAGAACTATGAACCCTAATATCCACCTATAAATATCCCTCTATATCATATGAATTCAGGTCCCTTTTTGGACCTCCTGAAGCTAAAGGATTGAACTACCTCCCTAGTTATTTTTCATATTTTTTGTGATTAGAGGATCCTTCCTATGACACCTCCGATCTTGTTAATATATATAGAATGGTGAGCCGACGAGGAGTGGCTCAAGTGGTCAAGCACGGTGTCCCCTAACAAGGGGACCTGGGTTTGAATCCAATTTTCGCCTTGATTTACCACCCTCCCAGGCATTCGGCCTCCACCATGGACGTGGAATGGGGGGGGGGATCTTTCTCTCTTAATACCATATATAGAATGGTGAATTTATCAAACTACTACAACTAGTTGCTATAACTGGAATATCTTCTCTAACTATTGATATACCTACTGTAACTGATATATCTAATCTATAATTGCTTTGTTGTTGTTATAACTATTATCATTTTTTCATCTGAAAACTTAGATCTTTTTCATGAATTTACATCTATTAATCACCTACTAAATCCCATGCATTGGTCCTAATTACTCATGAGAGATATCTTAGAGGGGGTCCTAAAGTGATTAGAACCCCAATCACTTTTATGGAATTGATGAGAAGGACATGGAGGTCTCTAGCCATAAAAGACCCCCTACATATAGAAGTTGCTTTTTATGTTTTTCTTTAATTTCTATTTTAATCTTCCTGGATCGTTGTTTTCTTCACAATGATATAGTGCCTTGATATTGGTTCACCGGGTGGTATGCGGGAGCAAAAAAATTTCCCACTCGTAACAATGTCATCATATCTATTCTCTAAACTTGTTCTTTAATTCCTATTTTCTTCTAAATTATGACTCAGATGGCTATCCAGATTGACATCATGGCTTCAATGATTATCCTATTTTTCCTCATTTTCCACACAAATCATGGTGGTGAATTTGACTCCCATATTTTATTTTGTGATGTTTCACTACCAAAAAGGGTAACGTTTTCTCTGTATATCTCTATTTTCCCTTTTTTGGGTAGGATGTAATAGAGAAATAACCTACTAGTGGTCCATGAATGACACTAGAGTGTATTTATGGGAACCAGTCCTTAGATCACAACCTATCCACCCTTACAAGGCTCATTTCACTACGGGATAGGTGAACCTAAATAAAAACCAACCCTAGTTTAGGTTTTCAAGTTTCATTCTCCAAGTATTCATTCTAGGAAGGGTTGGTCTGCAGTGTAGGAGAAAGATCTTCACCTTCTACTACACCCTGTCCAACCTTTAACATGCTCTTTTCAAGTGTATATATCCCACCTAGGGTTAGTGGAATAGAAGGGTACAAGGGAGGAGAACAAAACTAGCTAAAGTATCTAAAAGTGGACATAGGAGTTTTTCCCTTCCAAGCCTCTGAATCCCTATTTTCTCTATGCCTTAGGTGGTTCCATAGAAAAAAATAAAAGGAAGAGAGAGAGAGAAAAAACAAACAAGAACATAGCACTAATAGATAACATAAAATGTTATACATGAATATTTGCAATGGCATGGTATCAAATCCCATATTTCACCCCCAAACAACCTACAAAAGGGGCTAGCTGCTCATGGTAAAACAAGATACAGAAAGAGAGGAGAAAGAACATTAGGAAGTAATAGTTTTTGATGAAGAAAATCTTTCTCTTCACCTCCATTTGGTACCAAGATATCTTCCCTCCAAGATGAATGGCATGAAGAGTGGACTTAAATGGTGGTTTATACCCTAACAATTTAGGTTTTTTTGGTGGAAATTGAAAACCTCTAGAGGGGGGGTGAATAGAGTTTTCTTGATAATTTAAAACAATTTAAACTCAAACAACCAAAGTAAAAGATAAGAAGAGAGACACAGGTGTTTAGAGTGGTTCCACCTTAGCAAATGCTAAGGAGTCAGTCCACTACCCGGTTGCTTACCCAACCGGGATTTTGAAAGTATTGAATTTTATTACCTTTTAAGGATGTTACATAAAATTACAACACTCTCTAAACACCCTTTGGACAGCCTTCACCTAGAAGTAATCTTGCCAACCTTGAAGCAGCCTTCCTTGGAGTAACTTCAAGCTCCCCCTTGAAGTAGCCTCCCTCCCGAAGTAGCTTCCCGTCAAGATAGCCTTCTGAAGTAGTCCAAAGTCCTCCTCTTCACACGAAGAGCTTCACCCTCTTCCTATATGCAGCCTCCTCCCTGGAGTAGCAACGAAGAGTACAAATATTACAAGGAACAAGAAAGAAAATAAGAAAGTACAACTTATCCTTTTAAGCTCAAGGCTTGAATTGCCTATATCAAGCGTATGGATTTTCCTAGCCAAGGTAATAGACTTGTGGATGCTAGGGTTAGGAAAATCTAGCCTATAGGACGAGCTTGAGCTAGATGGAATATGGCCAAGTGATCACAGTGCTCAATTGCTTGTAAAAGATTGCTCAAGAGTGCTTAGAAAGAATTCTCAAGTGTAGCAAGGTGAATTCTAGTGTCCTATAGCTTGTCCTATTTATAGGGATAGCCTAAGTATGCTTAAGGACCTTCTAGATAGTTTCTAGGGGGTTCCAAGTGCTCAATTAGCCGTTAGGAATAGATTGGTCGTTTTTACAACGGCTAATTGCTTTAACTCTGCAGATTCTGTCAGAGACCGTCTCGGTCGACAGATGGTCGACCGAGACACCTACTCGGTCGAGCTTTTCTCGACCGACAGGCTCTCTGAGTGCAACGTTCACTTCCAACTGCCAACTAACTCATTTGCTAAGTCTAACGGCTACTTTAGGTCAATCTCGGTCGATAAGGTTGTCGACCGAGAGTGTCTCGGTCGAGGAGTGTGTCGACCGAGATTGACTCTGTTTCAATCTATCAATTAAGATACTAAGTGTGTGCATGAGTGTGCATAATGTGATCCTATTGGAAGGGATGACTTGTCTAACTATGGTGTGTAGCTAGGGAAGATCCAATGCTTGATTTACATGCAATCTAGGTACTTGTACATTATATAATTGTACAAGTTTTTACAATAGTGATTACATTGCATGAAAATAAAACTATAAACTTATGATCTCCCTAGTTGCTTCGTCATCCACCATAATCCTGCACATTCAAGTAGCTCGTTAGATAAATAAGAATGAAATGTTTGTCATAATCAAAACAAAGGGATTTTATAGATGTCCATTTAGCCAACAATCTCCCCCTTTTTGAAGATGACAAACATTTCCAAAATATGAATAAAGGAAATATAAAACATATAAATGCCATACCTTTAGATTGCCGTTTGGAACTTTTCCTCTTATTTATAAAATGTGTGCTTAGTATCCCCAGTGAATTATGGAACATGAAATCCAGTTCATTTGGGAATATAGCAACTTTCAATGTAAGCCAAGAGTATATTTATGAAACTCATTGATTGAGTTTGTCATAAGTATTATAGTTTTATATATCTCTCCCCCTTTGTCATCTCAAAAAGATAACCGTTTTATTTAAAAACTCCCCCTTCATTAGATATCCCATCAAAAATGAACGAAAAAGATGTCCATTGAATAGCCAAAATGTAAGGCAATAGCTAAGAGGCAACAATTTGCAAATTACCAATTGAAACGTTCATGTCAATATTGATACAAACCATAAAAGCATAAGTAGTCGTTTTTAAGAGCCGCAGATATCAAAGAAAACATCCTCCTTAAATTTGTATTTTGCTTCCCCTTAAATGGATATTCCTTTAAGAATATTGATTTTATGCTTGTCTAATTTAGCCACAATATCTCTCAATCATACAAATCTTGTTTAACAATACTAAGGTCATAGCCCTTTTCAAAATAATGTTTGCACATTATTTGGAAAAATTTGTAATCATTCAGATTTGTGTTTATTGTTCATATAAAAGATTTTACAAAGATATATGCAATTATTATGTCAGTCTGAAAACAGGAACCAGGTCGGTCGACCATTGTTCGACCGACAGTGTTTATCGGTCGACTATTGTCTCGACCGAGAAAGGTTCTGGAGAACAGAATTTTCTGCATTTGTTGATTTAATTATAGTAGTAATATTTTTCCTTTGAATTGTTATTACTTCCTTATTTGTTATGCTCTACAATAATGAACCAATGATCCATATTTTGAAGTATGCCAAAATAAATAATCATGTGAAAAGAGTAGCAATTTTCATTCAATAACATGAAGAAGATTACAATCATATGGAATACAACTATTACAACACCAACACTTCACAGGAAAGATTTAAGAATTACATCAATGTCCGGATCTTTCCCAAGAAATGGCTCAGCTCCATAGTATTGGACCAGAGTTTTCCAATCCAAAGCACCAGTTGTAGTCAACGCATATGCTTCCAGGAAAGTGGGGACTCGGTCAAAACGGAAGTGAGCAGCTATGTCTTGCAATTGTATGGAAGAAAATTGAGTATGAGCAAGATCCATTGATGGTGAAGGTGGAGGTTGATAGTAGTTGTATGAGGGGTTAAATGGGTCGAGCATGCCAGGGTTTAAAGAATGCGGATATTCATCGGTTTGGCCAGGAGAAAGGTTTTGCATTCTTTGATTCAAATATGTCATGGCATGGTGATTGTAGTTTAATTGTTTACTAAGATGGTATTGGGAGCCAGCAATATAAGTAAGGGTGTTTTGGATGGGATCAATGGAAAGGTTAGTAGAAGGAGGGGGTGGTATATCCTGATGTGATGACTCTCCTTCTACTCTTGCCTTTTTATGGCCAAAGTCAATCCCCATTTTCTCTACGGTGTTCTTACTTATCTTTGGTGGTCTACGCTCCCATATATATCCCATATCTTCAATGTTTACCTTAAGAAAATGTTGAGTAATCTGGCATACAAAATCGGCATATGGTGGATTGCCAGAAAACTCAAGCATATTTTTAAGTACTATGCGAATAAAGTTGATGGGAATTTCTTTTATGATAGCATAAATGAGACACATGCGGAAAATGGGAACCTCGGATTTATTGGCTCGTGGATGTATGTTGGTGGAAACAATGAGGTTTACTATTCTACATGCAGGTTTTAGGTTTATAGCATAATAGGTTCCCCTATCTTCATGACAAGTGGTATTGGCTTGAAATATGGCTCTTTTGATATCACTTAAGCTAATGGTATGGTCATCATCGGAAAATAAATTTATTGGATTGCTGGTGGTAAGGTCAAGGAAATCTTGATATTCATCTATATCAATTTCAAGCATGTCAAGAATATCCCCTTCGGAAAATTTAAAACTATGTCCATTGACCATGGAGTAGAAGAAAGTGGTGTCATTTTCGGTGTGAGATAGAAGATTGGCATAGAACTCGTTGACTACCTTAATGGAGTAGGAAGGAAAGGATGGATTGATGAAGTCCTTCATCTTTTGTACTCCAAAGAGATGCTCCAGATCTACGATGTTGATGAAGTCCATCACTTCGACCGGACGTCGGGGAAGAGGAGCTTTAGAGGAAAGCCGAAAGTATCTATCTCCAGCATCTCCGTCGACGAAAGCTATGTCATTGATGATCGTCAGTGGCGGAGTTGCTTCCCTCTCTTCTCTTCTTTTTCTTCCAGCAACTTTCTTCTTCCCATGAACAGTTGATGATGAGGCCATTGTGTTTCTTGAGAGTGGAGAAGAAGCAAGGAAGATTTAAGGGTAAGAGTGCTGAAGGATTGCACGAAATTGCACTAGAGATGGACTATGGAAGCAAGGAAATGCAAGTGTGAGTAAGTGGCTCGTTTTTGCACTTATTTATAGAATTCCAGCGACCCGGTCGGTCGACGGCTCGTCGACCGAGCGTCCGCAATGGTCGAGTTGCAGACGCGCCACTTGGTCCTCCAACGGTAAAGAAAACGGTCATAACGGTCGGGTCGCAACGGTCATATCCAACGGCTATTTCTCGGTCGAGCGCTTGTCGACCGACATTGTCTCGGTCGAGCACTCGTCGACCGACAGTTTGTCTGATACTTAGTCTGTTTAGAATTTGTCGGTCGAGTGAGACGGGCTGACCGAGTGGTTCTCGGTCGAGCATTTGTCGACCGACAAACTTTCTGAGTTCAATTTTTGGCTGAATCTTAATGCAAATCATAGAACATTTTTGTAGAGCATATGTATATTCCAAGGGAGTAATAATATTTAAGTCTTCTAATTACTACAAATGATTTGACGTTTTGATTTAAAAATATGCTAAGATAAAGTTCAATAAAATAATGTTTAAATAAACAATTTTTATCAAAGTTTATTTTAGGTCGCCCTTGATTTCGACCATAGTGCCCCTTGGTCAAATTTTATTTTAACCAAGAGGCATATTTTGCAGGTTTCCAGTATGAATCATTCATATGCGAAGTATGAGTTCTGCAGATAGCTTGAGACTCATTAAAGTGTACTAATTATGAGAGCTTAATAAGGACATCAAATATGGTGAAGCATACTCAAGAATAATATCCATTCATGAATTTAAGATTACTTTGGATAGACTAAGATATAGAAGCATACAAAAAATTTATTTGAAACATTTTATTCATTGCAAGTATTTCTGAAAGGAATGATTAAATAGAATCTTTCAAGAATAATTTTCACATACAATGCAAAGATTTTGTTATCCCTAAATGTTAAGTTGAGATAGACATAAGAATATACAAATTAAGGTCTATGGTCATATCTCAACTTAGTCGAACCTGTTTAATTTGGGGTTTTTGGGACCCATACCATCTCGACATTCTTTTTCTTGTATGGGCATGAAAAAGAATAATGTCCAAGGCGTGAGCAATAATGACAACAAATTGTATCAACCTCAAGCCTTGTTCTATGGTTTTGATTTAGGTTATTCTTGGGTATATACATTTTTGTGCCTCTAGGTATATAAGCAGATTGACTCGCTTGTGTCCTTCTAGGTTGTTGATGGGATTTCTCATTAGGCTTATAACCTAGTCCTCTTCTCCCTATTTGATGATAGGAATTTTCTAGTATATTATCAAGGATTCCATTGTTGCTTAACTTGCTAACTTTTTGTTGCAACTTAACGATCTCATCCATTCTTTTCTTGATATCTAATTTTGCTTGATCTAGATTGGATGATAACATATTTCTTTCTTTCACTATATTGTCATAATCTACATGGGTGCACAATATAGGTTGTTTTTGAATATCATTTAACTTTGCAAGCAATTCAGTCTTTTCTTGACATAGAAGATCATAGTTAGTCTCTAGAGTGAAAATTTTCACTTCACTATTACTCAGAGATGATTTCAAAGTACGATTGTTAGACATAATGCTATCTTTTTCAAAACCAAGAGTATTCAATTTAGCATATAAATCATCATTTTCGGATGTAAGCTCAAGAAGTCTAGCATTTAGATCATCATTTTCTTTATTTGATTTCTTTAATTTCTTTTTGTATTCAACATATTTGTTATGTGTTTCTTCAATAATAGCAACTAACTCCTCCTTAGGTAAATCAAGCAAACTTACCTCTTCTTCTTCTTCCTCACTTATTGTAGCAACGAAACACTCTTTATGTGCATCTCTTTTCTTTGACCTCCATGGACATTTAGACGTAGAGTGCTTTGTTCCCAAGCACCAATTGCAACTTGTCGAACTTTTGTCCATGCTCCTTTTCTTGTGGTTGTAGTCACCTCCTCCCTTTATTTCTTCAAGACCTTGTTAGGGCTCCTTGAAGCCTGCTCTGATACCAATTGAAAACCTCTAGAGGGGGGGTGAATAGAGTTTTCTTGATAATTTAAAACAATTTAAACTCAAACAACCAAAGTAAAAGATAAGAAGAGAGACACAGGTGTTTAGAGTGGTTCCACCTTAGCAAATGCTAAGGAGTCAGTCCACTACCCGGTTGCTTACCCAACCGGGATTTTGAAAGTATTGAATTTTATTACCTTTTAAGGATGTTACATAAAATTACAACACTCTCTAAACACCCTTTGGACAGCCTTCACCTAGAAGTAATCTTGCCAACCTTGAAGCAGCCTTCCTTGGAGTAACTTCAAGCTCCCCCTTGAAGTAGCCTCCCTCCCGAAGTAGCTTCCCGTCAAGATAGCCTTCTGAAGTAGTCCAAAGTCCTCCTCTTCACACGAAGAGCTTCACCCTCTTCCTATATGCAGCCTCCTCCCTGGAGTAGCAACGAAGAGTACAAATATTACAAGGAACAAGAAAGAAAATAAGAAAGTACAACTTATCCTTTTAAGCTCAAGGCTTGAATTGCCTATATCAAGCGTATGGATTTTCCTAGCCAAGGTAATAGACTTGTGGATGCTAGGGTTAGGAAAATCTAGCCTATAGGACGAGCTTGAGCTAGATGGAATATGGCCAAGTGATCACAGTGCTCAATTGCTTGTAAAAGATTGCTCAAGAGTGCTTAGAAAGAATTCTCAAGTGTAGCAAGGTGAATTCTAGTGTCCTATAGCTTGTCCTATTTATAGGGATAGCCTAAGTATGCTTAAGGACCTTCTAGATAGTTTCTAGGGGGTTCCAAGTGCTCAATTAGCCGTTAGGAATAGATTGGTCGTTTTTACAACGGCTAATTGTTTTAACTCTGCAGATTCTGTCAGAGACCGTCTCGGTCGACAGATGGTCGACCGAGACACCTACTCGGTCGAGCTTTTCTCGACCGACAGGCTCTCTGAGTGCAACGTTCACTTCCAACTGCCAACTAACTCATTTGCTAAGTCTAACGGCTACTTTAGGTCAATCTCGGTCGATAAGGTTGTCGACCGAGAGTGTCTCGGTCGAGGAGTGTGTCGACCGAGATTGACTCTGTTTCAATCTATCAATTAAGATACTAAGTGTGTGCATGAGTGTGCATAATGTGATCCTATTGGAAGGGATGACTTGTCTAACTATGGTGTGTAGCTAGGGAAGATCCAATGCTTGATTTACATGCAATCTAGGTACTTGTACATTATATAATTGTACAAGTTTTTACAATAGTGATTACATTGCATGAAAATAAAACTATAAACTTATGATCTCCCTAGTTGCTTCGTCATCCACCATAATCCTGCACATTCAAGTAGCTCGTTAGATAAATAAGAATGAAATGTTTGTCATAATCAAAACAAAGGGATTTTATAGATGTCCATTTAGCCAACAGAAATGAGGTAGAGGATGATTAAGAGTAGGTGGGAAAGATAGGTGACATTTTTTTAGTGAAATGAGTGTCAAACACATCATTGGATCTTCCTCTAAGGCTTTTATAGGGCCTATGGTTAAAAAGGGCTCGGTGGGATTTAAATGGGAATTGTAGTGTTTATGCAGCATCAGTGTTTGGGGAAGAACAAGCATTTCTCCCTCGCCACAACCATGTTTTAGTTTGGATGGAATGATGATGGTGACTGAGAAAGTTTTGATGAATGTGTAGGTCAAGTCAGTGTTGAATAGTAGAATGTTTGTAGGTAGCATGGTTGTTCTAGAGTAAAATGGTGATGGTGAGGGTTAGGTAGGATGATCATTTTGGATGGAATGATCATTATGGCTTCAGGGTGGAATGACTATTCTGAGGTGGAATGGTTATGGTGAAATAGGCATTCATGATAGGGAGATGGGGTTTGAGGCTTGTCCAATATAGTCATGGAAACATACTAGCCACTACTTGCCCCAGTAGTTATTATCGTGAAGGTGACGGCTTTAAGTCATCTTGGACTTGGTCAACTCTATCAAGTATTGGCTTCTTGGAATGAATGTTGTGGGTTACCACAACTATTTTGAGGGTTTGGTGTAGCACTTCTCTCCTTTACTTATTTTTTCATAGATCTCTTTACCTTAGTATGATCCATGTTTTTAAATAAGCCAAGAGGATTTCCATTCATTCCACCATCCTGATGTAGGAAAAATCATTATCTAATTACATTATCACCACAATCATTAGAGGAAAACACCCATATACATCCATGTACAAGTAACATGTGCACCAAAAAAAGGAGAACTTGTAATGAACCATAAGAATCTCTCCAAGAGAGGATTAATGGAAGCCCCATCCTATACAAATTCATTTGCCCCTAGGTCTTGCAAGACAGGAGAAAAGAATAGTGAAGGACCCTTAGAGATCTCAAAGACCTCATGAGCTACCAAGTTTCCCTCCTTGTGAATCCAGTGACCTGCTAAGGATAGATCATCAACCTTCTGCTTAACCTCATGGACATGAGTCAAGAGTCTCCATTAGTGCTTTGCATTACCCCCATGCAAAATCCACCATCTATTGTGTATATGTTTCGACCTTTATTACCAAAATGATATTGTTGTCACAAATCTTCAGGGCCATAATCATACCTTATATACTTCTTCCTCATTTGTAGTACCATTAATCCATGTCATGTAAGCCATAATCAACCACCTCTGCCTCTGGGAATAAAATACCATATGTCTACCATTTCCTCTCACCCCCATCAAAATGGTCCTTGCCTAAGGCGATATTAAGCTTAACGTTCCTAAAATCAGGAGGGTTTCATCTTACCAGATCTAGGTAACTAGTCATCAATTGAGCATCACCATGCCAATATTCATAGCATGAATCTATAACCCACTCCCAAATCTTCCTAAAGATTTTGTGTTGCACTTAATATGATATGACACAAGATTTCCTTCCAATGCATTCATGCCAACCTGAATCAATTATTAAAACGTCTAAAGTAGTGTTCACTTCAGAAAGATCATAGGATCAGTGATGGTTCCAAGGATAAATCCATTCCTAGATGGATCTCTTGCCAATGTATGTTCATAAAATATTCAACCAACAACATTCATTCTAATATTGGCTAGACTCATGGAAGAGGGTCAGGTTTTGAAACATGCTCCATAGCAGCTCCACTAGTTTTGCATGCAGGAGGATATGATCAGGCTTCACAACACTGGGAGAAGTACAGCAAAGGCATTGGGACACAATTAGTATATCACATCTAGTTATGTTGTTTTCTATTGCAATATACCTATAATTATCCTTCCAATCAAGGTGTTTTCTATTGAAATACCATTAGCTTGCTAGAGAGAGGAGTGGTCAACCAAACAAGAATATTATTATGAGGTAATAAGAGTTTTATCCAAATGTAGTGAGAATACACCGTTGTGATTCAAGGTCCACAGTGAAATATTATATCCTCCCTAAAATGACTGAAGGGAAATTTTTAAGGCATGAACCCCTTCAGCATTGATACATTGATTAATTAGGTTCAAAACCAAATCACTTTTTTTCACTCCACATGTCCCTGACTTTGGTTCTTTAGTATATATCTTTAGACCTGTGAGCATGGTTGGTCATCTACTCCTCGCATCATCCCCATAAAGAAATTTCACCCCTATCAAAGCACCATTGTATGTGTTGGCAGATAGTTGTGAAGGTTTTCCATAGGATATAGCTCTAGTTGATAATTGAAAAAGGGTGGCTTCTTTCTGTCAAAGCTAATGTGTGTCAAACTATACTTTTCTCTACAAAAACTACCCATCTAGACTTACAATTTAGGACTTCCTGAAACTATTTCATTGTGAAGGCAGTATTATTCACTTGCATAGAAATGAAACCAAGGACATCATGCTTGTAGTAATGGGAAGTCATAGATAGGCCACCCAAGTCTTTGTAGGGAAATGTGGCAATAGATATGGCAGTGGAAACAAAAATTTCTCTGCCATATTCCCAAAAAAACCAGTGGATTGCGTCCATAACTATGAATGCAAATAAAGGTTTTGAGATATATACCAGGTCCTAGAGAAAGTACAACAACAATCCTTGTAGATTCGTGCTTCTTCTTCAAGCAATACGGACTATCATTGGTGGTGGCCTCCTAGTGTAGCACCAAGGATGGTGGTTGACAACATCCTCCTATCATGGTGGCAATGGCCTCCACGCCTCTACTTAATCCACGCGGACCACGGGGAACTCTTGTCATTCTTCTAGAACTGAGGGGAAGGAGTTGTCCCTCATGTTGTCAATGTGCTAGCATTGACTTTCTCTCCTTTGTCTATCTATCCATTTTATCAGTAAGATGCCTCTGGCTCTCACATTACCAAAATGTTCATATTGGGAGACGTACGGAGAGCCCTAGTCACCCCCCACCCTTTATATAGAAGTAAATGGGTCACAGTTTCCACAAACCCAGGTATACAAGGAGATGAATTTCATTAATTTTCAGCTGCTTCAAACCACGAGTCAGTCGATTGGCACCCCAGTCGGTTGAGTGGAACATCTAGGAATGTTTTCCTATTTTCAAACATATTGGCTTTCAATGCAATAATCAATGCACAATAGGACATTAGCTTCAATCCTTAATCCAGTCTTATTGATCATCCAGTCAGTCAACTGAACTTTTTAGTCAGTCGACTATAATTCCCAATCGGTCGATCAGATACTCCAGTCAGCCAACTTTTAGTGATTGTTGTTTAAGTTTATTACATAAACACTCAGTAATCAAGATAAAACTTATTCATGAGTAAACTCCCATTCCAAGTGCATCCTATGTGTGTAACCCTATAGGTCCCAAATTACATTGGCAGTGAATGTTCATAACTATATTATGACATCACAAACAATGAGAGGTATTTAGAAACACATCATTGCTACCAAAGTAATTGGAAAGTTGGAGAACAACTTCAACCTACATATGGGGTCAGTTTTATCGATCATATAGTTCCTTTGTTTCTGATATCTACATTGAACACGAGGCATGGAATTGTCATCCTCTTAACATTCAATCCATGTTCCTTGAACTAGAGTAGATTGTCTGAGATGCATGTGAGCTAACATATCACATATTGATCCACATGAGTATGGACATACATTTCTCTGTCTCACTTATCAAGTAGCTAGGATATCAACCCCAATAGGAAGGACAACTCCCATCTACATCACTCATAGTCAACCACATGTGTCAAAACATACTCGATCATCTCATGTATGGTAACCCTTATTCAAGGTCGTGTTGTATGGTGTCAAAGTACATCGAATGACATGTGATCGGTGTAGTGACTTCAGGTATAAGAACCACAATTTCCATTATCACTATGAGAGTTGATTATGACTACCATTAAATGGTTTCCATGTATCACTCTCAAGGTGGGTCTATCTGGTACACTAGTTCTATAACAACTACCTATCTATTTGGCTTGATATCATATATCATGACACATGAGATTATGCCATCATTCAACACACATCCGAGTCTTATGTATTACTGCTCTCTATTAAGTTTCCACAATAATATCGAACTAGGGACATTATAGGAATGTATATACTCTCATCGCACATATGAACTCATTGTTCATGTCCTCAACCTGAAGACATATGTCATCGAGTAATATCATTCTTCTAGACATCTATCATGCCATACCATCATCTTATAATTGAACAAACATATAGACTAAAGATTATTTTTATTATTAATCAAATAAATTACATGATGCCTCATTACAATCATTGTATGACTGGCTCTCTAGGCATACATACCAATAGACTCCCACTTGAACTTAGGGCCAATCACCCATGAATTTAATCCCAAGTGATCTAACATGACCTGCTTCTGTTGTGAAAGTGCTTTTATTAGGGGGGGTCAGCAACATTGCTTTTAGTTGGTACTTTGGAAATCTTCACATCTCCTCATTGTATGATCTCTCATATGAGATGGAACTACCATTGTGTGTGTTTGGAACATTGATGCAATCTTGGTTCCTTATCTTGTTCAATAGATCCATTATTGTCACAATACATCACTATTGCATTGCTAATGCTTGGAACCACCCCAAGTTCAATGATGAACTTCTTGATCCAAACAACTTCCTTTGTTGCATTGGAGGCAGCAATGTACTGGGACTCTATTGTAGAATCAAAAATTGTTTCTTTCTTGGAACTCTTCCAATTTAGAGTTCTGTTGTTTAGGAAAAGCACAAATCCAAATTCTTACCTAAAGTCATCTTTGTCCATTTGGAAGCCTACATCGGTGTAACATTTTACCACCAACTCTTCCTCACCATTGTAGATAAGAGATTGATCCTTAGTTCTTCTCAAGTACTTAAGGATGTTCATTATGGCAGTCCAGTGACCTTCATCAGGATCTGATTGATATCTGCTCATCATGCTTAGGGCATACGAGACATCAGGATGAGTACATAACATTACATACATGATAGATCCAATTGCAGATGTATATAATGTTACTCATGTGCTCCTATTCTTCACAATAACTAGCATATTGAGCTCTACATATACTAACACCATGAGACATGGGTAATTTTCCTCTAGTTGAGTTCTCTGTGTTGAACATTTTCTGCACTTTTCCAGTGTATGTGCTCTGGTTTAGGCCAATAAGCCTTATAGATCTAACCCTATAGATCTTGATTCCTAGGTATAGGATTCTTCACCTAAGTCCTTCATAGATAATGTATTTCCCATCTAGGTTCTTACCATTTTTAAAGTATAAATGTCATTCCCCATCAATAGTATGTCATCTACATACAATATGAGGAATACAAATATGTTGCCACTAACCTAACATATTGTTCATCTTCATTTTGACTAAAACAAACTCTTTGACTATTTCATCAAATCAAAGATTCTATCTCTAAGATGCTTGCTTCGATCCACAGATTGACCTTTGTAGCTTTCAGGCCTTATTGGCTTCCTTTGGATTTATAAAACCCTCAGATTCTTTCATGTACACATCATCAAGTAGATTCCCATTAAGGATTGCGGTTTTTACATCCATATGCCAAATCTCATAGCCATAAAAAGTAGAAATGTCAAGCATGACCCTGATGGATTTAACCATGGAAACTGGAGAAAAGGTTTTGTCATAGTCAACACCTTAAATTTGTCTAAAACCCTTTGCAACCAATCGGTCTTTATAGGTTTGTATATTACCATTCATGTCAGTCTTCTTCTTGAACACCCACATGTACCCTATGGGTTTTATCCCTTCAAGTGGATCCACCAAGGTCCACATCTTGTTGGTGTACATGGATTCCATCTCAGATATCACAGCCTCAAGCCACTTCTCATACTTTGGTCCCTCAACAGCCTCTAGGTAGGTTGTTGTCTTATCATTAGTGACCAACTCATTGCCTACTTGAGTCACAACATAACCAAATCTTTCATGCTCAAGGTGTGTCCTTCTATATCTGTAAGGTTCTTGTGCTATATGAGTAACTTTATATTTCACAATAGTTTGTAACTCTTGATGTTCGTTTTGTACCTCTAGAGGTTCAATGTTTTATTGTTGGTCTTGAACCTCTTCAAGTTTTACTTTCCTCACACTAATTCCTTCATAAATATATTTCTTTTCTAGGAATATAGCATCCCAGGCAACATACTCTTTGTTGTCAGATGGAGTATCAAAGTAGTATCCTTTGGTTTCCCTAGAATATCCAACAAAATAAAGTTTATCTGATTTGTGTCCAAGATTTTCGAGAAACTGCTTTCTCACATAAACTTCACATTCCCTAATCTTCATAAAAAATACATTAAGACACTTCCCATACCATATCTCATATGGTGTCTTTTGAACTGGTTTAGATGGTATGTGGTTAAGTGTAAATGATGTAGTTTCTAGAACATATGCCCAAAAGGAAGTCGTTAGACTAGCAAAACTCATCATTGACCGCACCATATCTAGTAACGTATGGCTCCTTCTTTCTGATACAACATTATTTTGTGGTGTTCTATGTGGAGTCCATTGTGATATGATACCATGGCCTCACAGAAGGTCTTCAAACTCTTGGGTTAAGCATTCTCCACCAAGATTAGAACAAAGTGCATTAATACTTTTACCAAGTTAGTTTTGTACTTCATTCATGAAATCCTTGAACTTTTAAAGGGTTTGTAACTTATGTTTCACAGTACACATAGCCATATGTACTAAAGTCATTAGTAAAAGTAATGAAGTACAGCTAACCACATCTAGCATTTATTCTAAAAGGGCCAAATAAATTAGTATGTATGAGTCCTAATATATCACTTGCTCTCATTGTTACCAGTGAAAGGAGTTTTTGTCATCTTGCCCAACAAACAACACTCACATGTCTCTATTGATTCAAGGTCAAAAGAGTCTAGATAACCATCTTTATGGAGTCTAGAAATGAATTTCTCATTGGTGTGCCTAGACGACAATGCCAAAGGTATGTTTTGTTTGAGTTATCAAGTTCAAACTTGTTGGTATTTACATTATAAACATGTGTCTCTAGGTCAAATAAATAAAGATATTATTACATTGGGGTACTACCATAAAAGATCTCAACTTTAGAAATAGAACATTGACCATTCTTTATTTGATATTTGAATCCATTCTTGTCCATACAAAACGGATGTTTCTATTAGTAGAAGTTATGAAATATCACTTATCTTACTCTATTACAAGCCCATTGGCCAAAGATAAATGATAGGTTCCAACTGCATTGGCAGCAACTCTCGCTCCATTTGCAACGTGTAGTTCAACCTTGCCCTTTCTTAAAAGCTTACATCTTTTTATATCTTGCATACTTGAACATATGTGAGATCCACATTATGTATCTAGTACCCAAGATGAAGTAGACTTATTTATCTCAATAATGTATATACTTGAAGTAGATATCTCTATCACATGCTTGATCTTCCTTAGTTCCTCCAGGTAAGGAGGGCAATTCCTTGTCCAGTGTCCAGTCTGGTGACGGTGGTGACATCACCCCTCTCTTTGTTTTGAGTGCAGAAGATTTGGGTTTTTGACCAGCTTTAGAACTCTTGTTAGACTTGCCTTTGCCCTTGGACTTCTCTTATCCTCTATTGATCATCATCAAAGAGTTTGGTTTGTCCTTGTTCATTTGCACATCATAATTTCTCAACGGGCCAAGCAATTTTGGAAATGGCTTATCATAATTATTCATGTTGTAGTTCATGCAAATCAGTTGTATGATAAGTGATTACAAATCATGTCCATGAACAACTCTTGTCCCAAGGTAAGTCCCAATCTTTCTAGGTCCTCCACATACCCAATCCACTTGAGCACATGGGGTCCCATTGGATCTCCTTCAGTTATATTGTACTTGAACAACATCTTTGAGACATCATATCTCTCTTGTTTTTCTTGATCTTATTACATATTATTAAGATGTGTAACCATCTCAAGAACATCCATGTTCTCATTTTGTCTTTGCAACTCATGGTTGATTTGGCATAGCATCAAGCACTTGACATCAATGACATATTTAAAGTGCTTCTTATAAGCACCCCTGTCAACCTTAGGCGCTGAGGGAGCAGTTTCATCTGGCTCTGATGTATCAAAGACATAGAGTTTGTGATATTGTGTGAGAGAGATTCTCAATGTCTTAGATCATTCATGGAAGTTATTTCCATTCAACTTGTCCTTCTCAGGGATCGATCACGAAGAAAATGTATTGTTTTTTACCATTTGTTTCTACATAAGAAATTTGCATTTTTTCAAAACCCTTTTGATTTGATTTGATTAAAAGAAAAAAGTTGAAGATATTAGTTTGGCCATTCATTAATTATCACTCCCAATATTTTATTGAAATTGATAGCCCTCACTATCACTGTAGAAAATTGCAGTGCATAACCTTCTTGTGAGACAAGATCCTAAACAATTAGGTTATTACCCAGCAAACATCAGTGTCCATAACCAATTATTAAGGTAGGAAATATTTTCCAACCACATGCAATTATTTGATATATGATATGCACAACTCCTTGTCATATATCATTTGCATGCTTCTATGCACTTAATCTCATTAAGGTCACCTAGTTAAGTCTGACCCAAAATCCAACACGATGCACCCTGCTTAGTACACCCACATAACTACCATCACACTTGCATGAGATAGATGGTGCACCATGTTTGGCATGCCCACGCTTAGTCGATCACATTTTTCATGTATGTTTCTTATGGTAAGCATCTAAGACTTAATATTTAATTGAGGTGTTTGTATATATATAAATACATATACATATCCAATCCCCACAGACTAATATGTATCACATACATACTATATCCACAAACAAAACATGCAATCATAATTATGAGTGATGTTTATGGCCATAGTAATACAATTCTCTGGAGCCACAAAAAAAAATTTACCACCTAAGGTTATGCATCACATGTAGCAACTTGTATTGGAAAATATGTTGTTGGGAACATGTTGGTCAATTGGTTGGACCCTTCGGTCAATCGACTGGACCCTCCAATCAATCGATTGGACTGTCACTCGGTCGATTGGCTTCCATCGATCGGTTGACTGGCTATTACAAATCACAAGTCAGCCGACTAGAGCATCCAAGTGGTTGATTGGAATGTTTTCCTATTCACAAACATATTGGCTTTCAATGCAACGATCAATGCACAACATGACGTCAACGTCAATTCTTGATCTAGTCTTATGGATCATCAAGTCAGTCGATTGGAATTTTCAGTCAGTCGATTGCAATTCGTAGTCTAGACTGGACACTCCAGTCAGCCAACTATCAGGCAATGTGGTTTAAGTTGATTACCTAAACACTTAATAATCAATTTAAACCTTAGTCATGAGTAAACTCCTATTCGAGGTGCATCCTATGTGTGTGATCTTATAGCTCCAAAACTACATTGGCAGTGAATGTTCATAACTAGATTATGACATCACAAACAACGAGTGGTATCTAGCAACACATCATTGCTACCCAAGTAAAGAATAAGTTCAACTGACATTTGTGATCAATATTATTGTAGTTGTATAGTTCCTTTGTCTTTGATATCCAGATTGAAATCAAGGCATGGAATAATCATCATCTTAACATTCAATCCATGTTCCTTGAACTGGAGCAGATTGTCTGAGATTCATGTGAGCTCACATATCACATAATTTTTCACATGATTATGGTCATATGTTTCTCAATCTCGCTTATCAAGTGACCAGGATATCAACTCCAGCAAGAGGAACAAATCCCATCTATATCACTCGCAGTCAACCTCATGTGTCACAACATACATGAACATCACATGTATGGTAACCCTAATTCAAGGTCACACTGGATGGTGTCAAAGTACATCAAACAACATGTGATGAGTGTAGTGACTTCGGGTCTAAGAACCACAATCACCACTATCACTATGAGAGTTGATTTTGACTACTCCTTCAATTGTATCACTCTCAAGGTGGGTTTATCCATTACGCTTGTTCTACAACAAGTATCTATGTGTTTGGCTTGATACCATATATCATGACACATGAGATTATGTCATCAGTCAACACCCATTGTAGTCTTATGCATTATTTCTTTCTATTTAGTTTCCACAATAAAATCCAACTAGGGACATAATAAGAACGTATATACTTTTATCATACATATGAACTCATTGTCCAGGTCCTCAACCTGAAGACATATGTCATCCACTAATATAACTCTTTTAAACATGTATCATGTTATACCATCATCTCATAATTGAACAAACATATAGACAAAAGGTTGTATTTATTATTAATCAAATATATTACATGATGCTCATTATAATCACTGCATGATTGGATCTTTGGGTATACATACCAATAGTCTTATAGGAAGTGTCATTATGTTCTCTCCAAAGAAAATCAACTTGTTTTATGTTACCATTCATTTCTTTGATAGCTTTAGGAGGTATACCCAATGCCACTAAAGTGTACATAGGTATTGTGGAGAGTGTGTGTTTAATTAGCATGATATGCCTAGCAAAACTTAATAGTCTTTTGTTCTATATAGAAACCTGACTATTGATCTTATCAAGGACCGCATTAAAATGGCTTGGAAGCATTTTGGTATGAGAATTCGGGATCCCTAGGAAAGTGAAGTTCTCATTGAGCTGATTCATACACAATTTTTTTAACCCTGAGAACGGAATTGAGACTGGAGGGTTGGGTTAAAAAGAACCATTTGTGTTTCTTTATTCTTTTCCTAGATGCTTTCTCATATTCCACAAAAGAATTTACAAAGAATTCCCAAACGGTATCATCACAAGTTGATAAAAAAAGGGCAGGTCATTAGAAAATGATATTATGGGAGGAGCTATGTGTCTACTAAAAGACATAAAGCACATGTAGTGATTATCTTCCATAACTTGCTTGACAAGGTAGTTGAGAGATTATTCAAAAGGATGAATAAGGATGTATATAGGATGTTTCCTTGCTTCATCCCCCTTGATAGATGTCATTGCATACCATTGACATCCAAGAACCACTATAGAAAGAAAGAAACACCCTGGTAGACTCCATAAATCTAAATGTCAATAGAACCACCCTTATATAATCCTAGTTGACCAAGTTGCATGTTTTATATGTGTCAATTTTAATCAATAAACTATCCACATTTTCACCATTACAAAGGTCATGAATAAGTTCCTTAGTCAAGCAAATCTGATTAGCAATATCATGGTCTTTGAAGAAACCTCCTTGGTTTTAGAGACAAGATGAGGAAGGAAAATGTAACATCCCAGGAATTGAGGCCTCAAATAAATTTATCTTAAAAGGAATGATTGGACTATCCATATCACCAAGGTGCACCTCCTTTTCAATGAGCCCATCACTAAGACTCTATAATTAAGCATGCTCGACTTGGAGTAGTACTAGGATGGGTGGTCAGTCGAGAAGGTGATCATGTGTTGTGTGTGAGTGAGGACAAAGTGCATTATTGAGGCTAGTGGTGCTATGTGGGGGCAATCTTCATTTCTAAAACTCTATTAGAGCCTTGGGCAGTGGGCTCATGTGTTACAAATGGTATCAGAGCCTTAACCCCTCATGTAGGTGGGGTCCACACATGCATGTGGCATTCTAGTCTTGAGCCATGTAGTCCATACATGTTGGAAAGGGTTTTCTATGGTGATGTAGCCACCCTTGCGCTAGTATTCAGTGATTTGGAGCTAGGTTTCCGAGGGTCATTCTAGGTTTGCACTAAAATGGGGAAATATTATGAGGCCATATAGTTGTGCCTTGACAAGGATGTAAAGAGTCTAAGTGGGGAAGATTGTAATGTCCCAAGATTTGAGGCCTCCTATAGAATGATCTTAAGAAGAATGATTGGACTACTCATATCACCAAGGTCCACCTCCTTTCCAGGGAGCCCATACTAATAACTCCATAGTTAAGCATGCTCATCTTGGAGTAGTACTAGGATGGTTGACCAGTCAAGAATTGACCATGTAGTATGTGTGAGTGAGTAAAAAGTGCATTGTCGAGGCTAGTGGTGGTCTTTGTAGTGAGTCATCATTCCTAAAACTCTATTATAGCCTTGGCATTGGGCCCAGGTGTTATAGAAAAAAATAGAACTCGACTCTTGAGAACACGAGCTAGAATTCTCAAAGAGTCATTTTTCACAAAATTGTGTCTAAACTCCTTAGAAAGTGAAGAAGCATTGTTGGACTTTGGGATTAGAAAGACTTTAGATCATTTGATGCTATGGTGGCAAGGACTTCAAGCCAAGAAAAAAAATTCATCTCCATGAAATCAACTTTTATGATGGGCCAAGCGGCCACATAGAAAGAATAGGTAAAGTCGTCAGGGTTAGGAGAACTAAGACGATCCATCTAGGTAATACCATTCCATACTTCCTCCTTAATAGGAAGGGCAACTAAAGAAAGGTTCTTCTTATTGGTAATAGATGAGGAAGTTAAATCCAACAAAGGAGACTATATTTCTAGACTCTCACCCTCCACATTCCCATATAAAGCCTCAAAAAAATTGGAAATCTTCTCACTCATACTCCCTTAATCAAAGATAATCATCCTATGCTCTAGGATAATATTATTTCATGGTTTTGCCTCCTTATTCCTTGAACACCATAGTGGTAGAATCTAGTGTTTTGGTTGCCATCATGCTTCCATTGAACTCTATCTTTTTCTTTCCATAAGATCTCTTATTGGTTTGAAATATCTTCAAGCTCCTTTTCTGCTTCATGTTGAAGATGCTCTAAAATCTCATTGGGTTGGGCATTTAAGTCAATCATTAGATGGTAGATTGCCTCTTCAAGTCTGGGTAATATTGTTGAAGTACTCTTGATGCTAATGCTTGTGATGATGCTTGAGGTTTGAGATTTCATTGAAGAAATGGAACGAGGGATCTCCCCAACCCTCAGCATACCAACCTTTGTGGTTCTTATCAGATACTACACATGTGAAAGCTAGATGGATAGGGAGGAAAAGCAAGGGACTAAGGATTGGTTAGGGGAGGGTGTGATAGCCATGATAAAGTGATAATGTTTGGATGAGTGGCTACGAGTGATGTGTTTCATATTTGTGTGCATCAACATAGCATCCCAGACTTGATTGAAGAAGTCCCTATCAAGTCTCACCCAAGCATTTGGTGTAATCCTCTACATGTCCACCCAAGTAAATGGGTTTCGCTCATATGGAATCTCAAACACCGCCATGTCACTAGTCCATACATTGAAATCTCTCATACCAACAAAGTCTAGAGAAGATATACCTCTTTGTTCTTCATCTCTTCTAAAAATATTAAAATCTCCAGCAAATAAGCATGGCTCAGATGTCACTACATCTACCACATCTCCATGATCAGACCATAGGTATGGCATAAGTAGAGTGGCATATATCTATCTAAGGAAGTGTGAAGAGAAAATCTTATTTTAAAGATTAGGGTTACACAGAGTGTCATATATATAGCCTTGTCTCAAGGTATGATGTACCGTAGAAACAACATAATATAAGATAGAGTAATGCTTATGGGGCTAAGGAGTGTCAGCCCAATTAGCTAATACAAGTGAAAATAAATAACAAAAGATATTACCAATACTCTCCCTCAAGTTGGAGAGCACACATCATGTATTCCCAGCTTGCCACACATACAGGAGAAGATGAAGGCGGAATGGCTTGGTGAAGATATCAGAAATATATTCTCTAGTCTTACATATGGTGTAATAATTTTCTTATCACAAATCAAGTCTCTCACAAAGTGGCAATCAACCTCAATGTTCTTATTATGCACATGAAAAAGTGGATTGTTAACTATATGAATAGCTACTTGATTATCTCACTTGAGAGTTGCTGGAGAAAAGAGAGGGAAACCTAATTCTTGAAGAATAGATGTTACCCACTGAATTTCACAACATGCATGTGCCATGGCACGATATTCTACCTCAATACTAGAATGAGCCACAACATATTGCTTCTTGTTCTTCCAACTAACAGGATGACCACTCTAAAGAACATAGAAATTAGAAATAGATCTCATGTCAATTTACATCTCTATCCCAGTCAGCATCTACATAGAAGTTCTAAGAAATTTATAAAGAGTTTGGTTTCTTGTAAAGGAGATCTATGGCAAGTGCAATTTTCATATAGCATAGAATGTGTTGTACATGTCTCTAGTGACACGCAAGAGGTCTTTCATGTATTGACTAATAACATTTACAAAAAAACGAATATCTAGTTGGGTAATTGTAAGGTAGATGAGTTTTCCAACCATCCATAGATATTGTTTAGGGTTGGAAAAAGACTCCCTCTTGGTCAAAACTTTGTTGTGATAGTCCATGAGAGAAGATACATGCTTATAATTTAGCATACATGAGTCCTTCAAGAGATCAAAGAGATACTTCTGCTGAGATAAATAAGTTCCTTAACGAGAACGTAGAACCCCTATGCCCAGAAGTAGTGAAGTTGTCCAAGGTCCTTGGTATGAATATATTTTTGGAGTGCCTATTTTAGTGTTAAAATCCCATGAACATCGCTATTATTGATAATGATATCATCAACATAGACAGCAAGAATGATGGTTCCAGCTTGAGACAACTTAAAGAATATACTGTGATCACTAGATGATCTAGAGAAACATAGACTAGCAATAATGACACTAAGTTTTGTAAGACATGCTTGTGGTGATTTCTTGAGATCGTACAAAGAACATTTGAGATGACAAACTATTTGGGAAGACTGCCCTTGTGTACAAAATCTTGAGGGTTGTTTCATATATACTTCCTCCTCTAGACCACCATGAAGGAAGGCATTTTTAGTGTCAAGTAGGAACAATGGCTAGTATATGTGAGTGGAAAGGAATATTACAATCTTGACAGATTCAATGATGGTGACTGATGAGAATATTTCAAAGAAATCTAAGCCATATGTTTGGGTGAATCCTTTGGCAACATTCCAAGCTTTAAGTCTTCCCATAGATCCTCAAAAATTAAATTTGATAGAGCAGACCGACCGACAGCCAATTATATTCTTGTCTGGCGGAGGAGGGACAAGATCTCAAGTCATGTTCTCATGAAATGTTGTCATTTCCTCAAGTATTGCATCTTTTCAACTAGGGTGTTGAAGGGCCTCGTAATAGTTTGTATGAATCTGGATAGAGTTGAGCTACTAGGTAATGGATTTAGTTGCATGGGAAAACTTGGATAGGCAACATGTATGAGATATAGGATGGAGAAGAGTGCATGTAAGACCCCTGACCTTGCTTTTTAGTTTAACATGTTTTCTTATCAAATTTGATGCATAAAACCTTAATAAACCCCTAATATTTTATTTTATATCATGTGACAAGATTAAGTTTCAAGTTTGGTCCAGTTTGGATGATGTTTGAGCAAGTTATGCAAATATGTGCTTGTTTTGGACTTTTATTCAATTTATCCATATCTAGGGTTTTTCTTGCAATGTTTCACATTCTTGTTGTGCCTTGGGGCACCTTGTTACACCTTAGTTTAAGAGGTGACATATAGCCTTGTGTTGAGATTAGGGTTTGCTCTCATAGATGCCCTAACCTTATGGTTGACCCTTGAATATTGGGACCCTATGGGCCACCTAGTGTTGGTGGCCGATTGGATTTGTGACACATCTTGGTCACCATGAAAATGGTCCATCTTGATCGCCAAGATATCAATGTGGTCCATCTTGGTTCCCAAGATCTATATGTAATCCATCTTGGTCACCAAGATTTTGTGTGGTCAGCTTGGTTGCATGGTCAAGATATTTTCACCTTGGTCACATGGATAGCAAGGATGGACACCTCTCCCTTCCTTTATCTCTCTCCCACCCTAAGCTTTATATACATCTCTCCTTACATGCAAATGAGTTCTTCACACACCTAGATGTCTCTCTCTTTCTTCTTCCTTGCTCCTTGGAGCTCGTCCCCCTTGCTTGGTGGAGAAGGAGGACCCAAGGTAGGAGAAGCTTGGCCGATCTTGCTTGCATGTGCACCTAGGGTTGGGATCCACCCATGTTGGGGTCGCTTGGTGCGTCTTTACTTTGTTTCTTGGTTTTGGTAAGTGGTATATCCCTCTCTTCCTTCATTTTACTTGTTGTCCTACCTTCTTTTATCTTTTTCTTAGTCAGGTTCATGGTGTAACTTGTGCTAGAGCTTGAAGAACACTTATTTCTTACTTTCTTGACCTAGGGTTTACTTCCTTTCTTAAAGAAGGAGCTAGCTTGGCCGAGTGGAGTGATCGATCTAGGGTTTCCTCCTTCCTTCCTTGAGCTACCTTGTTGTTTGGAGCTTCATCTTCATCCTAGAGGTGAGTTATATAACTTTTTTCATGATTATTGTTTACTCTTATCTTGCATGTACACGATTATTGTTTATTCTTATCTTGCATGTACATGATATTGCCCTAAAATGTTGTTCCAAGGTTGAGTTTAGGTG
The DNA here is from genome assembly GCA_963693085.1 of Alisma plantago-aquatica. Lineage (NCBI taxonomy): Eukaryota > Viridiplantae > Streptophyta > Magnoliopsida > Alismatales > Alismataceae > Alisma > Alisma plantago-aquatica. Next base: position 457,314,093 of record OY856412.1, read on the forward strand.
TTAGATCTTAATTAGATAATCCTTATTGATGTACCTCTAAACCAGGTGCATGTTTCTTCCTTGAATATAGAAAACCTAGACCTTGCGTGTGTGTGACTCCATGTTGGTCGCCAAGGTTTTGAACTCCGTGTCAGTTGCCAGTTTGAACTCCATGTTGGTCTCTAAGGTTTTGAACTCCATGTTGGTCGCCAAGGTTTTAACTCCATGTTGTACGCCAAGGTTTTGAACTCCATGTTGGTCGCTAAGATTTTGAACTCCATGTTGGTCGCCAAGGTTTTGAATTCCATGTTGGTCGTCAAGATTTTGAACTCCATGTTGGTTGCCAAAGTTTTGAAACCCATGTGGGTTGCCAAGATTTCTAACCCTAGTGGTCGTCAAGATTCCTAACCCTACTAGTCGCCAAGATTCATAACCCTAGTAGTTGCCAAGATTTCTAACCCTAGTGGTCACCAAGATTTTTGACCCTGGTAGAGTTTTGACTCTATGGTCACCAAGGTTTATGACTTCATGGTCGATGAGATTTGTGACTCTATGGTTGCTAGGTTTTATGATCCTATGAGTATGAGTCAAGAGTTTGGTTGTATGGAAGATGGTTAGTTGAGGTGTTGTTCTGTAATGATAACTCAACCTATCTTGTCAAACCTAACCCTAAATACAAGTGATTATGTTTAATCATACTTAGACTCCTTGAATGATTAAGTATGATGAAGGAATACTCTCTCTCAATGTCATTATAACCCTACTATGTTGCCATATGAACATCATAAGAACTTAAATGCAATGTTATGTCAAACTTATATCACATGTATGGTGATGGTTTGATGATCCTTTGGTAATGTATGGAAAGACAATGATGTTCTTACAGGGAATGATGTGATGGTCTTAATGACCTTTGGGCATGGTTGAGCCCTTACGGAGGTGTGATCCTCTTCATGATGTGACGAGTATTGGTATCTTGTGATGATGTGATAAGAATTATATTTTATACATTTTATATCTTATGGAGTTGTAACATACCCATGTTTTGTAGAACTCTTTTAGTACTTGTATGTAACTTGATTGATGTAGTTAAAATACACCTGATTGACATTAACTAATCAAGTGAAACCCTAATCATGTAGTGCCATGTATCGTAGATCCAATCCAATGTGAGGACTTATTAGATGGTGAAATGAATTTTCCTCTAATGGAAGCTTCGAGTCATATATTGTTGAGTATATGCATGATTTTTTAGGACAGTTGTGGTCATACCTCGGTAGGAGAACATTTGAGGTCGTATCTCAGATGATTATGATTTAGTATATGTGATGTGAATTGAGGACATATGTGGTTGTACCTTGGATGATAGGGTTTTTATTTCCTAGTTACTAGTGCCTTGACCTATATACCAAGGGTGGACTATGCTATTTTGTAGCTTGACTATATATGTCACTATGGTTGACTCGTACCGACCGAAGTGGATGAGATCTTAGGATTCCAACTCTCCTAGATCTTGTACCGAGCTGATTGGCACTTTGTAGTGGTCAATTGGAGTCTAAGTTGTATACCTCAAACTCCCCACGGATTAATAAAAGATGTAATCCAGTCATGTAGTATATTTGTGTAGGGTTAAACATGATTCACATGAGTTGACAACTTTTACCTTGTTTCTTATATTGCTTAGTTGTTATCTAATGCAATAAGAGTACTCAGTTGTTAGTAAATGATATTCTTATCGTATCCTTTATATACCTTGTTAATCATGCTTGTTGTTAGGCCTACCTATTTAACTTTCTTAATCTAATTAATTTTCTTAACTTGTTTAATAATAAAACCTATTGTAAAAAATAATCATTATTGAGGGTTATATTGCTTGTTGGGACGTTGGTCTCACCTCGAGGGTCACCATATCTTTTTAGGTGATCAGAAGTGACATCATCAGGATCGTGGTGGTGAGGAAGAGCAGCTTGGAGAGTAGTAGGAGCAGAAGGTTGGCTAGTAGTTAGAGTGTCCTAGAGTCATCTTTGTACTATCAAGTTTCAGCAGGGGATGTTTTATAGATATGTACATTGACTCAAACTTTTGGTAGTGTGTCGATGTTTGTATATGCATGTAGATGTGGAACAATATCTTTTGTATATAGGTTGTGGCCTCAGCCATTTGGACATACATGTAAATACTTGATATGGTATGTGTTGATATGGAAGTTGTTGGACCTTAATGTAATACCTTTGAACATGATGGTAATGTTTAAATCGGTTTCAATTTACCCTCTTTTTTGGTTATGTGGTAAATTAGTAGTTGTTTGTGTGTTTTGTTTTGAGTAATCTCGTTTATTGTGATAGGGTGTCATAGTTTGGTTGGCATTAGAGCTTTAGGTTCGTTGTGTCTATAGGGACATCAGACTTAGGTTTGTGTCTGTTCTTACATAATCCAACATATATGATCATAGCTTATGCTTGTGCAAATATGTCTGGAGAGTGTGAAGAGCATGCATAGAGTAGCTATGTTGTGCTAGGAGGTGGCGGTAGGAGGTCGGCACATGATGGAAGACTGCATATGATGGGGCTAGAACAACCTCTAGTGCCTTAGTTTGACCCTACAACCATGACAAATCCAAGTTTTTATTTCATTTTTGATAACTCATGGCAACAATTATGCACTTAGTAGACAGAGCGCCCATACCTCAAGCTAGGGCAATTTTCCCTAATGTGGAATCTTAGGGTTCTGGGAAGACGTTTGAGAGGTTGAGACGTGTTGGGGTGATTGATTACACGGGTACAATGGATGTGGATGATGTTGATATGTGGTTGATGGAGCTTGAGAAGGCGTTCAAGATCCTAAATATCCCAGAAGAGGACAAGGTGAAGCATGTTGTTTATCTATGGAAAGATAGTGTTAGCCATAGGTGGGCCATAAAATAGGAGAAAAGACCAAGAGTGGTTGTGAGTTGGGAAGAGTTTTGGTGAGAGTTTGTGAGTCTTTACTTCCCATAGATGTATATGGACAAAAAGGCAGCACGGTTTGAGAAGTTGCACCAAGGTTATATGTCCATAAATGAGTATGAGTCTAAGTTTATGGATATTTTGAGGTTTTTTCCACATATGGTGGAGAAGGAGAAGGAGAGGATCCAGAGGTTTGAGAAGGGTCTAAGCATTGAGTTGTCTAAGTGAGCATCTGTGTTGGAGTCTATGAGGCAAATTGAGAGGTCTGCTATCGAGAAGCGGGAAGCCAGTGCTAAGGAGAGTCCAACTCAGTTCCAAGGACAGTCATCTGGTGGCTTTAAGAATCCAAGTTTCTCGTCACCATAGTCACACTAGAGGCCAGCCTTCTCTTAACTGAGATCAGGAATACCCTCCTAGTGGTGCCCAAGTAAGGATATAGGTTGTACTGTCAGTAGGAGCATGTAGTGCAGTGTCTCTATCAGTGACAAGGTCATCTGGTCTATAGTATGATTCAAGGACTTGTCACAAGTGTGGACAAGTAGGGCATTTGAGGTGGGTGTGCCCTATGAAGGACAAAGAAGTGACATAGCAGTCGAGGTAGAGCCAGTGAGGTTCACCGTAGAAATAGTATAATAGTGATGGTGGTAGAGGATGCAGTCAGGCATCACAGGAGGGGTCATCTGGACCAGCTAGTAGAGTATGTGGAAGAGAATAGGTGATAGCTAGATTCTATGATATGAGTCATCCGGAGGGAGTGGTCAATCCACGGGTTCTTACAGGTCAGATTGAACATTTTCATTCTGACTTATCTACTTCTTCTTTCATATACATTTTGGTTGACCCGAGTGTGATGCACTCTTTTATCACTAGAGAGGTGATAAGTAGTTGTTATGTATCTGTTTATAGTAGATTTGATAGCCTTTTTCTTGAAACCTCTTTAGTTGGTTCGACCGAGTTGCGGGAGGTGTGTCCATATTGCATCCTTTCTTTCTCGGGAGTCAGCATTTAAGTGGATCTTATGCCACTTGACATGCATGGATTCAATGTGATCCTAGGGATGCATACCTTGGAGAAGTATAAGGTTGTTTTGGAATGTAGTTAGAAAGTGGTAACGTTCTGTGATGGAGATGTTTTGTGGATCTTCCAAGGAGATAGGAAGATTCTTCCTACGTGTTTGGTGTCGGTTATGATAGCAGAGAGGTTGATGAGATAAGTGTGTGAGGCTTTCTTGGCACATGTTGTTGATACCAAGAGGAGAGGTACTTGTGTTCAGGAGGTACCAGTAGTACCAAAGTTTGAGGATGTCTTTCCAAAAGAGTTTCCTAGTGTTCCCCCTCCTAGAGAGATTGATTTTGAGATCAATCTTATTCCTGGAACACAACCCATAGCACAAGCACCTTACATGATGGCACCAGCAGAGATGCAGGAGTTGAAGAAATAGTTGCAAGAGTTGCTGGAGAAGGATTTCATCAGACATAGCACTTCCCCTTGGGGTGTTCATGTGTTGTTTGTGAAGAAGAAGTATGGGTCCATGAGGCTTTGTACAGATTATTGGCAGTTGAATAAGGTTATAAGGAAGAATAAATAGTCATTGCCAAGGATTGATTATCTCTTTGATCGGTTGAGAGGTGCTATAGTGTTCTCAAAGATATATTTGGGGTCGGGATATCACCAGATGAGGATCAAAGTGGATATGTAAGACTGCTTTTAGGGCTAGGTATGGTCACTACGAGTTCATGGTTATGTTGTTTGGGTTAACCAACACACCGGGAGCTTTCAAAGATATGATGAATACGGTATTTAGGTCGTATCTGTATCACTTTTTGGTTGTGTTTATCAATGATATCTTGATATACTCCTGTAAGAGTCAGCATCATGAGCAGCATCTACACCAGGTGTTGACGTTGTTGAGGCAGCACATGTTGTATGCCAAGTTCAGTAAGTGTGAGTTCTGGTTGACCGAAGTTTCCTTTCTGGGTCATGTTATATCTACTAAGGGTTTTTGTGTAGATCTGAATAAGTTTGAGTCTATACTGGAAAGGGGACTCCCAAGACACCGACCAAAGTTTGAAATTTCCTAGGTTTGGCAGGTTATTACATGAGATTCATAAAGAATTTCAGTGTTGTAGCATTACCCCTAACCAAGCTAACTAGGAAAGGTGTTCCTTTTGCCTGGGATGACAACTGTTAGCATTCCTTCCAGTTATTGAAAGGAGAAGTTGACTAGTTCCCCAGTGTTAATGCTTCCAGAACAAGGGAAGTGCTACATCGTCTTCTATGATGCTTCAAGAAATGACTTGGGATGTGTGAAGATGGAGGATAAGAACGTGAATTATTTTTCTTTGCTACATCTTAAGAAACGCGAGGAAAACTACCTGACACATGACCTGGAGCTAGCAGTTGTGGTTCATGCATTGAAGATTTGGAGGTACTGTGTGGAAAGAAGTTTCAGATCTTCACTGACCACAAGAACCGTTAGTATATCTTCTCAAAGTAGGAGTTGAACATGAGGCTGAGGAGATAGATAAAGTTGACTAAGGACTACGATTGCATGATAGACTACCATCTAGTGAAGGTGAATGTGATGGATGATGCATTGAGTAGGTAGTCATCTTCATCGTCATCTGTTGATAAGGCACAGTTACACTCTATGGTGTGTTACAAGCGAGACATGTTAGTGTCACTTTTCCATATTAATGTATAGTTGGATATTTCCTTGTTAGTAGGATTGTTGGTACAATTACAGGTGAAGCCAACATTGACGCAATAGATCAAAGATGCACAATAGAATGATATAGTGATGCAAAACATCATGTCAGAGTTTGGCAGTAAGAAGCATGATGGCTTCCACGATTCATATGATCGGATAGTTTGCTTTCACAATAGGACAGTGGTTCCAGATGTTGATGGCCTAAGCAAGATGGTTCTTAAGGAGGCTCATTCCTCGATGTATGTGATGCTTCCTGGAAGTACAAAGATGTACCATAATATGAAGGATTTGCATTGGTGGCCAGGTTTGAAGCCTGATGTAGCAGAGTTCGTTGCTAAGTGTCCAGTTTCTCAGTAGGTCAAGGCAGAACTTCAAAAGCCTACAGGAACATCACAACCCTTGCCAATACCACAGTGAAAATGGGATCATATTACCATGGACTTTGTGGTTGGTCTTCCTAGGACAGTCAAGGGTCATGATTTTATTTGGTTGATAGTTGACAAGATGACCAAGTCAGCTCACTTCTTGCCTGTCAAGATGACTTATACATCAGAGAAGTTGGCACAGATATATGTTGATGAGATAGTGTGTTTGCGTGGTATTCCAGTTACCATAGTATATGACAAAGGTCCACAGTTTATGAGTCATTTTTTAGAATGTTTGCATATAGCTATGGGGACACAGCTGAGATTTAGCATAGCCTTTCACCCACATATAGATGGTCAGTCACAAAAGACCATTCAGATGTTAAAACATCTTTTGAGAGCATGTGTCTTGTAGTTTCTTGGAAGTTGATATGTACATCTGATTTTGATAGAGTTTGCTTACAACAATAGTTATCAAAGAAGCATAGACATGGCACAGTATGAAGCTTTGTATGGGAGACGTTGAAGGTCACCTCTTTGTTGGATTGAGATAGGTTAGTATCAGCTTTTGGGTCCTAAGCTAGTACAACAGACTATAGAGAAGTTCAAGGTGATACAAAATTAGCTGAAGTAGCTCAAGATAGACAAAAATTGTATGTTGATAACTACCGCAGACTTTGGAGTTCCAAGTTGGAAACCGTGTGTACCTTAAGGTTTCCTCTTGTAAGGTGTGCTAAGGTTCAGTAAGAAGGGTAAGTTTGTTGGATACGAGGTATATCAGACCATACCCTATTTTAGTGTGTGTTGGGAAAGTGGCATACAAGTTGGAGTTACCGCCAGAGTTGCATAGGTTGCATAATGTCTTCCATGTCTCCATGTTCAGGAAGTGTCACCCTGATATAGATCATACGCTACAACCAGTAGAGGTTGAATTGGAGGATGTTTCCTTTGTTGAGGGTCCTATGTTGGTCCTCAATAGGAGAGTGAAGAAGTTAAAGAAGAAGGATACATATTTAGTTAAGGTTTTGTAGAATCACCATGGTGTGGAGGAGTCCACATGGGAGTTAGAGGATGAGATGCGTAGGAAGTACCTGCATTTGTTCGCATAGGATTTTGGGGGCAAAATCCCTATTAGGGGTTTATGGTTGCAAGACCCCTGACCTTTATTTTTTTTTAACATGTTTTATTATCATATTTGATTCTTTAAACATTAATAAAACCTTGAAATGTGCTTTGATATCATGTGGCAAGCTTAAGTTTCAAGTTTGGTCCAGTTTGGACATTGTTTGAGCAAGTTATGCAAATATATGCTTGTTTTGGATTTTATGCAATTTACTCATATCTAGGGTTTTTCTTGCAATATGTCACATTCTTGTTTTGCCTCACATGTTTTTATATCATTTTGATATATATGTGCCTTGGGGTACCTTGTTACACCCTAGTTTTAAGTGGTGACATCTAGCCTTATGTTGAGATTATGGTTTTCTCTCATAGATGCCCTAACCTTATGGTTGACCCTTGAATGTTGGTACCCTACGGGAAACCTAGTGTTGGAAGTCAATTGGATTTGTGACACATCTTGGTCACCAATAATGTGGTCCATCTTGGTCTCCAAGATCTCTATGTGGTTCATCTTGGTCACCAAGATTTTGTGTGGTCAGCTTTGGTTGCATGAATGAGATGTTTTGACCTTGGAAACATGGCAAGAAAGTCTAGACACCTCTCCCTTCCTATCTATCTCCCACCATAAGCTTTATATACCTCTCTCCTTGCATGCAAATGAGTTCTTTACACACCTAACTCTCTCTCTCTTCTTCCTTGCTCCTTGGAGCTTGTCCCTCTAAGCTTTATATATCTCTCTCCTTGCATGCAAATGAGTTCTTTGCACACCTAGATCTCTCTCTCTCCTTCCTTGCTCCTTGGAGCTTGTCCCCCTCATTTCTTGGTGGAGAAGGAGGATCCAAGGTAGGAGAAGCTTGGTCGATGTTGCTTGCATGTGCACCTAGGGTTTAGATCCACCCTTGTTGGGGTCGTTTGGTTCTTCCTTGCTTTGCTTCTTGGTCTTGGTAAGTGAGATATCCCTCCCTTCCTTTGTTTTCCTTGATGTCCTACCTTCTTCTCCCTTCTTCTTAGTCAGATCCATGGTGGAACTTGTGCTAGAACTTGAAAACACCTCTTTATTGCTTCCTTAACCTAGGGTTTGCTTCCTTTCTTGGAGAAGGAGCTAGCTTGGCCGAGTAGAGTACTCAATCTAGGGTTTCCTCCTTCCTTCCTAGAGCTACCTTGGTGTTTGGAACTTCATCTTCATCCTAGAGGCGATCTATATAACTTTCTCCACAATTATTGTTTACTCTTATCTTGCATTTACATCATCTTGCCCTAAAACGTTGTTCCAAGTAGAAAGATTTTATTCTTGCCTAGGGTTGATTTTAGATAGTAGATATTGAGTAGATAATCCTTCTTGATGTACCTTTAAAATGGGTGCACATTTCTTCCTTGAAGATAGAAAACCTAGACCTTGCATGTGTGTAACTCCATGTTTGTCCCAAGGTTTTGAACTCCATGTTGGTTGCTAAGGTTTTGAACTCCATGTTAGTTGCCAAGGTTTTGAACTCCATTTTAGTCGCCGAGGTTTTGAAATCCATGTTAGATGCCAAGGTTTTCAACTCCATGTTGGTTGCCAAGGTTTTGAACTCCATGTCGGTTGCCAAGATTTTAAACTCCATGTTGGTCACCAAGGTTTTGAACTCCATGTTGGTCGCCGAGATTTTAAACTCCATGTTGGTCGCCAAGGTTTTGAAACCCATGTTGGTCACCAAGAATTATGATCCTAATGGGTGCCAAGATTTCTAATCCTAGTGGTCGCCAAGATTCCAAACCCTAGTGGTTGCCAAGATTTCTAACCATAGTTGTCGCCAAGATTTATGACCCTGGTAGAGTTCTGACGCTATGGTTGCCAAGGTTTCTAACTTCATGGTCGATGAGATTTCTGACTCTATGGTTGCTAGGTTTTCTGATCCTATGTGTATGAGTCAAGAGTTTGGTTGTATGGAAATAGATGGCTAGTTGAGATGTTGATTTGTAACATTAACTGAACCTATCTTTTTGAACCTAACCCCAAATACAAGTAAGTAATGATGGTTAATCATAGTTAGCTTCCTTGTATGATTAAGTATGATGAAGGAATACTCTCTCTCTCAATGTCATTGTAACCCTAATATGTTTCCATATGAATATCATAAACTCTTAAACGCAATGTTATGTCAAACATATATGTCACATGTATGGTGATAGTTTGATGAGCCTTTGGTAAGGTATGGAAAGATAATGATGTTCTTACAGGGAATGATGTGATGGTCTTGATGACCTTTGGTCATGGTTGAGCCCTTATGGAGGTGTGATCCTCTTTAGGTGTGACAAGGATTGGTATCATGATGTGATAAGAATTGTATTTCATACATTTTATATCTTTTAGAGTTTTAACATACCCATGCTTTTATAGAACTCTTTTAGGGTTTGTATGTAACTTGATTGATGCAGTTAAAATATAACCAATTGGCATTAACTAATCAAGTGAAACCCTAATCATGTAATGCCCTATGTCGTAGATCAATTCCAGTGTCAGGACTTGCTGGATGGTGAAATGAGTATTCCTCTAATGGAAGCTCAGAGTTGTATATTGTTCAGTATATGCATGATTTTTGGGGATGTTTGTGGTCATACCTCAACATTAGAACAGTCGAGGTCGTGTGTTATATGATTATGATTCAGTATATGTGATGTGAATTGAGGATATATGTGGTTTTACCTCAGATGATAGGGTTTGTATAACTTGGTTACTAGTGTCGTGACCTATATACCAAGGACGGACTAGGTTGTTTTGCAGCTTGACTATATATGTGGTTGTGTGTGACTCGTAGTGGCTGAGGGTGGATGAGATGTTAGGATTTCAGCTCTCCTAGATCTTGTATGCAGCTGAATAGCACTTTGTAGTGGTCAGTTGGAGTCTGAGTGGTATACCTCAAACTCCCCAGGGCTTAATAAAAAGATTTAATCTAGTTGTGTAGTATATATGTGTAGGGTTAAACACGATTCACATTGGTTGATAATGTTTGCCTTGTTTCTTATAATTATTAGTTGTTATATAATGCAGTAAGAGCAGTCAGTTGTTAGTAATGATAGTCTTATATTCTCCTTTATATATACCTTATTAATCATGCTTATTGCTATGCCTAGATGCTTACCTTGCTTAATTTAGTCTAACATGTTGTAGACAATAATTGTTGTTGAGAGTTATATCTCTTGTTGGGACATTGGTCTCACCTCATGGGTCACCACATCTTTTTATATAATCATCAGCGATGTCATAAGGATCATGGTGGTGAGGAAGAGAAGCTTAGAGAACAGAAGGAGCATAAGGTTGGCTAGTACTTAGAGTGTACTGGAGTCATCCTTGTACTCTCAGGTCATGGCAGGGGATGTTTTTTAGATAGGTACATTGACTCAAGCTATTGGTAGTGTGTCGATGTTTGTATATGGCGTGTAGAAGTGGAACAATATCATTTGTATATAGGTTGTGGCCTCAGCCATCTGGACATACATGAAAGATATGGTATTTTTTTATATGCAAGTTATTGGACCTTTATGTAATATCTTTGAACATGACGGTGTTGTTTAAATTAGTTTCAAATTACTATCTTTTTTGGTTATGTGGTTAATTAGTAGTTGTTTGTGTGTTTTATTTTTACTAATCCCATTGACTATGATGGAGCATCACATGCAAGAGTGAATACCTTTCCAGAGAGCCACAGGGAAATCTTTATCCTCATACATGAACATTGGTTTTGGGTCCTATGTCATAGGAGGAGGAATGATAGGAGCGTGTGGGATGGGTTCATGATCCACTAGTTCACAAAGATCAAGCTCAATGAACTCAGTTTGAGGCTGAGGTTGATTCGGAGAGGATATAAATGTAGAATCAAAGAACATTTTAGACTCATGAAAAGTAACATTAGCAAAGACATACATGTGATAGTAGCTTAGAATATAATAGCACTAACCTTTCTAAAAGGTGGAATATCCAAGGAAAAATATTTTGATAGAGTGGGAATCCAGATTATCCACTCTTGGATTAAAATTATGCACAAAAGTAATACACTCAAAAATATGCAAAGGAAAATGGAACGTTGTCTGCATAAGAAATAATGAAAAAATGGGTCTTGTTCCAAAGAACAGACAATGGTTGTTGATGTAATACTTGGGTCACTTTCCAAGGCTCTAGTAGAGTTTCAGGAATGCTGACTGGACCCACAGATCACCACTAGCCTTTACAGCATGCTTTAACCACAGAGTTCTTTAGTGATGGGCTCCCTGAAAAGGAGGTGCACTTTGGTGATATGAGTAGTCCAATCATTCCTTTTAAGATCATCTTATTTGAAGCCTCAAATTCTGGAACGTTACAATTTCCCCCACTTATACTCTTGATGTCCACGTCAAGGCTCAACCATATGGCCTCATAATATTTCCCCATTTCAATGTAGACCTTGAATGGCCCATGGACACCTAGCCCCCAATCACAAATTACCAGCGCAAGGGTGACTACATCACCATAGATAGCCCTTTCCAACATTTCTAGATCGCACGACTCGAGACTGGCATGTCACATGCCCATTTGGACCCCATCTACTGGAGGGGAATTGGCTCTGATACCATTTATAATACTTGTGTCACTACCCAAGGCTCTAGCAGAGTTTCAGGAATGAAAACTTGCCCCATAGATCACCACTAGTATTAACTGTGTGCTTTGTCCTAACTCACACACAAGCCAGGATAAACTTCCCGACTAGTCTCCCATCCTAGTACTACTCTAGGATGAGCACGTTTAACTACAGAGTTCTTTAGTTATGGGCTCCCTGAAAAGGAGGTGCACCTTAGTGATATGAGTAGTCCAATCATTCCTTTTAAGATCATCCTATCTGAACCCTCAAACCCTGGGACGTTATAGTTGATTGATAAGGTAGCAGTTTGTGAGAATAGTTTTAGACCAATAAGTTTTAGGTATTTTTTCCAAAAACATAAGAGCATGAGAAATATTAAGTAAACAACGATGTTTCCGTTCTGCCATCCCATTTTATTGTGGGGTGTGGGTGCAAGAATTTTGATGGATGGTTCTAGATCTAGAGAAAAAGGAAGAGACTTGAGCTTAAACATATTCCAATGCATTATCGTTCAAAAAATTAATGAATTTCTTAAATTGTGTTGACATCATTTTATGAAAATTTTGAATTAAACCAATCATTTCATCATGAGATTTTAACAAATATAACACGTCATGTGAAATAAATCATCAACAAATGTAATGAAATAATGGAATCCATTAAAACAAGTGGTTTGAAATGGAACCCAAATGTCACTATAAATAATATCAAATGTGTCTTTAGAATAAAGACTAGTTTTTCTAGGGAAGGAACTCCTATGCTGCTTCCCAAACTCACATGTGTCACAGTGAAGACTTTTTTAAACTAAATAAATAAGGCTCCATTTTCTTTAACTTCTCCAGAGAGGGATGAATGTAATGTTGATGCAGTTGAAGAGGTGTGCTCGCAAGAAGAACGGAAGATGGAACGGCATCACCAAAATATAAAGGTCACTAGCTCTAGAATCCAAACCAATCATCTGAAAAGTCTAAACATCCTACATCACAAAATCATGACTACCAAACGTGACATTGCAAGTAAATTCATCAACTAACTTAGCAACATACATTAAATTAAAAGGAAAATAAGGAATATAATAAACAGATCAAAGTTTGAGACTAGGATAGACATTGATGCTACCACATTGTTGAACAATTTTAATAGACCCATCTTCTAGAGTGACAGATGAGGTAGGAATATGAAGTTTAGTAGAGGAAAGAAGGTGTATCATACCAATCATATGTTTGGTTTCCCCAGAGTCAAAAATCCAAGGAGAGTAGGATATCTACAGTAGGTCCTGACATTACCTTGGTTGGATGGCTAGATGCACTAAAGATGTCGTAGTGGGTTGCATAGTCATAGAATCCACATCCTATAGATTGTGGAGGAGCTTATTGAGAGGCATGAAGAAGTTGCTCATGCTCAATTAAAGATATGGTAATAGGTTGATTATCTGATCCTTGGGCAACATGGACAGTTTCAGTGTTACGATCACGCATATAGGGATGACCATGCTTTTGATAGGACTTCTCCAACATATGGCCTAGCTTCTTGTCAAAGGTGCATTATGGGTTGGGGGACGTCCTCGTCTTTGGGGAATGGAAGTGATTGCAAGTTACGAATTTGGTAGAGTAGAGATCAGGTGGCAGACACGAGACTACTGGAGATGAGAAAATACATCTTACAGAGTAGAAAAGTTGTCATTGGAGAAAATAATGTTGTGAATTGAAGCATAGACTAGACGAAGACCATTGAGAAACTTGATTATGATAAGGCTGCTCTCTCTTTCGTTTGATCCTCAAAAAAATAAGGCTCAAAATAGTTTATACAAGTGATTGTGATGGCTTGCGACTGCGAGTGTACCACATACAGATTAAGCAAGGAATTGCCATAGAACCATACCTTACCATTATTAAGTTGGTCATTACTACACCAATCCAAGGGATGATATTATAAAGTTCTTTTCCCTCTCTGACTAGAGAATTGGCTCCAAAATAGCAACAAAAGCCAGCTTGTACTGCCTACATAGGCGTCCAAGGGTGTGCCTAGTCTTTGTGTTTGCCTCCCAGTGCAAATTCCATACTAGGATTTATCATAATACTGATAAAGCTGACATAAAACCGGCACACCAGCCACTATAGAATCACCTATGTCCTCCATCATTCCAGCAAGCCCTCCTTCCTGAGTGCCTCTCATTATCATCAAACTCAAATAAGAGGCCAACATATTCATAGTAGTCGCCCACCAGGATTCCAACTTTGACCTCTGACCCTGACTCAAGGAGCGAGGGTACAATACTACTAGGAATGTCCCTTCCCCCATAGGGAATATCCAGTGAGGTCTTCGACTTGCCTTGTACTCAGTTCAATCTAATTCTGTTCTCAGGTGTTCGTTGTTCCTTGATGAATTTTCCAAACTCGAATGGGGTAGCAGTCTTCTCTAACCTTCTTAGCCACACACCCATTGCCTCCTTAGTTAATCCTTAAACTAGGTTGTTGGGTCATCTTTCAAGGATGTATTGTCACAACAGAGATAGGAGTAGCTTGTTGCCGACAAGTAACCATCAGGCAATAACCACCCTATGTAGATCCACAATAGCAATGCTCACTAAAGACATGAGAGTGCATGGTGTGGGATATGCAGTCGTGGTGCCACCTCCATGGATAATCAACTCACTCGAATCTCCATTGGAATGTGTCACACATGCCACTTTAGACAATTTGGCTTGGAAACCAAAAAGATCTAACATTATTGATAGAAATTGTGGTATGTTCTCATTGAAGGCCTCTAGCAAAATGAGAATTCCGACTTCATCAGAAAATTCCTCCTATCCATTGTGATATGCCAATCAGTGAGATAAAAGGATGGAGAATCTCTCTAATGGTTTTGTCATCACAATAATCCACAGTTATGTCCTCCATTCAGTATCATGCTCTCTCCTTGAGTTTCCCAAGAAGTTGATGATGTATAATGGATGTGTCATTTCCTTGACAGATGGTAGTGATCCTTTGCATGAATAGCTCCCTTAAAGAAAGAAAAGAACACCAGGGCCTTTCAATGAGCCACTCTGACCACATTCACCACCTCTGGCAAGCCTCCCTCAAGTAGATTCTCATCTTTGACCAGAATGAATCATCAGACCAAGCGACCCAGATGGAGTTGCACTGAGATTCCTCAATTTTGTCTCATCGAGACTCCTCATGGATAAGAGTTGCTAAGGACCTTTTGGGTGGGGGTTGGGGAGCTGACAGAGGGTAGTAAGAAGGCTAGAGAGAAAGGAACACAAGACTGCCCTAGATGTCAGATGATGTGGGTGGAGTGAACCTGACACCTACTAATTAAATGGTTTGATTGCCAGCAACAATAATAGACCTAGGTAGAGGAGTATCACATCTAATAGTACCCAGGTTTCATGCATTTAAAGCAAACATTGTTGGGTATGTTGAACATTAATCCCTTATGAGGTACCTGAGTGGTTGGTGACTTCTCTGTATGCCATTTTCTCTGGGGAATAACAGGGCTAAACCCCTCAAAGTTAACTTGTGCAACAGGCATAGAGACACTTATGATTGCACTATAAGATTGCCAATCTCTGTCTCATCCAAAAATTGAGGTGCAAGGCATGGATGACCACTATTGCTAATCCCAATTTGTGTCGCTCGATGATAATATACCATAATGCTATGAACCTCTGGGTCACGTGGATAGGAACTCGATCCAGATGGAAATAAGAGAGATCGAGAGCCTGATATCCAATTGAGGAAAGGAATCCTCTCCCAGTGAAGAGTTGGATGAGGATCACTCCCTAAATTTTCCTCAACTGCCCATCGATCGAATTCATATTCAAGTCATTTTCCAAAAACCAGGAGGGAAGTATCCATGAAATTATTACTATTCAGTTTTCTATGCCCCCTCCTATGTGATCCTTGAGCCTTATTGGTTAACTTGGAGGTGGCTTTGGTGGCTTTTTGGGCTCCTTCGTCATCTCTCACATCCATTTGGACTCAAGTACCTACAAAACCAAGAAAAAGGCTCCATAAGTGCATTTCAACATAAAATGGGATTTATAAGGAAGTAGACATGCATTCTAACTATATTGACATGTATAATGAGAAAAAAGACAATAGATGGAGACCCAAACTAGGGTTTCATCAAGCTTAAAACATACTCTGCCCCAAGTATGTTCCAATTAGATCACATTTCAGGTTCATTCAATAAGAAATGGTGAAAGCCACAAGAAATATGTTTATTGATTGAGTGAGGTCAATTATGATAGCATACATGCAATTCATTCCTCTCATCTCCATTCGTACAAAGTCATTGAAATCAAACCACAAAACAACACACTTCCCATATAGGACATCAAAACTCATGTAAAATAATGAGGCATTCATTATGCTACTTGTAAAACTATTTCATGCTAAGAATAATCAAATTAATTTCAATTGTTGATTCATTTTCAATTAGTCAGCCTTATTTGTGAATCCATTATACTTGGCCCACTAGTCTATGTACAAGGGCATGAGGGGCTAGGGTTGATGTTCCCTTGCCCATTAGGCATGAAAAGGGAAGAAGAAGGTTGTGGAAGGAAATTGAAGTGATATTACACAAGATCACTCTCATTTCCTTTTCTTTTTTATGGTAATATCTACATTGGAGAAGCTTTACTTTCCTTTTGCATTTTTCTTTTCCTTATCCTTGTCTGTATGATATGGTTGTATTTGGTAGGAAGAAGTGGAAAGGAGGAAGTTTTGTCCACCCCAAATTTTTATAGTGTGGGAAAGACTTGTTCTTTTTGAGATTTTGTATTTTTGGTGAGGCACAGAGAAATGAAATGATGAAAGAGAGTGAGTGAAAAGAGGGCCAAGAAGCATGGACTTATTCACAAGGAATCATGTAAGTAAGGTAATCCAAACCATCTTCACTAGTGACAAAAAAAAACCACTATGAGCTAGAAATTATGGTAAACCACATGTTTTTCATAAATTTTGTGAAAACCCTAAGCATTTATGATTTGGAATGATTACAATTCACCATCATATCACGTATCCATGAGAAGTGTGAAAATCATGTATAAAATCAAGAAATGACTTTGGCCAGAAATAAACACTAATAAATGGGGATGGATTCATCATAGGTCGACAACTAATTTCAATCAAATGGGGACCTAACCAAAGTCATTGTAATCATCAGGCAACGTTGGTAAATTGTATCCAATTCCTCATTATCATGAAAAGACCTACCTAGAAAGTATTGAAAAGGAAATTTAACTAAGCACACTTAAGAAACTACTTAAAATTTATACACAATTAGTATGTATAACAGCATGAAAAGAAAGATAAAAAATTAAAAATTATGCAAAATTCAAAGATTTGAAACAAAATGATATGTAAATGCATGAAATGCAAAACTAAAAGTAAAATGAATGAGGCAATCAATCAAGAATCACTGTCATACAAAACTAAAAAAAAGGACAACAAAGGTGTACCGCCCTACCACACCAAGGTTTCAAATCATGTAGTCCCTATCATGAAACTAGGCTTGCAACTGTGGGGAATGAGCATTGATCTTGTTGTGGTTAGTGTGGCGGTTGGTCATAAGGTTGGGCAATCATTGTCGATAAAGATGTCACCAGTAATCTGCATGTGAAGGCAGATATGACTCGTGGTGACTCTATATACCACTCCAAAATTCTTGTCCCAACCCAAGATCATGGTTTGACTTTACGTATCCATAAGAGTAAATGTAACTAAGTTGATCATGCATCATATTTCTAGTCATACCACATCTACTGATGTTGTTGTTTGATCCCCTCCAATTGTGCCTTAATGGAAGACATGTTATAGGCATTTGTTGGAGGTGGTGGTTACGCATCCTCATTCACTAGACTCCTTCTTATGTGGTGTACTCATCTCTTCTACTATTTTTTTTGTTGGGCTACACTTGTTTGAGCTTCATTCTTGGGTAGATCTATCATCGGTATCCTGAATTTTTCTCTTAGATAGTCTTCCTCCCATCCTGCAAACACTTTCATAAGATCATATAAGGCCCCAATACAAGGGAATCAATATATGGTACGGCATCTTGAAGATGAAGCTAGAATAGTCTGTTAGAAATGGTTGAAAATCTTCTCATTCGACATTGAAATCATGTGTGTCTATACTAGATAGTTCATGGCAATATACTTGGAGCCTTGGGCTTTCTTGAGATGACTAAAATCATAGACATAGGATACATATGGATGTCATCACAACCCCCCATAATAAATGGTGAAGTTCTCTTTATGGGGATGAACTTCAAATGGTCAATCATAATTTCCCTAAGTTCACCCATCTATCATTGATCAACAAGCCCATTCCAAATAGCTTCTTTTGTAATGCCTTGGTTGTCATACTTTCCAAATATTGTGTTGGTGAAGACCTTATGAATGTGTCTACTTATCATATTTTATATCCATGTGTTATTTGACTTTCCTATCATAAAAGTATCTTATCCTATGAATTTCTTCCACCCAGTTGAGTGACCATGTTCACAATTCTTCTTAGACAGACCCTTGCCAAACTTGTGAATTTTAGAGTAGGGGAAAAGATATTGTTCAACTAAGGTAAGGTAAAGATGTTTACATAACTGAAAAATATGAGACTTATGGTGCCCTCATTCCTATAGATCACTTTATCTAAAGTATAAAACTCCCTAGTGGTCTCCTTAAGGTTTCTTGAGCCTCCATTTTTATCTTTTTAGATCTAACCTTGTTGTTGAATTCATCAAGTATGAAGTTGATCCCAAGGGCTTGAATAGTAGGATAGCAAGCATAATGGGTGTTACCACTCTCTTCATCATGTTTTGGGGATACAGAATCTACCTATCATATCTTCTTGGCCACATCGTGGATGTTCATGTTTGCTACTTTCCTTTGTGCTCTAACTTGTTAGCCGACACTAGGCAACTATTTCCATTGCCTCTTCTTATAGATATTCCTCCTTAAAGTAGGCTCATCCTCCTTGCTGTCATAATTAGGCCCCAAACTTGTGTCTAGGTTGTTCTTCACTCTCCATGGTGAATCAATTGAAGTAATTGGAACACAATAGGCACCATTATCGTCTTCTTCCTCTTCATCCACAACTGGCCTCCTTATTTCTTGAGTTGGTGTAGGTTGAGTTTGTGCTCGTGGTGGCACTTTTGAGGATGAAGTAGATTGCTTCCTCCCTTGTTATTTTTTAGTAGGGTCATTCACTTCAATAGAGTATACCATGTATACCATGTCTTCTTCAAACGAAAGCTCTTTTCCTCCCACATAGTTTGAATTGGACATTATCATCTCATAAGGAGGAAAATGTATTAGGATATCCTGGTAGATGAGTTGAGGTATGGGTGGTTGTGGGTGATGCAGTATGAGAAGGAGGTGGCAGATTGAGGCCCTCTTAGACCTAACATGATGAGGAATAAAGTTCTCCACTCCCTTGTCCACCTTCTTCCCTAATTTTTTCATTTTTGTTAGTAATTGGTAAGGAAAGAGGGAGACTTATAGGTCCATTGTAGATGGCCAATTTAGTGGATATAGAGTTTGAGAATCTAGGATAAAGGTTTGTGGAGGTTGGATAAGGTCCACGGGAGCTCAAGGAATCTTTGCTTGTACTTTTGAGACTTTGATAAGAGCTTAGAGAGGCATTAGCAATGATGTTAGAGGCCCTGAATGCACAAAAACATGGAGTTTACAAATGAAAAGTCGGGGGGTCGTAGTGATGCCCCACACTTAAGTTCATTTAAGTGGTGGGGCCTAATTGCGTAGATTAGAACATTTGTTTTGGGGCTCGGGTAGCACGGTCGTTCTAGGGTGGAACACCAATTCTGTTCTCCACTTATTTTCTTCTTCATCATAATGCAAGTTGAATCTTCACCATAGTCATTCTAGTCTAGAAAAGGGATGACATTGGTGCAGGTATGGTGCATTTTATGCCAAAAACATGACCACACCACAATTACAAATTAAACACCATATCCACACCATATACATTGTGGTATTTGATTTGAGTAACCATATGCACCGTAAAAATTGTGGTTAACCACACCACATCGTTCTACACCATATTGGTAACAAATAATTTATTGCTCTTAATAGCATCATATATAAATTTATGAAGAAGTTGTACATAATAAATAAATATATCAACATTGAAATATGTAACAACAATGCCATGTTCATATTAAATAACAAAAAAAAATTATTGGTTCATGTGAATGAATGTTCTAATTTCTTTTTGAAAACTAATAAACATAAAAATAATCTTATACAACTAATCATACTTTCCCATTCAAAGTTCAAATACCATCCTCTTCTAAAATGTATTAGATCTCCCCCCTCAGTAATATACATTCTTTCCTTATTTTCAAATAACACTATTATAATTAAAATGGCTCCTCAAGTATCTCTCCCCATATAATCCGTCCTCTTCATCTCAAGCATGTAATCTATGTATTTTCCTCTATATATTTATATGTAATGAGATAATATAAGATAACATTTAGAATTAAGTGTAATGATAAATTTTCTAAGAGAGAGAGGGTGGAAGTCAAAATTACTAGTACACAAGGGTGGTAAAACATTTAAAAAAATTATGGAGAAACATGACTAGTAATAATACATTTAGTTATCTCTTATTGACTCTCTATTTCTTTCTTTTATGTCTTCCCATGTTATAACCCCAATTTTTTGGGTTCAAGTGGTGAGAAATATAATTTCTCATATTAAAGATGTTTGAACAAATAATCATATATTGGGTTGAGAATATTGGATTTTGTTTAAAATAGCCTTGTTGTTTGATTTGTGAGCTTTATTGGCTATTGGTCCCAATAAAATGGCAATAATAAAGAAAATTCAATTAGTGAATGAATAATTGAATAATTGATAAAAGAAATATGTGGAAACCTCTAGAAGGCAAATCCAAAGAGGATTTCGTGCCTCTTGGGTTCCTTGGGCTCCAAGGAGTACAAAGTTGTATAAATAAAGCAATAAGAAAAGAAAAGATTAATTAAGTATTTCTTTATTAAGAAAGAAATTAGAAAGTAATGATAAAATGTGGAAAATAAGTGGAAAGAGGCATAAATGAGATTTCTTGGGGCAATTTCGTATCCATGAGATTTCTAATGATAAAAGGAATGCCAATGAGGGAAATAAAAGAGAAATAAAGAGAAATTCTCAAAAAGAGATATCTTAATGAGAAATAAACATGATAATGCAAAATAATGCATATAGGTGCATTAAGAAAGATAATGAGCATTCCAATAAAATGAATTTCGAAATATAGAGTGCCTTGGGATCCAAGGAGTCCCAATACAAAGGAAAGAAAGAGAAAATACTAAAATTGCCAAATAAGAGGATAATAAAGAGAGAGAAAGAGAGAGAGAGAGAGAGATGGTTGCTTCACAACCAAGGAAAGTAGGTTTCCTCTCAAGTTTAGGACTTGAGTCCTCTTAGGGCACGCCTTAGGGCTTTGTTTCTCACCCCTTATATAAGGGTAGAGCTCTGGTTCGGAGGGGAGGAGAACCCCACGTTTTTCTACTCTCTTCTTCAACCTTGCCACCATGCTAACCCTAATCGGAAGGGGATGGTGCGATCCCAGGAGCTATGAGAATAGTTAAAGGGCTGGAGACGCTTTTACAACACAGTAGAAGTCTTGGCGTTTGCTTTCCTAGACTCCTCGCTCTGGCGCGATGCCTGCAAGTGGGCTGCAGGGTAGCTGCAGCCGCAGCCCTATTGGGTTGGTCTCCGACCAACTGGCTGCATGCCAGATGATGCCTTCACCTACGAGAGCATGCGGCGGAGATAGGGGTGAACTCCGAGGTGGTTCACGCCCGAGAAAGGTGGGAGATGAACCTGCAGCAAGGCTGCATCTCGGCCGCGAGCTGTAGATTCATGGAGCTAGTTCCGGTCATCCTGGACGTTTAAAGGGGCACCATCGCCTGCAGGAGGGGAGGACGTAGGCAAGGGGGGAGTTCCGATGTGTTTCGAGCCCCGAGGTGGTGAGGAGAAGCCGCGGAACTCTGCCAACCGCCAGCTAGGGCGGCAGCCTGGAACTCACGCAAGGAAGAAGAAGTGTGGGTGACATTGGACCGAAATGCCCCTCAGGCATGTGAAGCAATGACCAGCAACTCGGGGGTAGTTTCGACCTTGCATTATGTTTTAAGTTGTCCTGGATCGCGCTGGATAAAAGGGCACGCATGGGCTGACGTGTCAGCCTCTCATTGGCCGAGTAAGTGTTTTTCTTGCAAAATTCGTAACTAGTGAACCATAGCTCGGATTAAAACAAGTTATATATGAATTTTGATCCTCAGAACAAGGGGAATTCAATAAAAATATGTTCAGAAGCTAATTCCTCTTAAAATTCGAAAAGTAGTGTAATGTATGAACTTTAACATAATGATGATTAAAGAAACCCTACTTTGATATGATTAAAGTGATTAATAGGGTTTAATGGATCGTTAGAGTTGATATTAACCTGCTAAATGTAAAAATGAACATTGAGTTCAAAAAGGAAGAACTTTGCACATGATTAGTTTAATTTAGAATTTATATGCTTGAAATTGGAAAAATACATAAAGTTATCCTCTTTAATGATTTAACTAAGGAAAAACCCTTAGATTTGATGATAGATGGATAATTCAAGCTGATATTAACCTATTGTCAATAAAAGTGAAAATAGGATTTGAAAAAGATGATCTTTTGATATAGTTGGTTTAACTTAGGGTTCTATGTACATGAATATGCCTTAATGGGATTAGAAACCCTAATTTATGTTGATATGAATTCTAATGGTTTTAATTGTACAAATAGAAGAATAAAATGGAGATATGATGATTCGAAGATAAATTGAGTACCAAAGATCTTTAATGTGAATTATTTGGATAATTAGTGTTTCCTAGTGTATAAAGGTGGAAATAGTAATAAATAAGGTTCATATATGTGAGTTGAACTATAATGAAATATGATTTGTCAATTTGAAAGAAACCGAAGATGATAACTAGCCTTAATGTTTTGTATATGACCTAAAAGGATAAAGATAATAGTTTTAGTGTAAAAGAAACATATTAGACTTATTTGACATTCAATTGTGCCTATGATGCAGAAATTAGGGTTTGTGAACTAAAAGAGCATTAAAAGAGATAAATGCATAATGAAGGCTAAAAACCTAATAAAACCCTAAGGTTGGCCTAGAAATTATAAGGTGGAATCCAAGTTGATCTTGTGGATGTTTTGAATAAAACAATGACACTTGGATGTTATGCATTATTTTCAGGATATTGTTGATTGCTTGTTAATTGTGTTGAATGTTAATGCATGGACATCAAGTTACTATGGATCAGGTATGTGGTTACGATTATGAATAACTGCTATAGTTTCTTGATGTATTCTCGGATGTTTAATCACATTGAATGCAACTAAACCGTTGGATGTTTATTTATTTCATGCCACTATAAAGTGACTATGATTATCACCATAAGTGTGCATATATAACTAGCTAGATCCGGGTCCACCTCTGTTACTTTGAAAAGGCTAAAAAGGGGTAATCCTAGAGTAAGGTCTAGGTTACCGTGAGTTAGAGACTCTTTAGCAAATCCCGAGTTAAGGAGTGGTCTACTTACGAGTAGTTCCATGTGACTCAACCCTAGAAACCGGTTCACTTATAGGTGGATCATGAGGGGTTTAATGGGAGCAACACAGAGGATAGGGTACTCTTGGATCACGGAGTTATATCTAAAACGTAATATTGGTTGTTAAATAAGTAATTGAATGATTACATTGTTATCATAGTTGCATGTTTGTTGTTTCCCCCACATACCAGCTACGGCTGACCGACGTTTTGTTTGTCGGCGTTTTAGGTACAATGAAAAGAACAAACAGTAAAGTGGCACATGTGATACTAAGTGAGAATTAAAGTGCAAGGAGGATTAGATAGATTAGTATTGGTGTGGATAGAAGAATAGAGATCCAAGTTTTCAAAAGGTATGTAAAGAAAAATTTTATTACCATTTTTAGTATAGTCTGTTAGAATTTAATAATTGTTTATGGTTATATGTCGAACCTTTGATCCGTGATTAATGGGTGCGGCTCAACCTCTTGGTCTCCCTTAATTGGGGGTTATCGCGAGGTGGGGTCGTAACATTTGGCATCAGAGCTTAGGTTCCTCAGTTAACCATTAATAATTATTAAATTTTACAAACTCCATAGAACCCAAGGGAGTTATTAGAGGAGTATCTGAAAGACGGAGGTGTCTAGAAAGGGATCACAACCGGGGGCTGGCAAGATTTTCCTCCGCACCACTAGTCGGAATACGAGGACTCCCGGACCCATGTGACCGCCTGGCCAAAGTCTTAGGGTATGAATCGAAATAAGATACCTTTAGGACTTCTCATCTTATTCATCCCTTCTCATCACAAAATTCTATAAGGACATAAAGGATTAGGGTTTCCTTTCTTCTCCTCACCCTCTTAAGGTATGGGTAAGGTTAATAAGGTTTAAGGAATCCTCCACTAAATTAATGAAAAGCATGTAAATAAGATATCATGGACATAAGCTTAATAGGTTAAGCACAAATTAAATAATAGATACATGCTTAGGTCGTATGACATAAGTTGTCTTGCCCTCATAAGAGACCTGAGGCTAGACCTTCTTGTCAGGGGGATAAGTTGGTCTTGGAGATAGAGATCTCCATTGCAAATAGAGACCTGGCACATCCTCTGAGGATGATGCTAACCCTAACCCTAAGTGATGGTTAGAGAGAGATGAGTTGGACCAGGTGTTTGAAAGGACATGCCTTTGGGATGCCATATGATCCATGGGTGACCTAGCACCTTTGGCAACCCAACCTTGTGAAGGGTCGTGCATGTTAGGGTAAAGGATAGCTCCTTAGATGATGTTGTTAGTGAAGGACCATAGAAACCCTAAGGGCTTGTACAAGTAGGGCATAGTTGGCACCTAGGGCACGTCATAGTGCTGACAGTAGGGTGAAACCCTGGATAAGGAATTATGATAGAGCATAAAGGGTTAGGGATAATCTTGAGCAACCCTAAGTTCGAACCTAGGCTTTGCCTATGTAGAGCATGCTTTTGAGGATGAACCTTCATGAAGAGAGGACCTCTAATGGTGAGGTTGAATGTAGGGTTAGCCCTAGAGAGAGCAGGAAACCCAACAAGAAGGTTGGAAGCCTAAAACCCTGAACTATGGATGATAGTGGTTGCTTCATGATCGATCCCTGAAGGTTGATGATATCTTGGTTGCCTTTAGAGGGACCAAACCCTAGAGATAGAAGATGAAGCATCTGTGGCTACAGTAGGAAGAAGAGTTCCTTAGACTTAGAAAGGTTTGGTAGCAGGCTATGAGGCCTTGTACCTTGTTAGTTGTCCTTAAGGAGGACCCAACCCTAAGTGTTGATCGAGAAGAAGGATGATAGGAAGTGCACGAGATGCCTTTTGCAAGCTTGATTCATGGTTTAGAGATAGAGCGTGCAGTTGGACACCTAAAAGTGAACCTAGGGTTCCTAGGCCTAAGAGGGGAAGTGGTATACCTAGTGCTCATGATGAGAATTAAGTTTCTATAGTTTTGAGCATGGTACGCCTCATGAATGAAGGAAAAGGGAAGTCCCTTAAGTTTGAGGTATGTGTAATGAACCCCTCATAGCTAGGTTGATGATAAAGAAAGGTTTAATCTTGATCCAACATTGAGGAAAGAGGACAAGTATGACCTAGCATGGTTCAGTAGGTGATCTACCTGTGCCTTAATGGCTTGCTAGGGTTAAGTAGGATCGTGTGGATGTAAACCCTAAACCTAAGAGCTTTTGTGACCTTAGAGATAGTTTTCCTCCCATCCTGGGAGAGGGACCCCTTTGGAAGGGTGTATATCAGCTTTGTTGGTTCAATGTAACCTAAAGGGGTCTCATAGGATCTTGAGAAGCTAAGTGAAAGGTACATGGTATGAGAATGAACCTGTAGACCCATAGATATCCATCTCTATTGCATGTGAATGTGTTACCATGGGGGTAACCAGTATGGGGCTTGACCAAGGTAGGCAGGTTGCCATGATGCCTATGAAAGGATGAAAGCCAGCCCATGAACGTAGGAAGAGAGATGATGAAGGCTTGGGTAAGGTTCTAAGTGAACATGTACTATAATGGTGAATCCTAAGTCGATCCTAGGGTCAGGTAGGGATAAGACCGATAAAGGTAGGAGTTGCCTAATTCCCCAGTTGCACATGACCATAGGGTCGGGAGGTAACAGCTACCATTGTCTGAGGGCCATGGGTTAGGAGATTGATCACCTTCATGAACTCATGGGACCCAAAGGGCAGATGAGTAGGGCACTCTCTTAATGCATGAGGGAAGAGGGATGACCCCAAAAGAGTCGGTACCCTATAGACCTAGAGGAAATGACCAAGGATATAAACCTCAGTAGGTTCAAGACTAGTTTGATATCATGATGTTTGTGATAAAGAGACATATGTGGCACGTTGCAACTTAGATTTAAAGGTGTACTGGCAAGGTGGGATGTACCATCTCTACTCTTGGAACAGGAAGAACTTTGTATTTGGACTACAGCCAAATGCTTATTTCCTCTTGTTATGGGGTGAGAGATAGGACATTATGCATGTCATACACCAAGGATAAGAGATGATGTAGGTTGGAACGTTGCCACGAGAGGTGGGGATAGAGAAGATAATCTACCATGATAAAGTGAATGATACATGGATGGTTTGCAAACACTAAGAGGAATGAGGTAGTCACCTTATGACAGTGTTTTTATCATGAGGATGTAGAACTTACAAGTTATATCAAGTTGAGTTTGATCACCATGATGATGAAATCAGAGAGTGTTCTTAATGAAGATAGACATAGAGTTTGAGGTGAGACAATAAATGAAATACATGGAAGCGTATAACTAAGGATGTGAGGTGGTAATGAATGTTCTGGTTAAGATGTATTTTACTTGTTTGACTAGAAGCTAGAAGAGGCTGTTTGGCTAACCCTAAGTTTAAAAAGGAGAGGTGTTTGGATAACACTCAGAGGTAACAAGATACGTTGAAAAGTTAATGGTTGTTTGGTTAGCCAATCTAGTCTTGGAGGCAAAGAAAGGATAGTGGTAGAACCTCAGATGCACTTCTTTGGAAGAGAAGGTGACGAAACCCCGACTAGAGTGGTTTAGGGTTTCAGAGGATTTGATCTTGAAAGAATCATGACATACATGAAATCATGGTTGAAGATCACCATACACCGTGGAAAATGGCAATAGCACTTTGGATGCCTAAGATGAAGTTGCATGTGGTTTATGGCCATGCAAGCCAGGAGGTAAAGGACGAACCCCAGTAACCCAGTGTATCGATATAGAGGACAAAAGAGTCCCTGAGAGGGAATGAGAGCTCAACACTATGGATGTTGTGATAGGTCTTCCCTAGACCAAAGAAGGGCGAGATGCAATATGGGTTATGGTAAGTCACCTTACCTAAATGACATGAGAAAGAAAGAGTTCTGTTAAGGGTCAGATCTAGTTGAACTACCCATGAGAGAGAGATGGTTCCACTACACCATGAAGCAAGTTCAAAGGTTCTTGAGTTTGACCTAAAGGTTCACTTCCATAAAGTGGAAGTAGGTACATGAAAAATTCAATGTTAGTATAGTTTATCACCCCTTAACTATGGTTAATATGATCCAGACTAAAGGGTCTGATGAGGGCATGGGTGCTCGTTCAGGGTGATATCTAGAGACAGTTCTTGTCCTATGAAAGATGTGACAGTGACCACCATAGCCAGTATCGGGTTTTATATGAAGCTCTGTAAGGGAGGTTGTGTCGGTCACCACTTCATTAAGGTGATGTTGGTGAAAAGGGCCACATGATGGTTAGAAAAGGACCACATGATGGTTAAAAAAAAGGGACTCCAGTGCGTGTAGATGAAGTCACTTTGATTGTGCAAGGGCTGAAAGGAGCCTAGAGACGATGAAAGTCGTGAGCAGATGCAAAGTAGACTGACATGCAGTTCACTATGGGAGATTATGTGACATGAAAATCTGACCCCTCTAAGTTATAAATAAGAGAGCTGAGTACCCGATACATGAGTCCATTAGAGATGGATGGGTGGAGAAGGTTAGGTTTGACCCTACCCCTCAGGATAGAGTAATGGGAGATGTTTTCCATGTGCCCAATTTAGAGCACTATGTGAGGTACCCCGACCATGTGCTGAGCAATGAACCTAGTGAGCCCCAAAAGAGGATGACATGGCCTGAGTCACCTGTGCAGTTTATAGATGCTGGGATGAAAGGACTCAGAGAAAAGAATGTGTGATGATAAAGGTTCTTGGAAGTGCCATGAGTACGGCAAAGCCACATAGGGGCCAATGATGGACATGGAAAAGTCTTATCCTGAATTGTTTATTTGCTTGTTTGAATTTTGAGGACAAAATGCCTATAAGAGGGGAAGGATGTTATAACCCCAATTTTTTGGGTTCAAGTGGTGAGAAATATAATTTCTCATATTAAAGATGTTTGAACAAATAATCATATATTGGGTTGAGAATATTGGATTTCGTTTAAAATAGCCTTGTTGTTTGATTTGTGAGCTTTATTGGCTATTGGGCCCAGTAACATGGCAATAATAAAGAAAATTCAATTAGTGAATGAATAATTGAATAATTGATAAAAGAAATATGTGGAAACCTCTAGAAGGCAAATCCAAAGAGGATTTCATGCCTCTTGGGTTCCTTGGGCTCCAAGGAGTACAAAGTTGTATAAATAAAGCAATAAGAAAAGAAAAGATTAATTAAGTATTTCTTTATTAAGAAAGAAATTAGAAAGTAATGATAAAATGTGGAAAATAAGTGGAAAGAGGCATAAATGAGATTTCTTGGGGCAATTTCGTATCCATGAGATTTCTAATGATAAAAGGAATGCCAATGAGGGAAATAAAAGAGAAATAAAGAGAAATTCTCAAAAAGAGATATCTTAATGAGAAATAAACATGATAATGCAAAATAATGCATATAGGTGCATTAAGAAAGATAATGAGCATTCCAATAAAATGAATTTCGAAATATAGAGTGCCTTGGGATCCAAGGAGTCCCAATAAAAAGGAAAGAAAGAGAAAATACTAAAATTGCCAAATAAGAGGATAATAAAAAGAGAGAAAGAGAGAGAGAGAGAGAGAGAGAGAGAGAGAGAGAGAGAGAGATGGTTGCTTCACAACCAAGGAAAGTAGGTTTCCTCTCAAGTTTAGGACTTGAGTCCTCTTAGGGCACGCCTTAGGGCTTTGTTTCTCACCCCTTATATAAGGGTAGAGCTCTGGTTCGGAGGGGAGGAGAACCCCACATTTCTCTACTCTCTTCTTCAACCTTGCCACCATGCTAACCCTAATCGGAAGGGGATGGTGCGATCCCAGGAGCTATGAGAATATTTAAAGGGCTGGAGACGCTTTTACAACACAGTAGAAGTCTTGGCGTTTGCTTTCCTAGACTCCTCGCTCTGGCGCGATGCCTGCAAGTGGGCTGCAGGGTAGACGCAGCCGCAGCCCTATTGGGTTGGTCTCCGACCAACTGGCTGCATGCCAGATGATGCCTTCACCTGCGAGAGGATGCGGCGGAGATAGGGGGTGAACTCCGAGGTGGTTCACGCCCGAGAAAGGTGGGAGATGAACCTGCAGCAAGGCTGCATCTCGGTCGCGAGCTGTAGATTCATGGAGCTAGTTCCGGTCATCTTGGACGTTTAAAGGGGCACCATCGCCTGCGGGAGGGGAGGACGTAGGCAAGGGGGGAGTTCTAATGTGTTTCGAGCCCCGAGGTGGTGAGGAGAAGCCGCGGAACTCTGCCAACCGCCAGCTAGGGCGGCATCCTGGAACTCGCGCAAGGAAGAAGAAGCGTGGGTGACATTGGACCGAAATGCCCCTCGGGCATGTGAAGCAATGACTAGCAACGCGGGGGTAGTTTCGACCTTGTGTTATGTTT
Source organism: Alisma plantago-aquatica (assembly GCA_963693085.1). Lineage (NCBI taxonomy): Eukaryota > Viridiplantae > Streptophyta > Magnoliopsida > Alismatales > Alismataceae > Alisma > Alisma plantago-aquatica. Next base: position 457,343,765 of record OY856412.1, read on the forward strand.
TAAGTTGTCCTGAATCGCGCTGGATAAAAGGGCACGCATGGGCTGACGTGTCAGCCTCTCATTGGCCGAGTAAGTGTTTTTCTTGCAAAATTCGTAACTAGTGAACCATAGCTCGGATTAAAACAAGTTATATATGAATTTTGATCCTCAGAACAAGGGGAATTCAATAAAAATATATTCAGAAGCTAATTCCTCTTGAAATTCGAAAAGTAGTGTAATGTATGAATTTTAACATAATGATGATTAAAGAAACCCTACTTTGGTATGATTAAAGTGATTAATAGGGTTTAATGGATCATTAGAGTTGATATTAACCTGCTAAATGTAAAAAGGAACATTTTGTTCAAAAAGGAAGAACTTTGCACATGATTAGTTTAATTTAGAATTTATATGCTTGAAATTGGAAAAATACATAAAGTTATCCTCTTTAATGATTTAACTAAGGAAAAACCCTTAGATTTGATGATAGATGGATAATTCAAGCTGATATTAACCTGTTGTCAATAAAAGTGAAAATAGGATTTGAAAAAGATGATCTTTTGATATAGTTGGTTTAACTTAGGGTTCTATGTACATGAATATGCCTTAATGGGATTAGAAACCCTAATTTATGTTGATATGAATTCTAATGGTTTTAATTGTACAAATCGAAGAATAAAATGGAGATATGATGATTTGAAGATAAATTGAGTACCAAAGATCTTTAATGTGAATTATTTGGATAATTAGTGTTTCCTAGTGTATAAAGGTGGAAATAGTAATAAATAAGATTCATATATGTGAGTTGAACTATAATGAAATATGATTTGTCAATTTGAAAGAAACTGAATATGATAACTAGCCTTAATGTTTTGGATATGACCTAAAAGGATAAAGATAATAGTTTTAGTGTAAAAGAAACATATTAGACTTATTTGACATTCAATTGTGCCTATGATGCAGAAATTAGGGTTTGTGAACTAAAAGAGCATTAAAAGAGATAAATGCATAATGAAGGCTAAAAACCTAATAAAACCCTAAGGTTGGACTAGAAATTATAAGGTGGAATCCAAGTTGATCTTGTGGATGTTTTGAATAAAACAATGACACTTGGATGTTACGCATTATTTTCAGGATATTGTTGATTGCTTGTTAATTGTGTTGAATGTTAATGCATGGACATCAAGTTACTATGGATCAGGTATGTGGTTACGATTATGAATAACCGCTATAGTTTCCCGATGTATTCTCGGATGTTTAATCGCATTGAATGCAACTAAACCGTTGGATGTTTATTTATTTCATGCCACTATAAAGTGACTATGATTATCACCATAAGTGTGCATATATATCTAGCTAGATCTGGGTCCACCTCTGTTACTTTGAAAAGGCTAAAAAGGGGTAATCCTAGAGTAAGGTCTAGGTTACCGTGAGTTAGAGACTCTTTAGCAAATCCCGAGTTAAGGAGTGGTCTACTTACGAGTAGTGCCATGTGACTCAACCCTAGAAACTGGTTCACTTATAGGTGGATCATGAGGGGTTTAATGGGAGCAACACAGAGGATAGGGTACTCTTGGATCGCGGAGTTATATCTAAAACGTAATATTGGTTGTTAAATAAGTAATTGAATGATTACATTGTTATCATAGTTGCATGTTTGTTGTTTCCCCCACATACCAGCTACGGCTGACCAACGTTTTGTTTGTCGGCGTTTTAGGTACAATGAAAAGAACAAACAGTAAAGTGGCACATGTGATACTAAGTGAGAATTAAAGTGCAAGGAGGATTAGATAGATTAGTATTGGTGTGGATAGAAGAATAGAGATCCAAGTTTTCAAAAGGTATGTAAAGAAAAAATTTATTACCATTTTCAGTATAGTCTGTTAGAATTTAATAATTGTTTATGGTTATATGTCGAACCTTTGATCCGGGATTAATGGGTGCAGCTCAACCTCTTAGTCTCCCTTAATTGGGGGTTATCAGGAGGTGGGGTCGTAACATCCCATATTTTTCCCATTTATTTATTTGTCTTAACTTGATTTTTTATCCATTTATAACTACATCTCTTAGTCAAAACAATATAGTTCACTTATAGTAATAAATCAAATTCTCACCTTAGTTATCTATCTCTCATTTTCTAATCATTGAATGTTTCTATTTTGATTAGATATTGGCATGAAACAAATCAATAAAATTTAAATAGAATACCTAAGATGATTCCTTAAATTATGATAACAATATACCACCATTATACAAATGACTATATAATTTTGTAAGAATACACATAAATTTGAAGTGTAAGATATATAAAAGTAAAATGTGAATGATAATATTTTCATATTCTAGTGGCACATTTATATATACTAATTGTACAAAGAGGACAGCCTATGTGTGTAGTAATTGTAGAAAAATGAGAATTCCTACTTCTCTATACATTATTTGCCATTTAAAAATAGATATCTATCCAAGAAAAAGAACAGAGATCTAGTAGTTTGTGTGAGAAATAATAATAAATAATGTGATTAGAATATTATTCTACATATATATATGTATATATATACATATATATATTTCAAACAAATAATTGCGGTGAGGTTTTATCCATGGCTACTTTCTCTAGAACCATAACCTCACCACACTGCAACAGTTTAAAATTTTAAAACCATATCCACACCATAACAATTTGGTGTAGTTATGCGGTGTAAAATAAGTTGTGGTTACTCATGGATATGGTTTTCTCACAACACCATTGCCATCCCTAGTCTAGAATGACCATTTTTTATCCTGAGTCACCACAATTGTATTGGGTGAGAGTGGTCATTCTCATTCTCAATTTCTACTGATCTTCACAGTCATGTGTTAAATTTGTAGCATGTCCACTTCATTATAGGATGATCATTATGTGGTTGATTTAGAGGAATGGCATTCTCAATTTGATTCTCATTGTATGATTTTGCACAAAACTTGGAGGAGATCACCATGGGCATTCTAGATGGGAACTGATTTTCCCAGGGTTTCTCAATGTGGAATTAGTCAAAATACAAACCAATTCTTCTCATCTTTGATTCTCAAACAAACTTGGCTACTTTATGGATAATTCTTATAAGTTCTTATTCTCTGAAAAAATATAAAATAAAGAAAAATATCAAAGGTATGATTTCCATATATTTCTTGGAATGTATAAAACAAAAGTATAATCAAAATGTGAGGAAAGTGTTCAAAATCTCACAAACCACATGGGTGCCTCCCACTATCCTAAGTTTTTCACCTTCACCAGGCATGTTCCTTTGGTTTCATCATGAACTTTGTGGAAAATTTTCCAAGGTTGGCATCCTAAAATGCATCCAGTGGGTGTTCTTCACTCAAAATATCATGGAAGTATTTGGCACATAGTTTTGGGCATTGTTTTCCTTCAGTTCTTATTGCAAAGACATTTTAAATATATTCAACTTCAGTTTTATGTGCATGAATGTAATTGCCATGGAGTCAGTGTGCACATGAATGTAAGAATCAATGGTTGCTAAGAACGATCTTCCCAAGATGATGGGAATCTTTTCATCTCATAACTCCATGTATAGTATAATGAAGTTTGTCAGGAACATTGCTAAAGTCTCCTTGTCAATCATTATCAGTACATCCTCCACTTGGACCCTATGAAGTGATCTATCAATTGTAGAGTGAAATTGGATGCTTCAACTTTCTCGATCCCAACTTGACATAGACATTGTATGGCATCAAATTCACACTAGATCCCAAGTAATGTAGGGATTGATCGATGTGATGTCCACCAATATGGCATGGGATAAATGGTGATCCTAGCTCTTTTCTCTTGATAGGGGTAGATTTCTAGAAAATTAAACTCACTTACTCCATTAATCTTATCTTCTTTGGCATTCCCCTGGTTGTTTTATGCTTGAAGGTGAACATATCCTTTAATTATTTGGCACATGTTATAAATTTTTAATTGCATCAAGTAATAAATTATTGACCTTAACTTGCTTAAAGATCTCAAGAAACGTCATTAGAGTGCTTGTTCTTCCTCTTGGATGATGAGAGATCATCCAAGGCATCGAGAAATGGTGGTTCATATGTATTTTATGATGTTTGTGTCAAGGGTGGAACACTATGCAACAAGGGTGGAACACTAGGAACTGTGGGGCTCACACCGGATGACACAGATGAAATTATTGGCATCACTGTATCGGCAAAAACCTTGTCTAGAAAAATGATTTCATCTACATGGGGGGTCATAATATCAACATCACCATCCACCACAGTATCAGTGTTCACTTTGTTATTTGGTTGATCAAGTATATTTTCACTTCTAAGTACCATCACAGAATTAACTTGCTCATGATAAGAAGGGGCTTATTGTGGCTATGGAGGTGTACATTGATTTTGTTGTTGAGGATGACCTGAGGCACTTGTGGGTGTTGTTGAGAAGCACATGCCCTTGATGAGGTGGATGTTGTGGAGTGGGAAATTGATAGTTCATTGTTCTGGAGTTAGGTATGTGTGCATTTTCCTTTTCACTTATGGATGAAGTCCTTGAGGATATTGAAGTAGAGATTATTTCACTTGCAATTGATGCAGCCAAAAGTGGTTTTTTGGAATATGCATTTGACCACCCAAGTTGTTCGGATTCATGATGGTTGAGAGGGGAGTCTCTCCTCCTCATAGTGGTAATGTGACAAGGATAACTGATCAAGCCTTTTCTCAAGCCTATTAATTATTTTTCCATGAGTGGACACATCCTTCTTGGCCTTATTAAGCCTCCTTAGCCTTGAAACAATATCATGTTTATATTTTTACATGTAGTTGTCGTGTGGTTGTTTTGGGGTATCTTCACCTTGCCTTCATTAAAATTTAGGATGATTTTTCCATTTTGGGGTGTAAGATTGAGGCATATGTGTATTAGAGTTCCAATTCCCATAAGATTATAAGGTTTTCAACTTTTTAGTAAAACTATCCACATTTTGTATAGAATCACTAGAAGTGCCTCCCCCTTGGTTTTCCAACATTCCCTCATGTTAGAGAGGATCTTTGTTGTATACGGATTTGTGTCACTGGAACGTGAGGAGTTGCATTAGATGAAGATACATCCACATTTCTATCATAGTCACTAAGAGATTAGAAGCATGGTGCCTTGAGTTTTCAATCAAGTGCTCAAATAATGGTCATTATTCCTCAAGAGGCTTTGTCATGAAAATTCCACCACATGAAGATTCCACCATTATTTGATTCAGTTGAGATAGTCTGACATAAAAGGATTGTACCAAGTGCCATAATGGTGCCTCCTGGTGGAGGAAGACTGTCAACAACTTTTGAAACCTTTTCCAACTATTGTGAAACTTCTCATGACTCAAATCAGTGAAGGAGGTGATGGATGGGAACTAAAGTTAGTTTTCATATGGGATAGAACTTCATTAAAACACATTATTCATCCTTTCCCATTTCAATACCTTGGTCTTGGAAGAATACCACTATTTTTTCTTATCTTTGAGTGAGAAGGGAACATAGTCAAGCAAATACCATCATCTATGGCTGCAAGAGTACAGAAGGTGGAGCACGCTTCCAAGAAAGAACCCACATGCATGTATGCATTTTCCTATTCAAGACACAAAATTTTGGTAGAATCTTGAAACCCACATGCTTTTTTGGATTTTCCAATTCAAGGCCATAAAATGACGGAGAAAAGATGTACTAGAGAGGGTGGGATTGAAATTCTTATCCTGACATTTTCCCACTCAATGGAAATAAGTATAGTTTCCCAAACTAAAATCATCTGGAAGTAGTCTTGGAGGTGGTGGAGGATTCTGACTGAAGGGATTTTTTTCTTCATGGTGCTCTCCTTCATTGTGCTCATCACCATGTCCTTGAGGAGGGTGGCTGGCATTTAGGTTTGCCATCTCAAGTTCTCCCTCTCTCTATTTCTTGTTGGTAACCGTTCTTCTTCTTTGACACCCTATCTCATGATCTATAATGAAGGTCTCAAGGACAAGGAGCGGCATCCAAACATGCATTGTCACCTACATGATCACCACCTATCAAAGAGAGAGAGTTAGAAAATAAATAATGAAAAAGAATAGGCAATGGTGAGGACAAATAGCAAAAGTCAAAGAGAATCAACTAGCTAGGTCCAAAACTACTATCCTTGGAAACAACACCAGAAAGCTTGATGAGATGACACTAGGCTTACAATTTGTCACCTAATAAGAACACTCCTAATACAATAGATATGCAACTATATAGGCTCAGGATTGTATAAGATCAGTAAGGTCGAGGCCAATCCCCAAGGATGGGTAATGGCACTAAAACTAGTTTGATTCTCTACGCATATTTAGTGGTTAGGGTTTTTAGGGTTTAAGTTCGTTTTGGTTTGTTGAGACTAGGGGGCATGCAAGGAAGTGAAGGCAAAATGAAAAGTGAGTTGGCACTACTGATTAATGCTAATTAACTTATACAAGAAGCAGTTAACAAGTAAACTAGATAAGGCAATTAAGACTAAGCAAGATGGTTAACTAAACAAGAAAGTTAAAGCTACACTAATATATCAACTAAAGAACCAAACGCAAGTACAAACATTTAATAACTAAGCACCGTAACAAAGGAAATTCACCATTTACTAATAAATTAACACTAAGCAAGAGATGGCTAGAGTAGCAAGCAAGTAAGAAATTAGGCTTTTAGAAATCAATGATGGGAGTGGGTTGTTTAGGGAAATATGGGAGAATCAATCATGGAATGAGGGAATATTCAATCAAAACGTCTAATAGTAGTGATACCACACCAAAAAACAAAATAGTATGTTGGTTATGAGCCCTAACCTACTAGTGGGATATGGATGGCATAGAGTGAACTTAGGAGAACTAGTCCCTAATCACAATCTATCCACCGTAGAGAGTCTCGTTTCACTTAGGGATAGGTGAACCTAAATCAAGATCTACCCTAATCTAAGTGTTTAATTTTGGTTATCCTAGTACAGTTGGTGTTAAGGGATGGTGTAGGGATTAAAAGAAAGATTTTCACCTCCAATCCAACCTTCAACCTGCTCTTTCCCAAGTGTATAAGGGAGATAAACCTATATACTTAGATCTCCCACCTAGGCTTAGTGTAACATAAGGTTAGAAGGGAGGAGATGAAAACCTAGCTAAGTGTCCACTAGTGGCGTAGGAGTTTTTTACTTCCAAGCCTCTAATATTTATATTTTTACACCTTAGGTGGTTCCATGGCTTAAACATCAAAGAAAGAGATAGGGAGAGATAAAAAACAAGAAAATATAACTAATTAATATTATTAAGCATTATACATAAATATATACCCAATTACATGGTATCAAAGTTCCATATTCAACCCCCCAGACAGTCCACAAAAGGGGCTTAGCTACTCATTGTAAAATAAGATAAAAAAGAGAGGAGAAAGAAGAGTAGGAGAACGTGTATGTAGATGAACAAGCTCCTTCTTTTTACCTCCAACTGGTAGTGTAAAGTTTTCCTCCCTCCAAGATGAATGGCATGAAGAGTGGAGTGGAATGGTGGTCAAAAACCTAGAATATTAGGGTTTTTGGGATGAAAATGAGGTATCGAGTAAGTAGGTGTATGTGGGAGTGGTAGGGGGCATTAGTGAGTGTAAAGAATACCAATCCCCTCACACTAGTTGCCACTAAGGCATTTATATGGCCTACAGTTAGCTAGGTTTAAGTGGGGATAAAGAGGGAAATGTAGTGTATAGGTAGCATTAGGGTCTTAGGGTAGAATGGTCACTTTTCCCCCACCACAGATCTAGTGTGGTTATGGTGTAACAACTATGGTGAATGGATTTGTTAAATCAATGTTGAATAGCGGAATATTGGTAGGTAGCACATTTGTTCTGAGGTAGAATAATCATGGTGGGGGCTAGGTAGGACGACTATTTGGAGTGGAATGATTGTTGTGGCATGAGAGTGGAACAGTCATTATGGCTTGAGGTTGGAACGACAATCATGTCTTGAGGGTGGAATGATTGTTCTAGGGAGGAATGGATGAAATGGGTAGAAATGAAAGTGAGAGATGGAATTTGAGGCTCATCTTGAATGGTCATGGCAAAGTAGAACGATCATTCCAACCACTACTTCCCATGGTTGTTATCAACTTGAAGGTGACCGTCCTGAGGTCATCTTTGTGTCTGTCGACCCTATCAAATATTGGCTTCTAGGAACGGCCATTTTGGGATACCACTACCAATCTTAGGGTATTGTCTAGCACTTATATCCTTCACTTGTTCATCCATGAATATTTTTGCCTCTATGAGATCTTTGAGCCTTCTTGGGTGGAATAAAGGTAGCTTTTGTTGTACTTCTAACTCCTCCATCATCTCTCTCCATTCATTTGGACTCAATTATCTACAAAATCTAGCAAAAGACTAGCAAGTGTGTTCTAATATAAAATGTGACTATTAAGAATTAAACATGCATTCTAACTATCTTACATGTGTAATGAGAAAAAAGACAATAGATTGAGACCCAAACTAGGGATCCATCACCGAGTAAGTATAGAGTTAGGTGATGAAAAGTAATACAAATTAAAGTGCACGGTCTTGAAATCAATATTTAGATATTATTATTTTTACTTACATTGGGCCACTAAGCACATTAGGTCTCTGAATAAATTGACCGTGTAGAAAGTAATTCTACCATTTTTATTTATATTTGATATTATATGGTAATAGTTCCAACTCAATTAGGAATTCTCCTTATGATCCTAATTTGTAACTTTATGTATCACCATTAATCTCAATATTTTGGATTTATATTTGTTTAAAAATTATTTTCATGAAAATGTTCCTAGTAACTTATCTTCATGAAATCTTAATTCTACTAAATTAATAGATTAAATCCATAAAATCAATCATTAACATAGGGAAATATTAGTTATCATAGCAATATAAAACATTCAAATATTACATGTTTACATGTTTTCAACACATTACAACCCTCATTAGTTAGTTATGCATTCATCGTCCTAATATATTGACCCTATTAAGTTGATTTATACATAAAGAAGTATGTCACATGTGTCATACACTTTATGAATTTATAATACATATCATGTCACCCAAATCCATTGGGTCCACCTTGATGTATATTAATATATGTTAAGGTATTTCAATATCTAATTTCATTACTTTACTAACCATAGCACCAATTGCGTACATTCTAGAGTTGGTCAAATTGAAATGCACATCCTCAAGATCTTCCAAACATAGGCTTAGTTTAAGATATCTATATTAGACATCATTAAGTGATCTGTATAGACATCATTGAGTGATCTGCATATCTATTGCATTCCAAAGACATGTGTATCAAGACTTAGAGTTTACATCTAAATTACACATTGCTATGCATTTTAGATCATCAGTGTCAAACAAGGTATAAGAGAGTATACCTTGCATCTCGTTGGGTGATTGTTAAAGAACTAAGCCTATCAACGTTTGGTCCATGATGCTAGGGTTTTCTAAGATTGGTATGCCATAATTTGAAATGTTACAACATAAATAAACATAGATACCATTTGATATATATTTGTGTTCCTAATATATTAAAGTTTACATAGTGAAGTCAATAGGCAGAAAAGGACCCAAAAAAAGAAGTGAATAGGCAGCAAAAATTGTGAAAAACTTGATGGTCCATTCGTAGCTTGTTAATAATACACTTCTTATCACTTCTATAAATTGGTTTAAATATGTGATTCTCTTGTTTTATGTTATCATTAGTTTGACTAAATAAATCCCTTAAAAACTATCTTCTCATGGGTCCATGCTACTACTAATAGGATAATTATCAATGCTACTACTAATAGGATCATTCTTCTTTGATTTTCAAGAAAAAAAAGTATTCCCATTTTGGTACTTGTGACATAGTAGTAAGTTAAACTATAGTAAGTTGATTATAAGTAAAAGAAGACTTTGAAATAGGTTTTATTAATAAGTGTGGCCATATGTTTTTATGTACATTAACATAAGCAACTAAGATGACTAATCATGTTGTGCTCAGTACATTCTTGTTGCAATTAAATTTTTCAAGGATCACAATTGAGCCACAATTGATTTATAGAAGAAAGCATATTAAGACAAAAGGACGGACCATATGGATTCCAAAACAAATTATATTATGAAGAAGAAAAATTGTCATAATCTAGTATAGAAATGACTTATGAGGAAAAACTTGCCTAATTTGAGATTGGAAGATTTTTGTAGTGTTGTTAGACAGAAAAATCTAGCATATTAAACAATGTAGTTTATATAGTTATGATTTCCTCATGTGCGCATACATGGATTTCATGCATAAGAAACCACTCCCCTGCCAGCCCCCTGTCAACCAACGTCCCCCACCCCTCCTCTACTCACTCTCTTTCCCTCTTATCTAACTGCTTTTTCTTTATTTTATTTTGCTTATAGATTTTAATCCATAATGAGTTTTTTTATGAAATAAAAATCATTAAATCCATGACCTCCTGTCATCAATGTCTTAACCACTCCTGTACCTGGTCACGACCGATACGCCACCCCAACACAATGTCATGACTGTGACGCTATAAAAGAACACTTCATGTAGCAACTCTTCGTCAACCAACAGGGCATAATGACCATCTCATAGGGTTATGGTTGTGATGCAGTTGGAACCACCCCCTGCACGGGTGTTCTTTAAATTCTAAATCATATAACATAGAAGGTCACTCAAAGGATAATGATTAAGGAGATGGATTCTAGGTTTCTCATGCATGTAACAGAACCATAACCTTTTGTTGTTCAAGATCAGTGGATCATAATCTTGATAGAACATTTCTATAAATAGGAATAAGTATAATGATTTAGGGTTAAGGAAAGAGTAATCCTTCTTGGGACAATACACAGATTAAACCCTAAACATCATCATATCTTTCACCATAAAGAACATGTGTTTGATATTTAGAACAGTAGTATATAATCAGGTCTAAGATTCAAATAACTGATGGGAAAGGAGTTATGAAACTCGCATGTTTTGATGAGGAGCAAACTCCCAAGATTGAAGCTCCAAGATCTTCAACTAAACTCCAAAACTTCGGCCAAGGAATCACCTCCAAGAATAAGAAAAGAAACCATGGTCACAATAGAGTTTCAGGAATAGAGAAAATAGTTCTTGGATGAATCAAGAAAGAAAAGAGATAGAGAAGAGATTGTCCTCTCATGAGTTGCCACCATGTCAAAACACAGACTAAGGCCTTGGTGAAGAGGAGATCTCCAAGAAGAACCACCATGAATGATATAAGGCCATGAAGGAGTAAAAAGATGATCGGGAATTCAAAAGAGAAACGTGATCTAGAAAATAAGATCACTTACCAAGAGAATATTCCGCAAGGTCCAACATCAAAAGTCGATCCTAGCATAAGATCTTCAACATACACAAAGGGTCAGTCACCCTAGGTTCAAGTTCTGATCCTTCTTTCTCTTGAAGCTCCAAGGACGGTCTCAAGGTAGAACAAGGAATATGAGACCAAAAAGACATACTTCTCAAAAACACATATTTGGGCTTAATATGGTTTACTATGCAATTTAGATGTTTAAAGTTCATTGATAATTTTAAATATATATTAAAATAAAATTTTGTGTTGTAGTTCTAGAAATGGAAATGATAAACAATAATTGACACATCCTAAATGATAATGATAATGATCATGACAAACCTTCGTTCCATAGAAATCATAAGTGATAATTTCAAAATAGAAATTAAACTCCATAATTGGATTTCACATGATCGAAATAGGTTGTGTGTCAAATTTCAATTAAGTTGGATATTGTTTAAGGGTTCAATTTGGAAGGAGAATATAATTCATAATCATTTAAATAAGAGGGTAATTAGGTATAAATTATTGAGGATTAAAATTGAATACTTTCACTTATAGTTATGAGTGTCACATGATGTCTATAGTTGTGACCTATACGAACTTCACTGGGAGCCGCAAAATCAAGATCTGATGGGCAAGGGGTCATCTTCAACCCCAATCTAGAGTCCTGTGACCCCCCAAATAGTGTTTCTATTCATCCTCAGTTATTTTATACCTCTCTTATCATCCTGATAACTCAGGATCCTCCTCCATCGCATACCCCAGATGTTAACAAACTCAAAAGTTCTAGATTTATATGTAATTGATGCTCGGTAGAGCTTTAACAAACCCCAACTTCGTCACTTGTCATGTTTCTTTCTCCAGTTAATAAATCCAAGAATCTTCACCACCTTATCTATAAATATGGTACCCAAAACTGTCACGGTGGTCACATAAGACAATCCCCACACACATTTCCCTCTGGATCCTCCTTGAACGCTACCTCCCTACTTGGTTCATTCACAGCGGTGACCCAGGGGCCGATGGAGGATCCCTGACCTCTAGGTGCTTGAAAAATACTCCAAAACTCCCTTTGGAAATCTGTTGAATCATTCTGCATTATCCTTTCTCTGTGATTTAAGGTATAAGCTAATTTCCCTCTTTTAGTTTCCTTCCACATGTATGTGCCCACAATGTGTATTTGGGTTTCCTTGTGATGATGTTGCCTATTCTTACACACTATTGATCTCTCTCTAGTGTTATGGAGGTGTTTGGGTTGTTGTTTATACCCAAGCTTCTTCCTTCTACTGGTTTCTTGCGGTATATATCTTTTGTGATGACAGAGGGTGTTGGTTTTGGCAACCCCAACCACCACAAAGATCACTATAGGGGTCGTTGTGATCAGAAGGTATCCCCGAGCTTGATGGTGATGTTTTCCTACTGTGTCATTATGTGATTCTTGCTGAAGAATCCCTTAACAAGGCTTGGTCATCCCTATGATCAACAACAGTGAGGGGGAAGAAACCTTCATACCTTTTAACAAGGATACCCCTATGCCAATATCATATTGTCACGCATAGCATGGGTAAATCTATCCTTTCTCCCTAGAACTCAATTGATGTTGCATTTGAGTTTAATGAGTCACACTGCCCCTATCACGCCCTTAGCTTTGATGCATGATGCGGGGGCAGGGCAATCATTTGTTCATATTTTCATTTTCTTTTCTTTTCTTTTCCCAAAAAGTCTTTGCAGCTTTATAAATTCACAGAAATTAATATCTAGGTTTGGAAAATAATATAAAATATGTTTTGGATTTCTAAAAATGAGATCTATCGATTGGAAGGTTTTTAGAGGGTGAATCGACCTATGTAGAAGTCCATTTTCTAGCTTTTTATCATTTAGTTATAATTAAATATGATTAATCCTAAACATTACCCAAATTACTATGATAGGTATCTGATACTATGGAATCAAAACTTGGGTGTTTTGGTTGGTAATTTGGATTCATCAATTAAGGTATGTTTCTAAACCCCTATTTAATTGGGAAATTATATTGTGACTATAAAACCTATTTTCCCTTTGATGAACCTAATCTCTTGATATTAAATATATGTGTCTTAAATCCTCTTGGATAAATCTTATTCAAATCAGTTGATAGTATCAATCTCTTATATTGATTTGAACTATCTTTTTAATCATCATATCCATTGACGAAGTCATCAATGGTACTTGTACCATGATTCAAATGAATCTGAACTATCATGCCTTCTCTATTTATTATCTGTGTTGGATTTATTTGAATAGTTGTATCAATGTAGTGGTATATTATGGGTTCCGATCCCATTGTACGATTGTTTGTATATGGGTGATAGTGCTCACACCTAGACCTAGGTGCTCCCACCTATTTTATACACTTTATATAGAGAGGATTGGGGTGCACTCAAATCCTTCATAGTCTCGAGATGTGGACGTTTCTTGGCCTTGCATGTAGGTAGACTGGTCACACTATAATCTACATGTGAACTTAATAATTGTGTTTTGACATTATATAAGGCAAGACTATTGTTGTCAATAAATGTTACTCATTTCTAACCCTCATCACTCTTTAACTTATACATTATCTTGTATGCTTGTCCTACTTTTATTCCTTCTTTGGAACGGCAACGACTTTGTTATTTGGCCTAAATCTTTATTACCTAATGTTAGATTTTATAGCACATACTAGTTTATGTTGATAAGCTTCTCTATTCTTTCTCCCAATATGGGTGTTGTTCCCAAAAACCCAAGTGCAGGTGCTCTAGAGGAGGGAAATCAAGAGGAGATAGCACCACACTCATAGACTTTTAAGATATCCTAAAGTAGATGGGTTGCCCTGTGCAACTGGTCCTCATAGCTAGTTTGACTTCCATATTCCTTTTTATAATATCACTCATATGAATGAGGAACAAACAATTATGTTGATAATAATGTTGTAATAGTTTAATCTCCACTGCTATGTACTGAATATGCTTCATGTATCATACATTTGAGAAATGCAAAAATGCATGTCTTACTTCATATGCGTTGGTGTGTTTGGAGGGTAATGGGTTTTGTTTCTCATGAGTAATGAGTGGATCCCCTCTCGGTTCCCACTCACTACAAGTATTGTATTAGAGCTATAGCAACTGTTGAATTTGACTATTTCAAGTTATCCTATTTAGTTACCTTACTGTTTCCTTTTGTGAGACATTAGATAGATATGTAGTATTGTTTAAGTTCCTAACATTGAGTTGTAGGATGACCAATTAGGGTTATAGCCCCCTTCATGATTGAGTCATTCATTTTTGCATGCCTCCTTCATAGTTGGGACTTGACATAGGTAGCCTCCTCCTAGTGGTTGGAATTCCCCTTATATAATAACTTATTGTTGTAGTTGTAGCCTCTATGTTTGGTCTTAGTGGGGAATTCATCTTGACCATTACGGGTGACAAGAAGTGTAGTTTATCTTAAATATCTCCCATGTTTTGCTTCAAGGGTGCTCTCAACTTTGATTTCCTTGAGGGTGAGCATGCCTAATGACAACTTTGACTCCCAACTTAATACATAAATTTATTATACCCATTTAACTAGTGGTAGCTAGAATATATCCATTATCTTTAGTTAGGGTTTGCCTTCAACATGGAGTTGACCCATTTGTCTTAAGGAAATATTGGCAACCCTGTTGTTGAGGTTGCAGACTCCCCAAACATCAGTGCTAGTTGGGGTTTGCGATAGGGTATCTATTTAAGATCCTCAAGGATCCATATCTCTTCTCTAAGTGGGATTCTTAGGTATCCCCTTCATGCCATATGTAGATATGAGTAAGTAGTTGGTCCAACTGACAATGATGGATACCCAAACAATTCCCTTATGTCCTATAAGAACATTATAGGAGTAAACCGTCAAAGAATTAGAAACCTTATACTCTATCCTACGAGGTTAGATCACTATGTAATTATCAAATATATCCCATGATAAGGTATTAATTGTCTTTTTGGACAAGTTATGTTTAATGAAACAATAAGTGGTAAAGAACGAATTCAATTAGGATCTTAGCGATGTTGCCATCATGCAATAGATAAGTCTATACCTCATCCTAGGTGGGTTGAGGAGGAAAATAGTGCATCTTTGAGATGTGGGGGTGTGAGATCTCTTAGTTGAAATAATATATGGTGATGTGGCCAGTAAATATGTTCAAATGGTGATAATTTGTTGGCATGGTTCTCAAATTGATTCCGACACCATTTTTAGTTTTACATCACATGTTTTTATTAGTAAACTTATTTTCAATTATAATACTATATGTAAAAAGAGTTTCTTGGATTTGTCGATGATCTTGAACCAAGCCACCATTTGATGAAGAAAAAAGTAGAAGAGAGCAATCATAGAGGAGAACCATGAAACTACTTAGCTTAAACACTTGAGTTATAAACTTGGATGTGGCCCATGCCTTGCATATATGTTGTAGTTGACTCAACTTTAAGTGGTTAGTTATGTTGTAGGTTAATCCATTAAGGGGTGGAGAGGAGTACCACACTGGTTTCAAGATGTGTAACTTAACTATTGAGTTGACTAGTTTAATGATGAATGTTTTAAGTGTTAGTGGGATAGCCTCTCCAGTATGGACATAAAAACTTATACTATTATGATGGTAATGATTTATATGCCAAATGATCATAAGATAAATTAAATGAATAAACTAACTCCAGTTAATAAAGTCAAATTCTATGAGAATGTTGAAGGGTACCTCTTAACATCACAAGATATGAACAAACCAAAGTGATAAGCAACTAGGTACACCCTATTCATATACATGCCTCATTTGCAAATTATCAAGGTTATAGTAAAAAATGATAACCATGAAATATCATAATATCTGAATTCTCTAAGTGGATAATAAAAATGTGTTATCAAGCTCAACCTTAGTCTTAAATAATAATTATAATTCATGTGTGTGAAATGCTATTCCCAATCACTAGGACAAATCAACTAACTTAACTAAGTGAATCATATAGTTCATTGCATAAGACATAACCTAAATTATAAACTAATAAAAATTATATATGCATGTCATACTCACCATAGGTTTTCAATCATTCTAAATAAAGAAAAAAAGAAAGAAATAAAATAAAAAGAAAAGCAAAATGACGAATGAGGTTATTGTTTCCAAGTAGGCCAAATATTGAAAATTACTCTTCATTGTTTGACATGATACTAATGAGACAAATGACTAACAAGATGAGTAAGAGAATGATGATAAATATATATGATCCTTATAGATCATATGTAGTACTAAACTCATATTGTGAGGTAGAATGTAACAAAGTCAAGTAGATCTCAGTAATCTAATGTCTAGACTATTTAAACTCTTATGTAGAAGTGTTAACCTAATGTATATAAAACAAATAATGAATAGATGTTATATTACAATGACATAGTGCCCTAGACATGGGTATATCTAGTAAGTGCCATGGAAAAAAGGCTTTAAGTCACTCACTAAGCTAATAAGCTAGGATGCAGAAAGTTATGGATACATCATGTTAATAGAACTATGGGGTCATTTTGGAAAATATAATTGTGGGTAATACTAGATGAAATGAAGTTCCTGATTTTAGATGGAAAGATTTCAAGGACAAAATCCTCTTTAAGGGGTGGAGTGTTGTAACATACTACTTGGAAATTTGATCAACAACCCCAGTTGCAGGAATCAAACATATAGTGACTCAGTTCTTCATATCCCACCAAATGAGGTGCAAGTTATAGTTAGATATACCCTATTTGGTATTTGATGAAAAAAGAATGCCTATAAGTGTGCAACTTAGGTGTAAACCCTAAGATTCAATGTGTATGTCTTGGACACACTTTAGATATTCGACTGTGAAGTGATGACTAATATAGAGATTGTGAACATAACCATAGGTTTGGAGGATATGAAGCATGTGTATTTCCTAGATAGTGATGGTTAAAGATAAACCCTAGTTTCTAGGCAACCAACCCTTGGAACGTAAATAATGAATGTAATGACTAGTAAAAGGGATGAACTAAATACTGAGATATTCCCTAACATCGAGTAATACACACCTAAATGGATATAATACTCTCATGTGAAATTATATGTTGGTTGAATTCATAAAGTGTATAATAACTATGACATACTTCTTGGATACACATATTTGTGCTTAATATGGTTTACAATGCAATTTGGATGATTATAGGTCACTGATATTTGTAAATATATATTAAAAATAAATTTTGAGTTGTAATTTCAAAAATGGAAATGATAAATAATAATTGACACATCCAAAATGATAATGATCATGATAAACCCTAGTTCCCTAGAAATCATAAGAGATAATTTCAAAATAGAAATAAACTCCATAATTGGATTCCACATGGTCGAAATAGGTTGTATGTTAAACTTCAGTTAAATTGGATAATGTTTAAGGGTTCAATTTAGTAGGAGAAGATAATACATAACCATTTATAGTAATTAGGCATTAAGTCTTAGGGGATTTGAATCAGATACTTTCCCTTATAGTTGTGAATGTCACGTACTGGCTATAGCCATGACTTATGCAGACTCCATTGGGAGTTGTAGGATCAAGATCTGATGGGTAGGGGGCCATCTTAGACCCCGATCTAGAGTCCCACGAACCCCCAAACAATTCTACCATTCATCCTCAGTTATTTTCTCCCTCTCTTTCCCTCATGATAACTTGGAATCCTCTTCCAATGCATGCCCTAGATGTTAACAAACTCACAAATTCTAGATTTATTCATAATTGGTGCTCGATAGAGTTTTAACAAACCCCAACTTCCTCACTTCTGTTGTCCTTCTTTGGTTAATAAATCCAAAAATACAACCATTGTATCTATAAATATGATACTCAAAACCACTACGAGGGTACCATAAGACAACCCCTGCACATATTTCCCTCTCAATCCTCCTTGTACCCTACCCCTACCTGGTTCATTCACATGGCAACCCAGGGGCCTACAAAGGATCTCCAACCTCTAGGTGCTTGAAAAATGCTCCAAAACTCCCTTTGGGAATTCTTTGAATCTTTATGCATTGTCTTTTCCCTATGATTTGAGGTATATACTAGTTTCCCTCTTTTGGTTTTGTTCCACCTATACGTGACACAATGTGTATTTTGGTCTCCCTGTGATGGTGTCTCCTGTTATTACACACTATTGATCTCTCTCTAGTGTTACAGAGGTGTCTAGGTTGTTGTTTCTACCCAAGCTTCTTCCTTCTACTGGTTTCTTGTGGTATGTATCTTTTGTACCGACAGAAGGTGTTGGTTTTGGTGATCGTGACCAACACAAAGCTCACTCTGGGGGTCACTGTGTTCGTAAGGTGTCCCCGAGCTTTATGGTGATGTTTTCTTGTCGTGTCATGTTGTGATTATTGATGAAGAATCCCACAACAAATCATTGTCGGACCTGTCATCGATGAGAGTGAGGGAGAAGAATCCTTGAGACCTTTTCACAAGGATACCCCTATGCATATATCATAATGTCACGCCTGCCATGGGTAAATCTATCATTTTGCCTTAAAATTCAATCAATGTTGTGCCTGAGTTTAATGAGTGACGCATGAGCAAGACACTCTAGGAATTGGACATACCTTGTGAACGAGGCGTATGGGATAGATTCATGTTTTTATGGATTCCTTGTATAGATATACTTTTTGACAACACCATAGTATATCAACACTTATTGTAATACACAACCTCTTTTTTGCTTGCATGGAGATGAGATGAATGAATACCTCCCTTTTTACTTTATTTTAAAAAAAAGTTAAATGAGTCGCAATGCCCCTGTCACACACTTATATTTGATGTGTGATGTTGGGCAAGGCAGTTATTTGTTCATATTTTTCTTTTTCTTTTCTTTTCCCAGAATTCAATCAATTTGTCTAGCCTTAAAGATGAATATCAGCTTGTCTACGCACTCAAGATGTCGGCCTAAACCCTCCTCGTCGGGAGGGCTCATACGTGACACCACCGACAGAACTAGACACACCTTCTCAACCCTTCTGGACAAGGTAGGGAGGATCGTGGATAGGGCTACTAGGTATCCTCTTCGCCTACAACCTCTGTCGTGAGGAGGGCATCAACATTGACACCCTCAAAATCGATGATAACCACATCTTTGTGATAATTTCCTATCACACACCAACACTGTGGCATTGGAAACGCGAAGTGAAATGTATCAAATTCTTCCTATAAGAGACCAGAACCTGAGTAGTCTTCATCCATCAGCAGGCTAACTTAGCGGCCTTGGCCTTGGCGGAGCATGCCGCCTCCTTTAGACATACTGATGTATGGCCTCTTCCACCGGTGGTGAGAGACTTCACCTTCCTAGACACTTTAGGAGTTGGACATACTTGTGCATGATGTGTATGGTATAGATTTGTGTTTTTATGGATTCCTTGTATAGCTATACTTTTTGACAACACCACAATATAGCAAAACTTTTTGCTGTTCTGATATGGAAGAATTCCTACAAGATATACCAGAATCAATATCCATGGATGACAATTTTTCCCTTATTGTTGTTCCCCATGAAGATGAGATTATGAAGACCTTGCAAAAGATGGATTCCACATCGGCTCCAGGCCCGGATGGGTTCACTTTGTCTTTCTTCCGGGCTGCTTGGTCCATCATTGGTGAGGATTTTATGAAGATGTTGGAAGCCTTCTTTAGAGGACAGCCATGTTTTAGGGGTCTTTTTTGCTGCCGTATTCTACTCATACCGAAGGTGGACACCCCAAAAAGGTTACCGGAGGATTTCAGACCAATATCGATTGAGAACGTTGGCCTTCGCATACTTCCGCGAGTTCTCAAAGATAGGATGGCTCCCATGATGTTGAGATTGATTTCTAAGGTGCAAGGTGCTTTTGTCAAAGGGTCTGATATCACTCATCACGTCCGAATTGCGAAGGAGCTGATGCACGACATCAACAGGGGCCAAGGTACACCTAATGTAATTTTGAAGTATGATATGTCGAGAGCTTATGATAGGACTGACTGGAATGTTCTGCGAAGAGTATTGCAGCAATTTGGGTTTACAATAGAGATGGTGAATTTATTATTAAGCTTCTTTTCTAATACTTGGGCCACGATCACTGTTGGAGAAGAAATTGCTGGTTTTTTTCCGATTTGTAGAGGCATCAAGCAAGGATGTGCTTTATCACCTTTTCTGTTCATTCTGTTTGAGGAGATTCTATGTAGAAGATTTCTGAAACTAGAAGAAGAAGGACTCATTTCTAGATTTCAGATAAGGGGAGAAGCAGTTCCACCAAGTATCCTTTTATATGTAGATGATATTGCTATATTTTTCAATGCTGATCAAAGATCGATGGTGAAGGTTAAGGAAACCTTTGAGGCGTACGAACGGGCCACGGGGCAGCGTATAAACAAGACTAAATCCTCCTGTGTCGTAGGTGGGAATGATTTGGAAGTGACTGACAGAGTGGTTAATTGTCTTGATACGGGGGCAGCAAAGGATTCTTTAACTTATTTGGGCATTCCTATTTCTAAAGGAAGGATGAGACTTAATGACTTTGAATTTCTAATGAAGAAGATTGTTGGTAAATTCACATCCTGGAGGTCCAAACTATTATCCTTTGTGGGTAGGAGACTACTGATTGCTCATGTTCTGACATCTATTCCAGTATATACGGCGGCTGCGATTGGTATTCCAGCGGGGATTGTAGACCGTATTGAAAGCAAACTATCTCA
Organism: Alisma plantago-aquatica; assembly: GCA_963693085.1. Classification (NCBI taxonomy): domain Eukaryota; kingdom Viridiplantae; phylum Streptophyta; class Magnoliopsida; order Alismatales; family Alismataceae; genus Alisma; species Alisma plantago-aquatica. Next base: position 457,364,850 of record OY856412.1, read on the forward strand.
ATTCCTGTGGGCGGGCAAAGATGAAAAGCACAGAAAGGCATGGCTCAGTTGGCATAGAGTTGCAAGACCTTTTTCTCAAGGTGGACTTGGGATACCACCTTTGCGACTGATAAATGATGCATTTGTAGGGAAGGCATGCTGGGAGGTGTTGACGTCGGACTCATTATGGGCCGTGTTCTGTAGGAGGAAGTATGCTAACGTGGCAGGAGGTCGTGATAATGTTTACCCTGGTTCCTTGAAGCTTGGGCCCTATCCTTCCCCGTACTGGAAAAGAATCTGGGATATGATGTCGCGGGTTTTCCCTTTATGTAGATGGGTGGTAGGAAGAGGTGATATTTCTTTCTGGGATTCGTGGTGGTGCGAATAGCGGTTGGCTGATCATGCGAGATTTTCTAGCGACAGAAGACATTCCTTTCTTATTAAAGACTTTTGGATTGATGGACAGGGATGGGATTGGGACCTTTTGAAGATGGTTGTCAATAATGAGGGGCTGAATCTTATCCGTGATTCTAACACATGGATTGCTAATGAGGATGATAGGATGATATGGAGTCCGGGAATGCGAGGAGATTTTTCTATGAGATCGGTAAAGCAGGTTCTGATGCTTGATAGAAGGGAAGATCCTATTGGACTAGGTTCGATTTGGGATATTAATTTCCCTAAGGCTGCATCGTTCATTTGGAAATCTGCTAGAAGAGCCACGTCAACGGATGACAACATTAAAGATAAATGCAGTATCCCGTTAGTATCTCAGTGCAATTGTTGTGCGGAACCGCATGAGGAAAGCATTGAGCATCTTTTGTTTCAATGGCAAAATGCGGAGTTTTTCTGGGGCAAATTTGCTGTTTTGACAGGTATGGCGCCACCCACCAGTGTAAGAAATCTAATAGACACATGCGGTTTGGGGAAAAGGAAGAAACTTAAGGAATGGATAGCTGGAAATTTGGCGGTTTTAATCCCATACAGTATTTGGCGGCTGAGGTGCGAAGCAAGGTTTGAAGGAAAACACAGACCATTATGTCATGAATGGGAGTATGTTACTAGAGCACTGAATATTCAGCTGAAGGAAAGATCTTTTATGCTTGATTCTGATAACAATATTTATGACCGCATGAGGGAGGCCAACTTGGTGGAACCTAAAGTCACGATGAGGCAGATTAAACTGTTAAGATGGATGACGCCTGACCTACATAATCTTAAGCTCAATCTTACGATCGGGAAAGATAGAGACAACCGTGGAATTCCTAGAAGATGGGCGGCGGGAATTATTAGGAACCACAGGGCTGATATTTGCTTGGTGTTCAGAATGTGGATCAGGAGTACATATTACATCCTTGCGTACATGCAAGCATGTGCCATCGGCTTGAAATTAGCGAGAGATAATGTGTTGGGAATCTCGTGTGTTGAGCTTGATGAGGCTTATGTGTATGACATCATATGGAACAACGGAAAGGAACCATGGAGGTCGACATATTTTGTTCGTGAGTTGCGAGAGGAGATTCATGCTGCTATGATTTATGGGTCCCTTGTTCACAAGGTCATCAACTCGATACCTCGTGAACTAGGAAAATGGGGCAGCAGTTTGGATGAGCCTTATGTTTCTTCTGATATCCTGAATATGCCATGCAGAGTAAGAGGTATGGTGGCCTTGGAAAAGCGTCGTGTCCCGTACATTGTATTGCAGAAAACAGTGAGCTAGTCGGAGAAATAGGAAGGGGAGTACGATGGTTGTTTTGTTTTTTCCTTTTATTACCTGCGCCCGATATAAGCAGGAGCTGTAATTTTTTTGATGATTATGCCCACAAGAGGGGTGTGGGATGAATAAAATTGACCCCTGGCTTAACCAAAAAAAAAATAGCAAAACTTTTTGTAACATGCAACCTCTTTTTTTGCTCGGGGGAGACAAGATGAATGAATACATCCCTTTTAATTTGAAAAAAAAATGTTTAATGAGTCACGATGCCCCTATCACGCCCTTATCTTTGATGCGTGATGTTGGGCAGGGAAGCCATTTGTTCATATTTTTATTTTTATTTTTTTACTTGAAAGTCTTTTAATCTTTGAAATTTAGTAGAAATTAATTTGTAACTTAGAAAAAATATATAAAATATTTTTTGGATTCTTAAAACTAAATATTTCGATTGCTAGGGTTTTCAAAGGGTGAATCGGCCTTTTGTAGAAGCCAATTTTTAGGGTTTCATCATTTAGTTATAATTAAATATGATTAATCCTAAACATTACCCAAACTACTCTAAATATATTTGATACTATGGAATCAGGACTTAGGTCTTTTGGTTCATAATTAGGATTTATCAAATAAGGTATGTTGATAGACCCCTATTTTAATTAGGCAATTATATTGTGACTATAAAACCTATTTTCCCATTGATGAGGCTAATCTCTTGATATTGCATATATTTTTCTTGAATCCTATTGGATAAATCTTATTCAATTTAGTTGACACTAACAATGTCAACCTCTTATATTGGACTGACTTATCTCTTTAATCATCATATGATTGAGCATGTCATCAATGGTACTTTTATCATGATTTATATGAACTGAACTATCTCACCTTCTCTATTTATTAAGCATTTTGGATTTATTTGACTGGATGTATCTAGTGTAGTGGTACATTATGGGTTCCGAGCTGATTGTGCAATTGTTTATATATGGGTGACAGTGCTCACACCTAGCCCCAGGTGCTCTCACCTATTTTACACACTTTATATAGAGGAGAGGGATGTCTCACCTCCTTTCTAGGATCAAGATGTGGATGTGTCTTGGACATCCACATAGGTAGACTAGTCATATTATAACTTGCATGCGAACTTAATATTTGGGTTTTGACAATATATAAGGCAATAATTATTATTTTGGATAAATGTTATTCATTTCTAAGCCTCATCACTCCTGAACTTATACATTCTATTGTATTTTTTGTTCTACTTTCATTCCTTCTTATGAACGGGAATGACTTTGTTATTTGACCTTAACTATTATTGTTGAATGTTAGATTTTATAGCATACCAGCTTATGCTGATAAGTTTCTCTATTCTTTCTCCCAATCTGGGTGTTGTTCCCAACAACCCAGGTGTAGGTGCTCTAGACAAGGGAAATCAAGAGGAGATAGCACCACACTCATAGACTTTTGGGATAGCTTGAAGTGGAGGGGTTGACTTCTGCATATGGTCCTCATATCTAGTTAGTCTTACATATTTCTTTTTGTAATGTCACTCATCTTATTGAGAAATGAACAATGATGTAAAGAATAATAGTTTACTTTCCACTGTTGTGTACTCAATATGCTTTATGTATCATACATTTGAGATATAAAAATATACATGCTTTCCTTCATATGTTTTGGTGTGTTTAAAGGGTAATGGGTTTTGTTTCTCAATAGTAATGAGTGGATCCCCTCTTGGGTCCCACTCATTACACAACGTGTTGGCTCTCAAATTGTCCTCCAAAGGTTCCATGATCACTTTTTGCCAATTCTCCATCTCTTCCCCTCTTTCTTCTCGTGTCTTAGTTTTTGTACACGGAAGTCAGATTGTATCTCTTATGGCTACAACTCCCTTAGGTCATTAGTGGGACAATATGTAACGATAGTCACCAAACTGACAAACAAATCATTATAAACAACGGATTAACAAAAATCACTAAAATTTAAAACCATTTTGCAAGGAGATCCTTGTCTAGAAAACTTTTACTGAAAGATCCAAAACTCATACATATCATGATTCACATTATACAACATTGCTTCATCTCATTTCGAGGACAACATATAATAGTTGCTCTATCAAAACACATACTGGAGCAACATAAAACCTCGAGGCATTCAAGCCAAAATCTCATATCATTCATGAAACTAGTACGAACCAATTCCAAGGACCTGAGAGTACAGAGACGACACATAGGACTTCTATCTACAAGACATGATAGACAGTACACTCAACCTGAGTTGTCACTGCTGTCCCTATTGTTGTTGTTCTTTCTCTACAATACGGTCTCAATCCCCCTCGTGCACGTCCACCTAAAAAAATGTGGATTCCATGGGGTGAGACAATTGTCCCAGCGAGAGATATCACTCTCCGCCAACAATGTTATTATCATAGTTAAATAGTATTAAACTGAGCAGAGGATAAGAAGTTTAGAATATTCTCATCTTTTAAAGCATTGCAACTATCTATGATAGAGCAGTAAATCATTTATTCTCTTTATAAGGAATAGGAAGAACATGTATATCATTTACCCATCATACTATATCAACATCTCAAGCTTATCCTATGATACTCATTATCATGGTATGTCATCCATGAATCGTTCTCATTTCTATCTGTTGGCCTCAGCCAATATGCTAACCAGATATTGAATTGTACCAGTCATGTGAGTATACATCATCATATTCTATCCAAGCATTGGACTATGCCAATCCTATGCAACCATTCCAGGCATTGGACTATGCCAATCCTGTGACATTATTCCAGGCATTGGGTTATTACCAATCCTGTGCAATTATTCCAGGTATTGGGTTATGACCAATCCTGTGTTATTATTCTAGGCATTGTGTTATGACCAATAATGTGTTATTATTCCAGGCATTGGGATTTAACCAATCCTGTGTTATTATAGGCTTCATGTCTCTGCCAGGTATTGGACTTTAACCAATCCTGATTACACCGCCAGGCAGTGGACTCTAACCACTCATGATTACATGCTTCATGCCTCTGCCAGGTATTGGACTTTAACCAATCCTGATTACACCACCAGGCAGTGGACTCTAACCACTCCTAATTACAGGCTTCATGCCTCTTCCAGGTATTGGACTTTAACCAATCCTTATTACACCTCCAGGCAGTGGACTCTAACCACTCCTGATTACAGGCTTCGAGCCTTTGCCAGGTATTGGACTTTAACCAATCCTAATTACACCGCCAGGAAGTAGACTCTAACCACTCCTGATTACAGGCTTCATGCCTCTTCCAGGTATTGGTCCGTAACCAATCCTGATTACACCACCATGCAGTGTACTCTAACCACTCCTGATTACATGCTTTATGCCTCTACCAGGTATTGGACTTTAACCAATCCTGATTACACTGCCAAGCAGTGGACTCTAACCACTCCTGATTATAGGCTTCATGCCTCTGCCATGTATTGGTCCGTAACCAATCCTGATTACACTGCCAGGCAGTGGACTCTAACCACTCCTGATTACAGGCTTTACGCCTCTTCCAAGTATTGTACTTTAACCAATCCTGATTACACCGCCAGGCAGTGGACTCTGACCACGCCTGATTACACATTCGTTATGGGATATCAATCCCTTAAATTCATCATTTGTTTTCACATCCTTTTACTAGGCATTATACCCTGGGGCAAGCCATCATATCAATTCACATTCTTTATATAATACAAGTATTCCTCATGTCTCATTTTAACATATTCAAAGCACCATAGCCCTTATTTTGGCTATGACCATAATGCATGTATGACCAAGATTTCATTATTATCTTTGTAACCATTTATTATTATTATTATGTTACAGGGTTCCCATTTACCTAGTTTATTTTAAACATTACCAATTCTTACATCAATCTTTAGATTAATATCTTGTCACCTCTCATTAGGCAACAACTAAACACATGACTCACAAGGCCCATTAAACATCTTGTCACCTCTCACTAGGCAACAACTATTAGGGTTAGGGTTTACCCTTATTGCCGGATAGGGTTTCAAGTTCATATTATTAATTCAAACCCTAATTCATTGCTCCACACATATAGGAGCATACATTGATATCATAAGTATTCAATTATACTTATTTATTCTCATCATTTATCATTAAATGAATCATCAACACAAGGTTTGAGTTCGTCTCTCATCCTTACCAGGGTATGATTACATCATACTTTATTAACTTGGCTTAACCCTATCTCAAGGTATGTTAGCCAACACTTATCAAAGTGTATTAAACTTATTACATCTCAATGTAACAATTGACATAACACACTTCATGTGTTACTCATCCAAGTATATTGGATTTAAGGTGCATCAAGGTACATCAAACTTGAAATGTTGGATGTGATATCTATCATGTCTTGATGTATCACTTCCCTCATTACTTTTAACTTACTTAAGTTCATCAACTTATCTTGTATTAGGGTATTTCCCATCCTAATACTTTATGCACTATCCCATCACATTCATTCTGTAGTGTATTGATCATAAGTCATACATTTGAATTGTCCAACCATCATCAATTGATATGGACTCATCTCAGGTTGAGACATTATTGATATAAGGTTCTCCATTATCAACCACTCTAGGTGTTTTACCTATCAAGGTATTATCCACACCATTACTTGGTGTTTCACTCATCACTCCTAAGAGTATCTTGCCCTCACCTCTACAAGGTGTCTCGGGTTAAAGGTGTGCATATGTTCACCATATCGGATTATAGGTGTATAAGCACCACCATATCGGCTAGAAGTATATACACACCATTCATATCGGGCTAGAGGGGTTTATATGTGTTACCCATGTTGGGCTAGACATCAACTAGGGTTGTGTATCGGGCTACCATATCATGCAATAGCCTCATATTGGGTTACCCAAGTTAGGGTTTCATGTCAACTTACAAGTATTCATTTAACCTTGTATCATGCATGGAGTCTATACTTGACTCCCTATCGTGCAAGAGGTGTATACTACACCTCCATATCGTGCAACAATGTATTCATTCATATCCATATCATTCAAGTGAAGAAGGTGCATCATCATATCAGGTTAAAGGTGCTTACTTGTGTGCTTGCACCCGATATCACTTTTATAAGGTGATATCATCATCTTCAAGATCTAGACCTTTGTTCTAACTATTATAGTTCATGTCAACAGGACTAAGCAACTACTAGAACTCATAATTACATCAACTATTTCGGGAAATTTTGGAATTAAAAGTATATCATTAAATACAACAATTTAGGTGATGAATAATAACATGGCTGAGTTCAAGTTATATAACCCGCCTTAAGAACCACTTCAAAGCTTCAAGATCCATGTTCCTAAGGTTTAAGATGACTTTATTAAAGGTCCAAGGCTCGTTCACAACTCCTTCATATACAAGGAATCACCATGGATAAGCAATTGGTGAAGAAGAAAAGAAAGGTATATCATTACCCTAATTTCATGCTTCAATTCAAGCTTGAAGACAACTATAGCTTACCTTAGGGTTAAGTTTTGCGTTCCTTAGCTCCTTGGCTGACACCCTACAACTCTTGGGCAATATGGACTTCCTCTTGGCCGACACAACTTTGCTTGTGTCCGATACCCCCTCACTTGTGGCCAAAATCACTTCAATTGATCAATATCAACTTGCTATGGGCAATATCAACATGCTATGGTCGATATACTTGCTATGGCCGATACCCAAGGCCTATGCACGATACCCTTGTGCTCTTGCACGACATGCCACCCCTCTTTCACGATATGATACTCACTTTCACGATATGGTACTCACTTGGAGTCAAAACACTTCACTCTATGGCCGATATCACCCTATATGGTCGATATCACCTACTTGGGCGATATGGTCTTGCCATGGGTGATATCCCAAGGCCCATGCACGATACCACAACATCCCTTCACGATATGGGATCTATATGCACGATACCTTAGGGTAGGAGGGTGTTAAGGGTCGTAAAATTGCATCAAGGGGTGAAACTAGGGGTATATATACTTGTTGTTCATGAAGGAAGGCAAAAAGGAGGTGTCAACATTTTTTGCTAGTAGGTGCCACGTGTCATGCATGGGTGACACGTGTCCATGCATGCATCATCATATCTTGTCTTGAAAAACAGTTGAGGATCATCTAGAGATGCAAATTCATCCATTACTTATCCTTTTGAATAAAATATATCAATTAATTCATCACTTTTTGCACAACCCGATACAACTTTGTTAAGGAAGTTGTAACTCGATACAAACCACCTCCTTGAGGTGCTTTGCACAATATGGAATTTTCCAAGAGTTCCCAAAACGATATGAGGCTTTTCCTATGGCTCCTTGGCCGATAGGCACTCATATATAAGCTTTTCAACTTGATACAACTCAAGTTAAGCTTCCATATTCAACCCTTTTCTTGGTCATTTCATCACCAAGATTACCATCATTCATAATTGATTCAAACATGGTGTCTCATTCTGTAAGGACCCTGACCTGCGTTTAGGATTTACCCTGTTTGTTTTGCTTGATCTTGCTGCTTTGGTGCTTGCTAATCACCTTTAGTGGTGATTAGGGTTTGGTTGTGCTTTGTTGAGAGTTCGAGGGGCTACTTGCAAATAACCCAAGTTTAGGGTTTTGTGGGCAAGTTTGCCATCTTCCGAGATGTTTTCCCTCTTTGCTTCCTCTAGGGTTGAGAGGAAGGCTTGGGCTTGTTGTTTGAGTCCTTTGGGCCTGAGTTGAGCTTGTTTGGGCCTTGGAGTTCCTTGTTTGGGCTTGCTTGAGCCTTGTGTCGCCCAGGGCAGGTGGTGTGTCGCCCAGTTGCTTGGTGTGTCGCCCAGTAGCTCTTGTTGTGTCGCCCAGATGGCTTGGCTTGGTTGATGGACACATGGTGCACATCTTGGACAAGTGCCTTATGGCTTGCATGAGAGGTGGCTTGAGTTGGTGGACATGTGTCCCTTGGGTGGGCGACACATAGCATGGTTGTACCTTGGTTTCTCCTCCCCTTCTTCCTATATAGGTAGCTCTTCTCCTTGCCTTAGTCTCCTTTGGTCCTTTGGTCTCCCCTCCACCCTTGGTGCACGATACCCCTCTCCATCTTGCTTGTGTTGGCCGATATACTTCCTTGGAGCTGAAGTGGTGGCCGATACACCCTCCTGGAGCAGCTTGGTGGACGATAGCTTTGGAACTTAGAGTGCATCTTCTTCCTTGAAGCTTGGAGCTTAAGGCGGCTTGCATAGTTTCTAACCCTAACTCTCTTACCTCTAGCTTTAACCTTGTTACATGTTAGTAGACTAGCTTAGTTCCTTGCTTGAGCATCTTGCTTATGTACTTTAGTGGCCGATATCCCCCTCTAGGGTTTTAGGGTTCCTTTGTATACCTTTGCTTTCTAGGGTTCGGGGCTTCCTTGTGTTGAAGGTTGAAGATGACCTAGGGTTGGGCGATACCCCTTCCTTGTGAGTGTGTTGGGCGACACACTTGTCCCTAAGTTGAACGATATGAGTAACCTTGGGTTGAGCAACACCTTTGTCTCTGAGTTGGCCGACATGGTCCCCTTTGTTCTTGTGTTGGCCCACATGGTGACCATGTTGGGCGACATGGCACCTTGGGTGGACGATAGGATGAGTCCTTGTGGGTGGCTGATACCCTTGCCCATGAGTGGCCGATAGGGTTAATGGCCGATAGCCCTAATGGCCGACACCATGGTGGGCGATACCCTAATGGCCGACACCATGGTGGGCGATACCCTAATGGCCGATAGCCATGTTGGGCGATACCCTACCCTATGTGCATGAGTGTGATGGTCGATAGGGTTAGTAGAGAGTGTTGGCCGATAGGGTAGTAGTGGGTGATGGTCGATAGGGTTAGTGAGGTTGGCCGATACCCATGTTGGATGATAGGTTTTAGATGAGGGTTGTGAGGCTATAGTGAGGGTATGAGTTCCTTTGGTGATAATCTCTTTTGTGGTGGAAGAGGATGCTTATGCTTAAACCAAATAAAACGATGGTGGTGTTTGGGTTATCAACAATGTAATATGTTGCCTTGCAAATAATAAGGATGCTAATGGTAGTAACAATGATGTTAGCCCCATGTAATAGATGGATGATGTGACCCTTATGCTTAATTATTAACGATAATGAGAATGATGATAGTTACACTAGTAGGTTGTTTTATGATAATAATGTTGGTAATAATGATGCTAAGTGACAGTTATATTAAAGGTTGCCTCATGATAAAGATGACAATAGTTGGTGGCAATAGTAATGACCTTGTTAATAATAGTGTTGGTTCTGTATACTTAACATAATTTCTATATACTTTGATTGCTTGTATAACCTTGAGATTGAGAGTAAGCATCAGTATGGTTTGATTAATGATGTACTTAACATACTCGATTACCAAATAAGTGTAAAAATTGGTAATTAGATTATCTTGAATGATCTTTCATGATAGCGAGCATATGCCTTATGTTGAATCTACGATTATTGTGTACTCTAACCTTGCAGGTGATGTTTTAGCCATGAAAGGGCTATGTGACATATGTAATGAGTAACATTGCTTTGATAATTACTCTATAAGAGTATGCATGTGATATGTCTGTCCCATGATGATGAGGTGAGCCTTAAGAGACAATGGCAGTGCATGATGAAGGGTTGAGACCGTGTGGTATGTGATGATCCTTGAGATGGATCTGGATGGTTAGTAAGAGGCCAAGTGATAACATGTGATGTTGGATCCTTAAGATGGATCAGGTTGATATGAATAGATCATAATATAATGTTCTTTACTTTCTGTTATACCTTGCATGTCATACAACTTGGTTGAATCTTGCAATCCATCTAAAAGATACTAATTAAGCACAGTGAAATACATCATGTAGTTTGCCCTGGCCATAGATCCATCATCGTCAGGACTTGGTGATGGTGAAACAGGTTTTCCTACGGGTTAACCTGGAAGCGCATATTGTTGAATATGTGTAGGTTGCTCCTAGCCTGAAAATGAGGAGGTAAGAGTGTAACTTCGGTTGTAGACTCAGATATGTGTGTAGAGCATGGTGAACAGGCCCATGGCTCAGGATATGTGATGTATGGAGCATGAATACGTTCATGGCTCAGAGCACGGTGAACATGCCCGTGGCTCAGTTTTACTAGCGCTGAGACATGTACCAAGGCGGGCTAGAGAATGGGTAGCCTATGGAGCTAACCCTGTGGCTTAGACCACTTCAGCATGTGACTGCGGACCTGCTTGTGTCGCACTCATGTACACACCATGAGGTGGGAGGTCGTGGAGTCCGGCTCTTCCATTGACCTTGTATGGCACCGGCTTGGGTTTCGTAACCGAAGGTTGGATTTTAACGGTACGGTTCAAATCCTCAGGGCATAATAAAACGTAATACAGCCGTTTAGTATTTACTGATCAAATCAAACACGAAACATTGGTTGAGGCCTTGTTTGTTATACCTTGCAGGTTATGTGGCAATCTATCTTATCTTGATAATCAGGTTATGTGACATTATATTCTGTTCTAATAATCCTGTTACATGTTGATATACCTTATCTTGATAATCATATTATTTTGAAAGACATTTGGTTATAAGTTTTAGTACAGCTGGTATGCTTGCCGGTAAGAATGATCTTGCTATATATGTATAACTGCTTCCGATATATCTGCTCATATTATAATTGTTGTCATCGTTATTTTGCTGAGGTTCTGTAGTTGCGGTGGGGAGCTATGTTTCCCACTGGGACAATTGTTCAATTGTCTCACTCCGCTGGTTTACACCCTTTTTTAGGTGGTCAAGGTAGACGTGGTCGTGGTTGTGGTGTTGCGGACGAGCAGCTTGAGGAACAGTAGAAGGCAAGCGTTAGACATGCTGCTGTTTTGGATGTTTTGTAGTAGAGTCTAGAGTCATCCCTGTACTCTCAGGTCCTTGGCAGTGTTTTGACGATGTTTCACGAAGATCGTTCGATGATATCTGTATATCCTGCTGTTGGCCGGATGTGGGCCTTTATGTATATATGAACAGGTGGTGAACTCATGTGATGGATGGACAGCTGTTCCTGAGCTGTGGACACGTGTCAGATCTTGTGTATGTACATATTTATATGACATGTTTCTGTGCAGGATGAGGATTGGAAAGTAATAGTTTCACAGTTTATCAGTTTTCCGCAATCGGTTTTAATTAACCCGTGATTTTGATAATCTGTGGTTATGGTGTTTTCCGCACGTTTTCGCGTAACACCTCGTTATCTGTGTGATAATGGGATGTGTTGCCACAAGTTTTGGTATCAGAGCTCTAGGTTTGCTGAGTCTACAGGGATCTAGGACTAGGTTGAGTCTGTTCTTATGAGTTTTCCAGGTTATCTTACAAAAATCTTCTGCCCTCAGCGGAAGAAAAGCCAAGATGTCTGGAAACCATGAAGAACATGCTCCTGAGCTTAGTGACGCCGCATCGGTTGATGGAGCAGATGGACGGGCACATGAAGATCGGGTGCCTGAGGTCCCCCAACCAGACCCAGCCATACTTGAACACCCTGCCTACCAACAGCTTATGGGGCAGTTAATGGCTACGATGAATCTCATGGTTGAGCGATTACCAGTGCCTCCTCCGCGAGCACAAGTTCCCCATGGAGAAGCATTGGGTATTGGGAAGACCTTTGAGCGGCTTCGTCGAGTCGGAGCTTCAGATTATGCTGGAACGGCTAATCCAACAGATGCAGATCTGTGGCTGACAAGTCTTGAAAAGGCTTTCCGGATCCTCGACATCCCTGAAGCAGACAAAGTAAAGCATGTTGTCTACCTTTTGAAGGGTAGTGCTGGTCACTAGTGGACCATCGAGGAAGAGAAGCGGCCTGGTGAGGTGATCTGTTGGGAAGTGTTTCGGCGCGAGTTCGTCACCAGATACTTTCCGAAGATGTACCTGGATGAGAAGATCAGTCAGTTTGAGAAGTTGCGGCAAGGAACGATGAACATCACCAAGTATGAAGCTAAGTTTATGGATCTGTTGAGGTTCTGTCCTCACATGGCGGCGACAGATGATGAACGGATCAGACGTTTTGAGAAGGGTTTGAGTGCTGAGTTGACAAAACCTGTGTCTGCGCTGGAAAACCGAGAGCGGTTTGCTACGTTTGTGGAATCAGTTCGATGGATCGAGAGGACAGTAAGGGAGAAAAGAGAGTCGGTGTCTCTTAAAAGACCTGCTCAGTTTCAAGGACGAAGGTTTGGTGGCTTCAAGAAACCCAGGTTTTCAGCACCGTCAGTGATGAGAAGTGTTGGTGTACCATCTCAGTGGTCTTCGAGTAAGGGAAAAGGTTATGTTTCTTCACCATCTAAGGCGCACAGCTCAGCTTCGGTGGCAGTGACAGGGCGATCTAGGCCACGAGTTGACAATAGAGCATGTCATCTCTGTGGACAAGTCGGGCATTGGAAGTTCAATTGCCCGAATAGAGATGTTGAAGTGACGCAGCAACTGAGGCAGAGTTTCTAGAAGTATGAGAGACCACAGCCCAGTGGTAGCAGAGGACGAGGACGCGGTCAAGCGTCTCAAGCTGGATCATCTGCTCAAGGGAGCAGAGGTCGTGGACAGCAAGCTACGGCTCGATTCTATGCCATGAATCAGCCGGAGGCGATAGTCAACCCGCGAGTGGTGACAGGTCAGATGGAGTTATTTCATTCTGATATGTCTTCTTCTTGCTTTATATCTATTCTGGTTGACCCGGGTGCTACACACTCTTTTATCGCCTATAGTATGCTTGAAAATTGTCATCTACCTGTTAGTTGTAAGAAGGATAGCTTGTTGTTAGAAACCCCTCTTGATGGTTCCTCTTTGCTTCGAGAAGAGTGTCCATCTTGTGTTTTGTCTTTTTTGGGACACATCATTCAGGTGGATCTCATACCACTTGATATGCATGGTTTCGATGTTATCCTTGGGATGGATACCTTAGAGAAGTATAAGGTTGTCTTGGACTGTGGTTCCAAGCAGACGGTGTTTGATGTTGCTGGAGAGAAGTGGATCTTCCAGGGAGATAGGAAGATTCTTCCGACGTGTCTGGTGTCAGCTATGGTGGCAGATAGGTTGTTGTGACAAGGATGTGAGGCGTTCTTAGCTCACGTTGTGGATACCGTTGTGGATACCAAGGCGAAAGGCCTTAACCTTGAAGAAGTTTCAATGGTCCGAGAGTTTGCAGATGTGTTTCCCGAGGAGTTTCCTGGTGTTCCTCCACCCCGAGAGGTCGATTTTGAGATCAATCTGGTTCTGGGAACGCAGCCGATTGCACAAACACCTTATAGGATGGCTCCAGCAGAGATGGTAGAGTTGAAGAAGCAGTTACAAGAGTTGTTGGAGAAAGGTTTCATCAGACTGAGCACGTCACCTTGGGGTGCTCCCGTGTTGTTCGTTAAGAAGAAGTATGGTTCGATGCGGTTGTGTATAGACTACCGACAGTTGAACAAGGTCACGATCAAGAATAAGTACCTGTTGCCAAGGATAGATGACCTGTTCGATCAGTTGTGTTGTGCTACAGTGTTTTCGAAGATCGATCTACGGTCTGGATATCATCAGTTGAGGATAAATGCGGATGACATACCAAAGTCAGCCTTTAGGATGAGGTATGGTCATTTTGAGTTTGCAGTTATGCCGTTTGGATTCCGTTCTTAGATCAGTTTGTTGTAGTTTTTATAGATGACATCTTGATCTATAGTCGGAACCGGCTAGAGCATGAGCAACATCTTCGTCAAGCGTTGACTCTCCTTCGTCAACATCAGTTGTATGCTAAGTTTAGTAAGTGTGAGTTCTGGTTGGATGAAGTGACTTTCTTAGGTCATGTGATATCTGCTGAAGGAGTCAAAGTAGATCCGAAGAAAGTGGAATCCGTTGCGGATTGGGAACAGCCGAAGACGCCGACGGAAGTTCGTAGTTTCCTTGGTCTAGCAGGATACTACCGGAGGTTTATCAAGGACTTCAGTTCGATAGCTCTACCGATGACGAAGTTGATCAGGAAGGATGTACCTTTTGTTTGGAATGATCGATGTCAGCAAGATTTCCAAAGTTTGAAGGAAAAGCTAACCAGTGCTCCAGTGTTGATCTTGCCAGAATCTGGAAAAGGCTATGTTGTTTTCTATGATGCGTCTAAGAAAGGTTTGGGTTGTGTGCTGATGCAGGAAGATCATGTGGTTTCTTTTGCTTCGCGACAGCTTAAGAAACACGAGGAGAACTATCCGACCCATGACTTGGAGCTGGAAGCAGTGGTTCATGCGTTAAAGATTTGGAGACACTATCTTTATGGGGAAGTGTGTCAGATCATTACAGATCACAAGAATCTGAAGTACATCTTCTCACAGCAAGAGTTGAACATGCGACAGCATCGGTGGATGGAGTTGATCAATGATTATGATTGCACTATCGAGTATTATCCTGGTAAGGCGAATGTGGTAGCAGACGCGCTTAGCAGAAAGTTTTCTACTCCCAAGAAGGCACAGATGAGTTCTTTGGTATGCCATAGGCGGGACGTGTTGGTCTCCTTACGGTAGATGAACGTACAGATGGAGGTTTCCTCGTTAGCTGGACTTTTAGCACAGATGCAAATCAAGCCCACGTTGAGACAGCAGATCAAGGATGCACAACAAATAGATGATACAGTACAGCTAATCAGATCAGAGTTTGGCAGCGAAAAGCGTGATGGGTTCCATGAGTCCGAGGATGGAGTGGTTTGCTATCATAATAGGATGGTGGTTCCAGATGCTGATAATCTGAGGAAGTTGGTGCTCGAGGAATCACACACGTCGATGTATGCTATGCATCCAGGCGTCACCAAAATGTATCATAGCCTGAAGGACTTGTACTGGTGGCCCGGCTTGAAGAAAGATGTAGCTGAGTTTGTGGCTAGGTGTGCGGTGTGTCAGCAAGTCAAGGCTGAGCATCAAAAGCTGGCAGGTACGTTGCAACCTTTGCCTATACCACAGTGGAAATGGGATCATATAACTATGGATTTCGTAGTTGGTCTACCCAGGACAACTAAGAATCGTGATTCCATTTGGGTGATAGTGGACAGATTAACGAAGTCTGCCCATTTCATACCTGTGAAGACCACGTATACAGCTGAAAAGCTCGCTCGAGTATATGTGGATGAGATAGTTCATTTGCATGGTGTGCCAGCAACGATAGTTTCTGATAGAGGTCCTCAGTTTACAAGTCGTTTTTGGGAATAGTTGCACAGGGCGATGGGAACGCAGTTGAAGTTCAGTACCGCTTTCCACCCGCAGACAGATGGACAGTCTGAGAGAACTATTCAGACTTTGGAGGATCTTCTTCGTGCTTGTGTTTTGCAGTTCCTAGGCAGTTGGGACGTACATCTCAGTTTGGTAGAGTTTGCCTACAACAATAGCTATCAGCGGAGCATTGACATGGCTCCCTATGAGGCTTTGTATGGGAGGAAGTCCAAATCTCCTTTGTGTTGGTATGAATCAGGTGAATATCAGCTTTTGGGCCCTGAGTTAGTACAGCAAACGACAGAAAAGATCAAGGTGATACAACAACAGTTGAAAGCGGCACAAGACAGGCAGAAGTCTTATGCAGACAATCGCTGACGACCCTTGGAGTTCCAGGTGGGAGACAAGGTGTATCTTAAAGTCTCTCCGTGGAAAGGTGTGTTGAGGTTTGGCCGGAAGGGTAAGTTATCTCCCAGATATATGGGGCCTTACCCAGTCTTAGCACGTGTTGGCAAGGTGGCTTACGAGTTAGAGTTGCCTCCAGAGTTGCACAGGTTACATCCAGTGTTCCATGTCAGTATGCTGAAGAAAAGTCATCCGGATACAGGAACAGTGATACAACCAGTTGAATTTGAGCTTGACAAAGATGTGACTTATGAAGAGGGTCCTATGATGATCCTTGATAGAAGAGTCAAGAAGCTGAAGAGAAAGGATGTGGTTCTTGTGAAGGTCCTTTGGCATCACTGTGGTGTTGAGGAAGCCAAGTGGGATCTTGAGGAAGAGATGAGGAGGAAGTATCCCTCGCTTTTCTCTTCGGATTTTGGGGACGAAATCCTTTTGTAGAGGTTTATGGCTGTAAGGACCCTGACCTGTGTTTAGGGTTTACCCTGTTTGTTTTGCTTGATCTTGCTGCTTTGGTGCTTGCTAATCACCTTTAGTGGTGATTAGGGTTTGGTTGTGCTTTGTTGAGAGTTCGAGGGGATACTTGCAAATAACCCAAGTTTAGGGTTTTGTGGGCAAGTTTGCCATCTTGTGAGATGTTTTCCCTCGTTTCTTCCTCTAGGGTTGAGAGGAAGGCTTGGGCTTGTTGTTTGAGTCCTTTGGGCCTGAGTTGAGCTTGTTTGGGCCTTGGAGTTCCTTGTTTGGGCTTGCTTGAGCCTTGTGTCGCCCAAGGCAGGTGGTGTGTCACCCAGTTGCTTGGTGTGTCGCCCAGTAGCTCTTGTTGTGTCGCCCAGATGGCTTGGCTTGGTTGATGGACACATGGTGCACATCTTGGACAAGTGCCTTATGGCTTGCATGAGAGGTCGCTTGAGTTGGTGGACATGTGCCCCTTGGGTGGGCGACACATAGCATGGTTGTACCTTAGTTTCTCGTCCCCTTCTTCCTATATAGGTAGCTCTTATCCTTGCCTTAGTCTCCTTTGGTCCTTTGGTCTCCCTTCCACCCTTGGTGCACGATACCCCTCTCCATCTTGCTTGTGTTGGCTGATATACTTCCTTGGATCTGAAGTGGTGGCCGATACACCCTCTTGGAGCAGCTTGGTGGACGATAGCTTTGGACCTTGGAGTGCATCTTCTTCCTTGAAGCTTGGAGCTTAAGGCGGGTTGCATAGTTTCTAACCCTAACTCTCTTACCTCTAGCTTTAACCTTGTTACATGTTAGTAGACTAGCTTAGTTCCTTGCTTGAGCATCTTGCTTATGTACTTTAGTGGCCGATATCCCCCTCTAGGGTTTTAGGGTTCCTTTGTATACCTTTGCTTTCTAGGGTTCGGGGCTTCCTTGTGTTGAAGGTTGAAGATGACCTAGGGTTGGGCGATACCCCTTCCTTGTGAGTGTGTTGGGCGACACACTTGCCCCTAAGTTGAACGATATGAGTAACCTTGGGTTGAGCAACACCTTTGTCTCTGAGTTGGCCGACATGGTCCCCTTTGTTCTTGTGTTGGCCGACATGGTGACCATGTTGGGCGACATGGCACCTTGGGTGGATGATAGGATGAGTCCTTATGGGTGGCTGATACCCTTGCCCATGAGTGGCCGATAGCCCTAATGGCCGACACCATGGTGGGCGATACCCTAATGGCCGACACCATGGTGGGTGATACCCTAATGGCCGATAGCCATGTTGGGCGATACCCTACCCTTTGTGCATGAGTGTGATGGTCGATAGGGTTAGTAGAGTGTGTTGGCCGATACGGTAGTAGTGGGTGATGGTCGATAGGGTTAGTGAGGTTGGCCGATACCCATGTTGGATGATAGGTTTTAGATGAGGGTTGTGAGGCTATAGTGAGGGTATGAGTTCCTTTGGTGATAATCTCTTTTGTGGTGGAAGAGGATGCTTATGCTTAAACCAAATAAAACGATGGTGGTGTTTGGGTTATCAACAATGTAATATGTTGCCTTGCAAATAATAAGGATGATAATGGTAGTAACAATGATGTTAGCCCTCATGTAATAGATGGATGATGTGACCCTTATGCTTAATTATTAACGATAATGAGAATGATGATAGTTACACTAGTAGGTTGTTTTATGATAATAATGTTGGTAATAATGATGCTAAGTGACAGTTATATTAAAGGTTGCCTCATGATAAAGATGACAATAGTTGGTGGCAATAGTAATGACCTTGTTAATAATAGTGTTGGTTCTGTATACTTAACATAATTTCTATATACTTTGATTGCTTGTATAACCTTGAGATTGAGAGTAAGCATCAGTATGGTTTGATTAATGATGTACTTAACATACTCGGTTACCAAATAAGTGTAAAAATTGGTAATTAGATTATCTTGAATGATCTTTCATGATAGCGAGCATATGCCTTATGTTGAATCTACGATTATTGTGTACTCTAACCTTGCAGGTGATGTTTTAGCCATGAAAGGGCTATGTGACATATGTAATGAGTAACATTGCTTTGATAATTACTCTATAAGAGTATGCATGTGATATGTATGTCCCATGATGATGAGGTGAGCCTTAAGAGACAATGGCAGTGCATGATGAAGGGTTGAGACCCTGTGGTATGTGATGGTCCTTGAGATGGATCTGGATGGTTAGCAAGAGGCCAAGTGATAACATGTGATGTTGGATCCTTAAGATGGATCAGGTTGATATGAATAGATCATAATATAATGTTCTTTACTTTCTGTTATACCTTGCATGTCATACAACTTGGTTGAATCTTGCAATCCATCTAAAAGATACTAATTAAGCACAGTGAAATACATCATGTAGTTTGCCCTGGCCATAGATCCATCATCGTCAGGACTTGGTGATGATGAAACAGGTTTTCCTACGGGTTAACCTGGAAGCGCATATTGTTGAATATGTGTAGGTTGCTCCTAGCCTGAAAATGAGGAGGTAAGAGTGTAACTTCGGTTGCAGACTCAGATATGTGTGTAGAGCATGGTGAACAGGCCCATGGCTCAGGATATGTGATGTATGGAGCATGAATACGTTCATGGCTCAGAGCACGATGAATAGGCTCGTGGCTCAGTTTTACTAGCGCCGAGACCTGTACCAAGGCGGGCTAGAGAATGGGTAGCCTATGGAGCTAACCATGTGGCTTAGACCACTTCAGCATGTGACTGTGGACCTGCTTGTGTTGTACTCATGTACAGACCATGAGGTGGGAGGTCGTGGAGTCCGGCTCTTCCATTGACCTTGTATGGCACCGGCTTGGGTTTCGTAACCGAAGGTTGGATTTGAACGGTAAGGTTCAAATCCTCAGGGCATAATAAAACGTAATACAGTCGTTTAGTATTTACTGATCAAATCAAACATGAAACATTGGTTGAGGCCTTGTTTGTTATACCTTGCAGGTTATGTGGCAATCTGTCTTATCTTGATAATCAGGTTATGTGACATTATATTCTGTTCTAATAATCCTGTTACATGTTGATATACCTTATCTTGATAATCATATTCTTTTGAAAGACATCTGGTTATAAGTTTTAGTACAGCTGGTATGCTTGCCGGTAAGAATGATCTTGCTATATATATATAACTGCTTCCGATATATCTGCTCATATTATAATTGTTGTCATTGTTATTTTGCTGAGGTTCTGTAGTTGCAGTGGGGAGCTATGTTTCCCGCTGGGACAATTGTTCAATTGTCTCACTCCGCTGGTTTACACCCTTTTTTAGGTGGTCAAGGTAGACGTGGTCGTGGTCGTGGTTGTGGTGTTGCGGACGAGCAGCTTGAGGAACAGTAGAAGGCAAGCGTTGGACATGCTGCTATTTTGGATGTTTTGTAGTAGAGTATAGAGTCATCCCTGTACTCTCAGGTCCTTGGCAGTGTTTTGACGATGTTTCACGAAGATCGTTCGATGATATCTGTATATCCTGCTGTTGGCCGGATGTGGGCCTTTATGTATATATGAACAGGTGGTGAACTCATGTGATGGATGGACAACTGTTCCTGAGCTGTGGACACGTGTCAGATCTTGTGTATGTACATATTTATATGACATGTTTCTGTGCAGGATGAGGACTGGAAAGTAATAGTTTCATAGTTTATCAGTTTTCCGCAATCGGTTTTAATTAACCCGTGATTTTGATAATTTGTGGTTATGGTGTTTTCCGCACGTTTTCGCGTAACACCTCGTTATCTGTGTGATAATGGGATGTGTTGCCACACATTCATTCTATCTCCTCTAAATGATACATAGAGTAAGTAGGAACACTCTATAGGTGGTAATTTTCATATCAACCCCACATTTTGGGTATATTACAATTTGTACCAAAATTGGTGCACAAGGTACCAGCATTGTTCAAACAAGTTCAAACTTGGAATTTAGGCTTTCCACAAGCCACCACCCTACATCATTCTCTCTATAATGATGCTAAAACATATGAGGCATGTTCAACATGTGACATTTTTCATTATAGCCCCTCAATTTGGGTAAATTGCACTTTGGTCCAAAACAAAGGAAAATTGCTCAAACAGTATTCAATCGGGACCAAACTTGAAACATGAGTGTGTCACATGTTAACAAAGAACCTTAGAGGATTACATTAAAGATATAAACAACTTTATTAGCCAAAACAATTAGGGTTACCTCATAACCCAGGTCAGGGTCGTTACAAGTTATAAACCCCTAACAAGGATTTCGTCCCCGAAATCCCAGATAAAGGGAGACCGATATTATTCATACATCATCTCATCAAGTCTCATAACATATCAATGTCATGTTTATGCAAAGCCTAAACCCCTAACATATGATGTCCATGCTATATTATATAACCGATTTAATTTCACAGTTAACCACTCCAGGTGGTCAACATACTTTATCCGATACCAAATTCCCTTACCTTGGTATCCATTACATGTGCTGGAAACACATCACATAATCTTCTTTTGTTTATAAGTTGATCTATGATTAACTCAGATTTTTCCATATATCAATTAGGATGTGGTAGAAATATCCATGCCACAACTTCTACCTCATTAAGCTCTTTAGATTGTCTCATAATGACTACTTGATCAGAGTAATCAGAAAGATAACAATCTAAGAGTTCCATACTTACCCTGTCTTCAATAAATGAATACCTGGCCAGGGTATTCAAGAACTGAAATTAGGTAGTATGCATTTGTTTTATATTATGTTTCATACTTTAACATCTCTTTAAATTTGCTACTTAGTATCTTAGATTTTCTCTGGGTGTTTCTTTTACATCTCTTCCTTTTCTACATGAAGAGAGAAATTTCAAAACATATAAGAGAATACTAATCTGAATATAGATTCTCATCCTTCTTATCTCTTCCTCATGTCCTCATAGGACTAATTAAAGGAAGCTCAACAACAACTACCTTCTTATAATTATCACATAAAATCTAGAGAAGACATATCAGAATGAGAAAGCTCTATCTGATTGTCATCCCTCGCAGTCATCCACCAATTCTGGTTGACTCAAGCATAGAGTCCAACTATTTCATGTTGTTACTTTTTGCCTTTTTACTTTATTGGGATGTGACTTTTGTAAGCCCTATCGAGTCTACCTTGATTGTTGAGTCATTTCCTCCCTTTTTTTAAAGAAAAAAAAAGTTTAGTATGCTCAACATGTCCATGTCTTATCCTCATACCATAGTCTTATCGGTCTCATTACTGATATAGAAGCTAAGTCAGGAGTTCTTATAGGGGGAAAGTTAGGGCTTTTTCCTTTACTTAGTGATTACAACACTAGTGCACTAGACGTTTATTGCACTGGTGGTACCAAAAACTTTGGCTTTTTAAAACAGCTAGGAAAATGTCTCTAGAATTATAGAGACCTTTCCTTAATTCTCAGCTTATTGCCCCTCCTTGGGCACTGCCTTCACAGATATACTATCTGTCTAAACATATGACAGAGTCTACTTTCTTGCCATATGTTAATCTTTCCCACATTTTCCACTGTTCCAACATGACTATGTTGTTCAGGAACCCCTTCTAAAGCCCAAAGTTTCCACATTGAGGACTGGTAACCTAGGTTGTAATGTTACTATCCAGTCTACTATATGTATCACTATTATCCTAACCTGCCCAACAAGAGCATAAACATAGGATTCTTTATCCTGATCGGGTCATGATGGGAATTCTCAGGCATTCATTCTTCTCTTACATGATCCCTTGCACCCCTTCTTGGTGCAACAACATTGTTCTCAGCAATGTGGTCCTCGTGTTCTCCAGTCATTTTTAAACTTTATCCTTTCTTCTGCATAAGCAGAAGTCACTATAGGGTATATTGGAGGACAATAACACAGACTCAACACCTTAGTCCTATGTCTCTATAGACTCAGCGAACCTTAATCTCTGATACCAAACTTTGTAACGACAATCACCAAACTGACAAACAAATCATTACTAATTAAGCGGAATTAACATAAACAACGGATTAACAAAAATCACTAAAATTTAAAACCATTTTGCAAGGAGATCCTTGTCTAGAAAACTTTTACTGAAAGATCCAAAACTCATACATATCATGATTCACATTATACAACATTGCTTCATCTCATTTTGAGGACAACATATAATAGTTGCTCTATTAAAACACATACTGGAGCAACATAAAACCTCGAGGCATTCAAGCCAAAATCTCATATCATTCATGAAACTAGTACGAACCAACTCCAAGGACCTGAGAGTACAGAGACGACACATAGGACTTCTATCTACAAGACATGACAGACAGTACACTCAACCTGAGCTGTCACTACTGTCCCTATTGCAGTTGTTCTTTCTCTACAGTACGGTCTCAATCCCCTCATGCACATCCACCTAAAAAAATGTGGATCCCACGGGGTGAGACAATTGTTCCAACGAGAGATATAACTCTCCGCCAACAATGTTATTATCACAGTTAAATAGTATTAAACTGAGCAGATGATAAGCAGTTTAGAATATTCTCATCTTTTAAAGCATTGCAACTATCTATGATAGAGCAGTAAATCATCTATTCTCTTTATAAGGAATAGGAAGAACATGTATATCATTTACCCATCATACTATATCAACATCTCAAGATTATCCTATGATACTCATTATCATGGTATGTAATCCATGAATCGTTCTCATTTCTATCTGTTGGCCTCAGCCAATATGCTAACCAGATATTGAATTGTACCAGTCATGTGAGTATACATCATCATATTCTATCTAGGCATTGGACTATGCCAATCCTATGCAACCATTCCAGGCATTGGACTATGCCAATCCTGTGACATTATTCTAGGCATTGGGTTATTACCAACCATGTTCAATTATTCCAGGTATTGGGTTATGACCAATCCTGTGTTATTATTCTAGGCATTGGGTTATGACCAATCCTGTGTTATTATTCCAGGCATTGGGATTTAACCAATCCTGTGTTATTATAGGCTTCATGCCTCTGCCAGGTATTGGACTTTAACCAATCCTGATTACACCTCCAGGTAGTGGACTCTAACCACTCCTGATTACATGCTTCATGCCTCTGCTAGGTATTGGACTTTAACTAATCCTGATTACACCGCCAGACAGTGGACTCTAACCACTCCTGATTACAGGCTTCATGCCTCTTCTAGGTATTGGACTTTAATCAATCTTGATTACACCGCCAGGAAGTGGACTCTAACCACTCCTGATTATAGGCTTCATGCCTCTGCCAGGTATTGGACTTTAACCAATCCTGATTACACCGCCAGGCAGTGGACTCTAACCACTCCTGATTACAGGCTTCATGCCTCTGTCAGGTATTGGTCAGTAACCAATCCTGATTACACTGCTAGACAGTGAACTCTAACCACTCCTGATTACAGGCTTTATGCCTCTACCAGGTATTGGACTTTAACCAAGCCTGATTACACCACTAGGCAGTGGACTCTAACCACTCCTGATTATAGGCTTCATGCCTGTGCCAGGTATTGGTCCGTAACCAATCCTGATTACACCGCCAGGCAGTGGACTCTAACCACTCCTGATTACAGACTTTATGCCTCTGCCAAGTATTGTACTTTAACCAATCCTAATTACAGTACCAGGCAGTGGACTCTAACCACTCCTGATTACACATTCGTTATGGGATATCAATCCCTTAAATTCATCATTTGTTTTCACATCCTTTTACTAGGCATTATACCCTGGGGCAAGCCATCATATCAATTCACATTCTTTATATAATACAAATATTCCTCATGTCTCATTTTAACATATTCAAAGCACAATATCCCTTATTTTGGCTATGACCATAATGCATGTATGACCAAGATTTCATTATTATCTTTGTAACCGTTTCTTATTATTATTATGTTACAGGGTTCCCATTTACCTGGTTTATTTTAAACATTACCAATTCTTACATCAATCTTTAGATTAATATCTTGTCACCTCTCATTAGGCAACAACTAAACACATGACTCACAAGGCCCATTAAACATCTTGTCACCTCTCACTAGGCAACAACTATTAGGGTTAGGGTTTCCCCTTATTGCCGGATAGGGTTTCAAGTTCATATTATTATACAAACCCTAATTCATTGCTCCACACATATAGGAGCATACATTGATATCATAAGTATTCAATTATACTTATTTATTCTCATCATTTATCATTAAATGAATCATCAACACAAGGTATGAGTTCGTCTCTCATCCTTACCAGGGTATGATTACATCATACTTTATTAACTTGGCTTAACCCTTTCTCAAGGTATGTTAGCCCACACTTATCAAAGTGTATTAAACTTATTACATCTCAATGTAACAATTGACATAACACACTTCATGTGTTACTCATCAAAGTATATTGGATTTAAGGTGCATCAAGGTACATCAAACTTGAAATGTTGGATGTGATATCTATCATGTCTTGATGTATCACTTCCCTCATCACTTTTAACTTACTTAAGTTCATCAACTTATCTTGTATTAGGGTATTTCCCATCCTAATACTTTATGCACTAGCCCATCACATTCATTCTGTAGTGTATTGATCATAAGTCATACATTTGAATTGTCCAACCATCATCAATTGATATGGACTCATCTCAGGTTGAGACATTATTGATATAAGGTTCTCCATTATCAACCACTCTAGGTATTTTACCTATCAAGGTATTAGCCACACCATTACTTGGTGTTTCACTCATCACTCCTAAGAGTATCTTGCCCTCACCTCTACAAGGTGTCTCGGGTTAAAGGTGTGCATATGTTCACCATATCGGGTTATAGGTGTATAGGCACCACCATATCGGCTAGAAGTATATACACACCATTCATATCGGGCTACAGGGGTTTATATGTGTTACCCATGTTGGGCTAGAAATCAACTAGGGTTGTATATCGGGCTACCATATCATGCAATAGCATTTGCTCTTCTTTACTCATATTGGGTTACCCAAGTTAGGGTTTCATGTCAACTTACAAGTATTCATTTAACCTTGTATCATGCATGGAGTCTATACTTGACTCCCTATCGTGTAAGAGGTGTATACTACACCTCCATATCGTGCAACAATGTATTCATTCATATCCATATCGTTCAAGTGAAGAAGGTGCATCATCATATCAGGTTAAAGGTGCTTACTTGTGTGCTTGCACCCAATATCACTTTTGTAAGGTGATATCATCATCTTCAAGATCTAGACCTTTGTTCTAACTATTATAGTTCATGTGAACAGGTCTAAGAAACTACTATAACTCATAATTTCATCAACTATTTCAGGAAATTTTGGAATTAAAAGTAGACCATTAAATACAGTAATTTAGGTGATGAATAATAACATGGCTGAGTTCAAGTTATATAACCTGCCTTAAGAACCACTTCAAAGCTTCAAGCTCCAAAGCTCCATGTTCCTAAGGTTGAAGATGACTTTATCAAAGTTCCAAGGCTCGTTCACAACTCCTTCATATACAAGGAATCACCATGGATAAGCAATTGGTGAAGAAGAAAATAAAGGTAGATCATAACCCTAATTTCATGCTTCAATTCAAGCTTGAAGACAACTATAGCTTACCTTAGGGTTAAGTTTTGAGTTCCTTAGATCCTTGGCCAACACCCTACAACTATTGGGCGATATGGACTTCCTCTTGGCCGACACAACTTTGCTTGTGTCCGATACCCCCTCACTTGTGGCCAAAATCACTTCAATTGATCAATATCAACTTGCTATGGGCAATATCAACATGCTATGGCTGATATACTTGCTATGGCCGATACCCAAGGCCTATGCACAATACCCTTGTGCTCTTGCACGACATGCCACCCCTCTTTCACGATATGATACTCACTTTCACGATATGGCACTCACTTGGAGTCAAAACACTTCACTCTATGGCCGATATCACCCTATATGGTCGATATCACCTACTTGGGCGATATGGTCTTGCCATGGGCGATATCCCAAGGCCCATGCACGATACCACAACATCCCTTCACGATATGGGATCTATATGCACGATACCTTAGGGTAGGAGGGTGGTAAAGGCCGCAAAATTGCACCAAGGGGTGAAACTAGGGGTATATATACTTGTTGTTCACGAAGGAAGGCAAAAAGGAGGTGTCAACATTTTTTGCTAGTAGGTGCCACGTGTCATGCATGGGTGACACGTATCCATGCATGCATCATCATATCTTGTCTTGAAAAATAGTTGAGGATCATCTAGAGATGCAAATTCATCCATTACTTATCCTTTTGAATAAAATATATCAATTAATTCATCACTTTTTGCACAACCCGATACAACTTTGTTAAGGAAGTTGTAACTCGATACAAACCACCTCCTTGAGGTGCTTTGCACAATATGGAATTTTCCAAGAGTTCACAAAACGATATGAGGCTTTTCCTATGGCTCCTTGGCCGATAGGCACTCATATATAAGTTTTTCAACTTGATACAACTCAAGTTAAGCTTTCATATTCAACCCTTTTCTTGGTCATTTCATCACCAAGATTACCATCATTCATAATTAATTCAAACATGGTGTCTCATTCATTCTATCTCTTATAAATGATACATAGAGGAAGTAGGAACACTCTATAGGTGGTAATTTTCATATCAACTTCACATTTTGGGTAAATTACAATTTGTACCAAAATTGGTGCACAAGGTACCAGCATTGTTCAAACAAGTTCAAACTTGGAATTTAGGCTTTCCGCAAGCCACCACCCTACATCATTCTCTCTATAATGATGCTAAAACACATGACGCATGTTCAACATGTGACATTTTTCATTATATCCCCTCAATTTGGGTAAATTGCACTTTGGTCCAAAACAAAGGAAAATTGCTCAAACAGTATTCAATCGGGACCAAACTTGAAACATGAGTGTGTCACATGTTAACAAAGAACCTTAGAGGATTATATTAAAGATCTAAACAACTTTATTAGCCAAAACAATTAGGGTTACCTCATAACCCAGGTCAGGGTCGTTACAAGTTATAAACCCCTAACTAGGATTTCGTCCCCGAAATCCCAGATAAAGGGAGACCGATATTATTCATACATCATCTCATCAAGTCTCATAGCATATCAATGCCATGTTTATGCAAATCCTAAACCCCTAACATATGATGTCCATGCTATATTATATAACCGATTTAATTTCACAGTTAACCACTCCAAGTGGTCAACATACTTTATCTGATACTAGATTCCCTTACCTTGGTATCCATTACATGTGCTGGAAACACATCACATAATCTTCTTTTGTTTATAAGTTAATCTATGATTAACTAAGATTTTTCCATATATCAATTAGGATGTGGTAGAAATATCCATGCCACAACTTCTACCTCATTAAGCTCTTTAGATTGTCTCATAATGACTACTTGATCAGAGTAATCAGAAAGATAACAATCTAAGAGTTCCATACTTACCCTGTCTTCAATAAATGAATACCTGGCCAGGGTATTCAAGAACTGAAATTAGGTAGTATGCATTTGTTTTATATTATGTTTCATACTTTAACATCTCTTTAAATTTGCTACTTAGTATCTTAGATTTTCTCTGGGTTTTTCTTTTACATCTCTTCCTTTTCTACATGAAGAGAGAAATTTCAAAACATATAAGAGAATACTAATATGAATATAGATTCTCATCCTTCTTATCTCTTCCTCATGTCCTCATAGGACTAATTAAAGGAAGCTCAACAACAACTACCTTCTTATAATTATCAGATAAAATCTAGAGAAGACATATCAGAATGAGAAAGCTCTATCTGACTGTCATCCCTCGCAGTCATCCACCAATTCTGGTTGACTCAAGCATAGAGTCTAACTATTTCATGTTGTTACTTTTTGCCTTTTTACTTTATTGGGCTGTGACTTTTGTAAAGCCCTACCGAGTCTACCTCGATTGTTGAGTCATTTCCTCCCTTTTTTAAAAGAAAAAAAAAGTTTAGTATGCTCAACATGTCCATGTATTATCCTCATACCATAGTCTTATCGGTCTCATTACCGATATAGAAG
This sequence comes from Alisma plantago-aquatica, assembly GCA_963693085.1. Lineage (NCBI taxonomy): Eukaryota > Viridiplantae > Streptophyta > Magnoliopsida > Alismatales > Alismataceae > Alisma > Alisma plantago-aquatica. The sequence continues at coordinate 457,393,710 of OY856412.1, forward strand.
CTAAGTCAGGAGTTCTTATAGGGGGAAAGTTAGGGCTTTTGCCTTTACTTAGTGATTACAACACTAGTGCACTAGACGTTTATTGCACTGGTGGTACCAAAAACTTTGGCTTTTTAAAACAGCTAGGAAAATGTCTCTAGAATTATAGAGACCTTTCCTTAATTCTCAGCTTATTGCCCCTCCTTGGGCACTGCCTTCACAGATATACTATCTGTCTAAACTTATGACAGAGTCGACTTTCTTGCCATATGTTAATCTTTCCCGCATTTTCCACTGTTCCAACATGACTATGTCGTTCAGGAACCCCTTCTAAAGCCCAAAGTTTCCACATTGAGGACTGGTAACCTAGGTTGTAATGTTACTATCCAGTCTACTATATGTATCACTGTTGTCCTAACCTTCCCAACAAGAGCATAAACATAGGATTCTTTATCATGATCGGGTCATGATGGGAATTCTCAGGCATTCATTCTTCTCTTACCTGATCCCTTGCACCCCTTCTTGGTGCAACAACATTGTTCTCAACAATGTGTTCCTCGTGTTCTCCAGTCATTTTTAAACTTTACCCTTTCTTCTACATAAGCAGAAGTCACTATAGGGTATATTGGAGGACAATAACACAGACTCAACACCTTAGTCCTATGTCTCTATAGACTCAGCAAACCTTAAGCTCTGATACCAAACTTTTTAACGACAGTCACCAAACTGACAAACAAATCATTACTAATTAAGCGGAATTAACATAAACAACGGATTAACAAAAATCACTAAAATTTAAAACCATTTTGCAAGGAGATCCTTGTCTAGAAAACTTTTACTGAAAGATCCAAAACTCATACATATCATGATTCACATTATACAACATTGCTTCATCTCATTTCGAGGACAACATATAATAGTTGCTCTATCAAAACACATACTGGAGCAACATAAAACCTCGAGGAATTCAAGCCAAAATCATATATCATTCATGAGACTAGTACGAACCAACTCCAAGGACCTGAGAGTACAGAGACGACACATAGGACTTCTATCTACAAGACATGACAGACAGTACACTCAACCTGAGCTGTCACTGCTGTCCCTATTGCTGTTGTTCTTTCTCTACAGTACGGTCTCAATCCCCCTCGTGCAAATCCACCTAAAAAAATTGTGGATCCCACGGGGTGAGACAATTGTTCCAGTGCGAGATATAACTCTCCGCCAACAATGTTATTATCACAGTTAAATAGTATTAAACTGAGCAGATGATAAGCAGTTTAGAATATTCTCATCTTTTAAAGCATTGCAACTATCTATGATAGAGCAGTAAATCATCTATTCTCTTTATAAGGAATAGGAAGAACATGTATATCATTTACCCATCATACTATATCAACAACTCAAGCTTATCCTATGATACTCATTATCATGGTATGTCATCCATGAATCGTTCTCATTTCTATCTGTTGGCCTCAGCCAATATGCTAACCAGATATTGAATTGTACCAGTCATGTGAGTATACATCATCATATTCTATCTAGGCATTGGACTATGCCAATCCTATGCAACCATTCCAGGCATTGGACTATGCCAATCCTGTGACATTATTCCAGGCATTGGGTTATTACCAAACATGTTCAATTATTACAGGTATTGGGTTATGACCAATCCTATGTTATTATTCTAGGCATTGGGTTATGACCAATCCTGTGTTATTATTCCAGGCATTGGGATTTAACCAATCCTGTGTTATTATAGGCTTCATGCCTCTGCCAGGTATTGGACTTTAACCAATCCTGATTACACCTCCAGGTAGTGGACTCTAACCACTCCTGATTACATGCTTCATGCCTCTGCTAGGTATTGGACTTTAACTAATCCTGATTACACCACCAGACAGTGGAATCAAACCACTCCTGATTACAGGCTTCATGCCTCTTCTAGGTATTGGACTTTAATCAATTTTGATTACACCGCCAGGAAGTGGACTCTAACCACTCCTGATTACAGGCTTCATGCCTCTGCCAGGTATTAGACTTTAACCAATCCCGATTACACTGCCAGGCAGTGGACTCTAACCACTCCTGATTACAGGCTTCATGCCTCTGTCAGGTATTGGTCAGTAACCAATCCTGATTACACCGCTAGACAGTGGACTCTAACCACTCCTGATTACAGGCTTTATGCCTCTACCAGGTATTGGACTTTAACCAATCCTGATTACACCACCAGGCAGTGGACTCTAACCACTCCTGATTACAGGCTTCATGCTTGTGCCAGGTATTGGTCCGTAACCAATCCTGATTACACCGCCAGGCAGTGGACTCTAACCACTCCTGATTACAGGCTTTATGCCTCTGCCAAGTATTGTACTTTAACCAATCCTAATTACAGTACCAGGCAGTGGACTCTAACCACTCCTGATTACACATTCGTTATGGGATACCAATCCCTTAAATTCATCATTTGTTTTCACATCCTTTTACTAGGCATTATACCCTGGGGCAAGCCATCATATCAATTCACATTCTTTATATAATACAAATATTCCTCATGTCTCATTTTAACATATTCAAAGCACCATATCCCTTATTTTGGCTATGACCATAATGCATGTATGACCAAGATTTCATTATTATCTTTGTAACCATTTATTATTATTATTATGTTACAGGGTTCCCATTTACCTAGTTTATTTTAAACATTACCAATTCTTACATCAATCTTTAGATTAATATCTTGTCACCTCTCATTAGGCAACAACTAAACACATGACTCACAAGGCCCATTAAACATCTTGTCACCTCTCACTAGGCAACAACTATTAGGGTTAGGGTTTCCCCTTATTGCCGGATAGGGTTTCAAGTTCATATTATTATACAAACCCTAATTCATTGCTCCACACATCTAGGAGAATACATTGATATCATAAGTATTCAATTATACTTATTTATTCTCATCATTTATCATTAAATGAATCATCAACACAAGGTATGAGTTCGTCTCTCATCCTTACCAGGGTATGATTACATCATACTTTATTAACTTGGATTAACCCTTTCTCAAGGTATGTTAGCCCACACTTATCAAAGAGTATTAAACTTATTACATCTCAATGTAACAATTGACATAACACACTTCATGTGTTACTCATCCAAGTATATTGGATTTAAGGTGCATCAAGGTACATCAAACTTGAAATGTTGGATGTGATATCTATCATGTCTTGATGTATCACTTCCCTCATCACTTTTAACTTACTTAAGTTCATCAAATTATCTTGTATTAGGGTATTTCCCATCCTAATACTTTATGCACTAGCCCATCACATTCATTCTGTAGTGTATTGATCATAAGTCATACATTTGAATTGTCCAACCATCATCAATTGATATGGACTCATCTCAGGTTGAGACATTATTGATATAAGGTTCTCCATTATCAACCACTCTAGGTGTTTTACCTATCAAGGTATTATCCACACCATTACTTGGTGTTTCACTCATCACTCCTAAGAGTATCTTGCCCTCACCTCTACAAGGTGTCTCGGGTTAAAGGTGTGCATATGTTCACCATATCGGGTTATAGGTGTATAGGCACCACCATATCGGCTAGAAGTATATACACACCATTAATATCGGGCTAGAGGGGTTTATATGTGTTACCCATGTTGGGCTAGAAATCAACTAGGGTTGTATATCGGGCTACCATATCATGCAATAGCATTTGCTCTTCTTTACTCATATTGGGTTACCCAAGTTAGGGTTTCATGTCAACTTACAAGTATTCATTTAACCTTGTATCATGCATGGAGTCTATACTTGACTCCCTATCGTGCAAGAGGTGTATACTACACCTCCATATCGTGCAACAATGTATTCATTCATATCCATATCGTTCAAGTGAAGAAGGTGCATCATCATATCAGGTTAAAGGTGCTTACTTGTGTGCTTGCACCCAATATCACTTTTGTAAGGTGATATCATCATCTTCAAGATCTAGACCTTTGTTCTAACTATTATAGTTCATGTCAACAGGTCTAAGAAACTACTAGAAATCATAATTGCATCAACTATTTCAGGAAATTTTGGAATTAAAAGTAGACCATTAAATACAGTAATTTAGGTGATGAGTAATAACATGGCTGAGTTCAAGTTATATAACCTGCCGTAAGAACCACTTCAAAGCTTCAAGCTCCAAAGCTCCATGTTCCTAAGGTTGAATATGACTTTATCAAAGGTCCAAGGCTCGTTCACAACTCCTTCATATACAAGGAATCACCATGGATAAGCAATTGGTGAAGAAGAAAATAAAGGTAGATCATAACCCTAATTTCATGCTTCAATTCAAGCTTGAAGACAACTATAGCTTACCTTAGGGTTAAGTTTTGAGTTCCTTAGCTCCTTGGCCAACACCCTACAACTCTTGGGCTATATGGACTTCCTCTTGGCCGACACAACTTTTCTTGTGTCCGATACCCCCTCACTTGTGGCCAAAATCACTTCAATTGATCAATATCAACTTGCTATGGGCAATATCAACATGCTATGGCTGATATACTTGCTATGGCCGATACCCAAGGCCTATGCACGATACCCTTGTGCTCTTGCAAGACATGCCACCCCTCTTTCATGATATGATACTCACTTTCACGATATGGCACTCACTTGGAGTCAAAACACTTCACTCTATGGCCGATATCACCCTATATGGTCGATATCACCTACTTGGGCGATATGGTCTTGCCATGGGCGATATCCCAAGGCCCATGCACGATACCACAACATCCCTTCACGATATGGGATCTATATGCACGATACCTTAGGGTAGGAGGGTGGTAAAGGTCGCAAAATGGCACCAAGGGGTGAAACTAGGGGTATATATACTTGTTGTTCATGAAGGAAGGCAAAAAGGAGGTGTCAACATTTTTTGCTAGTAGGTGCCACGTGTCATGCATGGGTGACACGTGTCCATGCATGCATCATCATATCTTGTCTTGAAAAATAGTTGAGGATCATCTAGATATGCAAATTCATCCATTACTTATCCTTTTGAATAAAATATATCAATTAATTCATCACTTTTTGCACAACCCGATACAACTTTGTTAAGGAAGTTGTAACTCAATACAAACCACCTCCTTGAGGTCCTTTGCACGATATGGAATTTTATAAGAGTTCACAAAATGATTTGAGGCTTGTCCTATGGCTCCTTGGCCGATAGGCACTCATATATAAGCTTTTCAACTTGATACAACTCAAGTTAAGCTTTCATATTCAACCCTTTTCTTGGTCATTTCATCACCAAGATTACCATCATTCATAATTGATTCAAACATGGTGTCTCATTCATTATCTCTCCTCTAAATGATACATATAGGAAGTAGGAACACTCTAGAGGTGGTAATTTGCATATCAACCCCACATTTTTGGTAACCCCACATTTTGGGTAAATTACAATTTGTACCAAAAATGGTGCACAAGGTACCGACATTGTTCAAACAAGTTCAAACTTATAATTTAGGCTTTCCACAAGCCACCACCCTACATAATTCTCTCTATAATGATGCTAAAACACATGAGGCATGTTCAACATGTGACATTTTGCATTATTGCCCCTCAATTTGGGTAAATTGCACTTTGGTCCAAAATAAAGGAAATTGCTCAAACAGTATTCAATCGGGACCAAACTTGAAACATGAGTGTGACACATGTTAAAAAAGAACCTTAGAGGATTATATTAAAGTTCTAAACAACTTTTTTAGCCAAAACAATTAGGGTTACCTCATAACCCAGGTCAGGGTCATTACACAATACCCCACTTAAAGATCTGAACCGTTAGATTTCATATTATAATATAGTTCGTCAAATCTCCAGACTCAGTACTACCAACTTGATTCGGTACCACCAAGTTCTCTCCTTCTTTTTATGATTGGGACTGGGTCGATACTACCAAGTTGGGTGTCAGTAATATTGACATGTTGTTGGATCTCTCACATACCAAGTGTCAGTACCACCAAGATAGGTATTGGTACGATCGAGTCATCATCTCGAAAGCACTAAAATGGCTTTGATAGATCAATATTCTCTTGTCACTTTGTTGACTTTGTGGTGTGAACCTTGTTGGTAGCAGAAAGATGCATCTCAATAGAACTGACTCTATCTTCAAATACACTTTGTACCTAAGGTTCCAAAAGCAAAATCATGATATAAGACTAAATATGATAATTTGTAAAATAATTATGAAAAATGTAAAATTTATGCACAAAGGTTTCTCTGGTCATCATAATATGAGCAAAAATACGTATAAATGATGAATGCACAAGATTTTACCTAAACTGGCCTATGCAATAAGGATATAACTTGTGTGCATCATAGGACTCCCTAAATACAATGAGCTCTTTGTCTCACAATGAGATGGTCAAAGGAGTGTTTCTAGGTTAATAGTGAATGCTAGAAGTAGAGAGGTGAGAGGAAGAGTGACTATGATGTTTGGGGGTACTCTCAGGCCATTCTAACATTTAGAGATCCCATGTGGAATCCTTGTAAAGGTTCATGCCAAGCCAATTGGGTGAAGTCACTTCGGGTTGTCGGAACAAAGTTGAGGTCACCAGTGGCGGTGGTGGATCTCCATTGTGAGTTATAGATGTCTTCAAGAGCTAGTGAATAACAACTATAGTTTTGGGAGTTGGGAAGATACTAGAGATGTCTTATATAGGCTTGGGGTTGGGGGGAGGTGTCATTAATTAACCTAATATCTTTCAGAATGTTTGGTATTCAACCCAAAACTAATTGGAAATAGGTGAAGGGACCACACACCTTATAAGCCCAGGAACCAACCCAAAACTTAGAGGTGCATGACTATTCTAACATCCCCCTCAAGCACAACCACTTTTGTGTGATTGCACTTGTTATTTTAGGTAGGGTGTGGTCCTCACATGTTTCATAGGGCCTGCTGTGATACCATATTAGAATGTTTGGTATTCAACCCAAAACCAATTAGCAATATGTGAAGGGACCACACACCTTATAAGCCCAGGAACCAACCCATAACTCATAGGTGTGGGACTGTTCTAACAATTTCATGGATTCTCTTTGATAAATGGGCATTATCCCTAGGATATGAGATAATGTCCATGCTAAGGGTTGTTTGGCTCATTTTGATCTCATAGAGCCAACATAACGAGAATCTTGTCAACCGATGGTTTGTGGAGAGAGATTAGGGTTGGGGTTGAGTCTGGGTCTTGTAAAACTCTTGTTGCTAGGTAGATGATGGTCGTGAGTTGTGTGATCACTGAATGATGTCTAGGTTAAGCGGTTCATGCAGATCACACCCACAAGTCCAGGCCTAGCCCAAGAGTTAGGTCTTGGAAATTATCTTAATCCAATTTGGATTGGATTTATCCATTAATTTCCAAGTGTATAACTAATCTTCTAAAAATCACCTAGGTCTGTAGAAACCTCCAATTGACAACAAATTTTAGGACTATCATTAGAATATCATTTTCTTGGTTTAGTCAAAAGTTGTGGCCAAAAAAGGAAAGGATAAAAAACCCTTTCTTTTCCTTTCAAGTGATTTCTTAATTTTTTCCCAACTCTCAAATTAATTCATTATCATCTCAATGTTTAGGTTTATCCTCAATTAATTGTTATTCATCATTGGTATAGACTTTAGACTCAAACATGTTTATTTGCTATCTAACACTTGGTGTTCAAGGAAAGAGTATATAATTATTCAAAAAATTACCCGTATCATAGACTGACTTGGAAACTTATATAACTTTGTTCATGCTCTCTTAATTCAATTACAACTCATCTTAAGTTGTTATTGATATGTAATAAAGGCATAAAATTTTAATCTAGAACAATTGCATTTCATGGACTTATTTGGAAACCAAATACACATAATTTAGACTTTAAAAGGACACATCAATAGTTGCATTCATTAAAATGAAACTCATCAGCATCTCAAAATCCCATGTCGTGTTGGGTAGACGCTAACTCACATGGAATGTAAGATGTTGGAGCTCATGTGGAACAAAATTGACCAGCCAAAACTATTGTTTTGGGTAGGGCATGCCACCGTATTGGACACTTCTCAACTTTGTGATTTTATTGCAACTTTGACCTTTGGAGAACGACCATTATGATGGACCACAATCATTCTGAGGGCTTTGTATGCACTACACTTTTTCAAGTGTTCTTCCATGGAGTCTTTAGTTCTAAGTAGTTCTTGAGCACTTGGAGTATGTTAAAGATGATCTTGGTGGATTTTTGGGATACTCCACGTATGGTAGTGTCATTGGATGTACCTCTTTCTTCTCCTTCCATCAATTAGCGTTGAAATACCGATGAAGATATGCAAAAGACTACATAACTACATATTAACATAAAATGGGAAGAACTTCAAATACACACATTCTAACTATCTTAACATGAATAGTAAGAAAAATGACAACAGATGGAGACCGATGATAGGGTTTCATTGTAGTCTATTTCCAATGATTTTGATATCTTGTCAATATGAGGAGTGAGTTGATGTATTTGAGTAAAATTCTCAATGTAATCAAGGAAGTGCACTTCTTATTTCTCACTGGGTTTCTTCAAATAGTCAAATTCCCTAAATTACAATTACTTGAAGTCCAAGGATTACTTTCCTATTTGCAAGGTCAATATCCCATCTTTGTAATCTATGATTTCTCTTGTAGTGGAAAGGCAAGGCTAACAAAGATGACATGATAAAATGAATCTTTTTGATGTCCATCATCACAAAGTCACACGAGACATAAGAATTCCCCACTTTTACATGCACATCTTCCACAATAACTACTGCTTTATTCATAGTCTGGTAACTAGATCACCATCATGTAGGTAACATCTCAATAAGTCCAAGCCTTTTGCTGAGACCATAGGGCATGGTAGAAATGCTCTCTCCTAAATGTAAGACTTTAGGTTGTCTTTTTTTAGAGCGAGCTGCTTTAAAGATAAATCAAATGCGAAGTTTGATTTCTAGATGCAAACTAGGATGAAATGTGACTAAAACTAGGATGAATAATCATGCATAGATTGGTTGTCTAACTCAATTATGAACATTCTACTTTAGCCTTTTATATTAGTTGGGCACTAACATATTTCCTATTGTGAACGACTAGGTGTCTTGAAGGAAACTTTAATTTTATTTATAAAGTGGGGATCATGTTCATCCTTGTACCACCACACAGAACAAATATATTTCATAGAATTTGAACCAAGAACCTCTTATTCACTAACAGTAAGACAATCAGGGTAGGCATGCTTCAGTATGACCTGGTTGAATTTAGAGCACCAAACCAAATAGGTTACAATAGTTTGGGAATTTGTTGACCACATAAAAGCCACTCTCATGTTTGCCGTTGTACTTTTGTAGTTTGGGAATCTGTTGACCACATAAAAGCCACTCTCAAGTTTGCCATTGTACTTTTGTAGTTGGTTTCAGTCTTATCGAGTTTCAAATTAACATTATATAACACTAACTAGAGGCACATTCGAAAGCAACTCATGGCTTCAAAATGAGTCTAATGAAGGATCATGCCAATATAAATGTCAAATTTATAGTGCTGCATAAGTCTAGTTTTATAGTTAAGATCACAAAACAATTAGTACTTACATATCTTTTGTATCAACAATAAGAAATACATGCACAAGAAATTAAGATCTAGCTGTAACATAAATATGATATAGAAGTATAGAATATACTGAAGTTACATATGAAAAATATGCATAAAGTTGAGATTAAGCAGTTGTATTGAATCCTAAAAAGAATTCTTAATTCAAAATCGAGAAAATAAAAAATCTCCAGCAATAACCGAAAGACTGGACAAAGAAGGCACAACGATAAGAGATGAGTAAGATGACACCTACTCTTTGCTCTAAGGCTAACAAGGTTCGTTTGTTTGAGAGCCTCCATAAAACAAATTGTATTGGGCTCCGAGTTGAGTGTGAGCCTCCCTCTCCCATTATTTAGTTAATAATATGTTTTATCGTTTTGTTATATTTAAGATATAAAGTGAGATATGATATAAACATAGTTTGATATGTAAATCTCTAGAAGGTAAAAATATTTAGTTATGTTAGACATATAAAAATATAGTGATATTTACATAATGGTTTAATACAATACAAATGGCCACAACGCCCCCCCTAAATGAGACCATACTATTAAAGGTTGGGTAACCGTTACAATACCCTTTGAATTCACCGTGAGCTGTTGACTTGTATCGGGTTGGGATTGGCAAGCCCGAACCTAATCCAACTCACTTTTGGATTTGAAACAACAGGAACAAATTCGAGGATTGTTCTGGGTTCGTTCTCATGCGGGCGCCGAAACTCTAACAGCAGCCGTAAAGCCAGGGGAGAGAGCGTCCCCCCTGCCGCAAGTAGGGCTTCGTCGGGACTCTAACAGAGCGCGCCCTACCAACCTCTCAGGCTGCTGCACGAATTCTCCCTCCCTTCTCCACGACGCGCGGGCATAGAGCTGATGGATCCGCGCGGCTGCCTACCCTAGGGAATCACCTAGTTTTCGAGCTCCCCTCCCTTTTCTTCTCCGACTTCTCTGGATCCCTAGCCACCAACGGCTGTGGCTCTTTCATCGGTTCATCTTCGGCGGCTTCTCTCCTGCGGTTGCAGTGGATCGACATTAACAGGACTAGCAGTTTCAGCAAGTCATGGACGAATCCGAGAAACGAAAGCAGAGGTTGCAGGCAATGCGGATGGCAGCTGCTGCACAGACCAAGCCTGCGGAAAATCAGAATCTTTCTGGCGCCTCAAGCCATCAATTGCTTAACCCATTAGCTGACCCTGCTTTCTCGAATGCTGACAAGTCCCCTTCAACCCCTAGATTCGATTTCTACACGGACCCTATGTCTGCCTTCTCTGGAAACAAAAAAAGGGGAAGCGCTACTGGTAACAATAACATGCCCAATAAGCTCCCGTCACCTGGTTATGACGCATCCAGAGGTCTTATACCGTCTCCTTGCTCAGGTATCAATAAATTCAACCGCAATTTATGCTTTTCGAGCTGTAGACTAAATTTTACGAAATACTTTTTAGGCATACAACACGCCCAACAGGTTTGGCATATTGCCGTTTCCTTTTTAGAATCCGTATGTAAATGTATTTAGGTAATTCCCCAAATATACAAAGCTGCAAACAGAAAGCTTATTGGCCAAAAATATGAAAACCGGTCATATGTGGTACAAAATCAACTTGCTCGCATTGAGGTATCTCGCTGCTAGGTAGGGTGGAATAGTGCGAGGTGGATAATTTATCTGCCTTTGGCTTTTCCTAGAGAGTAATAGAAGAATACCAAGTCAGCTCCTCCCATTACGATATGTTTGGTACGCGGTGAATGAAGGGAAAGGAAAGGGAGGGGAGGGACACTTATATTATTGTATTTGGTCAGCATGGGGAGGGGAAGAGAAGGAAAACATGAAAATTAATGTAAATATAAAAAGTAATAGTAACGTGAAATGTCGGTGATATAAAATACTTTTACATATAATAATTTCTAGTTTATATATTTATTCACATATATTATTTTAGAAAAATATTTTTATATAAGCAGTGACAACAAATGAGGCTGCCAATACTTTCTGGATGGCAAAGCCTAAGATAAAAAAATAAAATTATAAGATGTGGATAAAGGCAACATACAATTTTATTTGTTTTGAGTTGAAACCACCACACAATAGATATTTTTTAATAAAGTGAGAATACAAATTTTTATATTTAAAATTGTGGTTATAGAAGTAACTTCTTCTATATTTATGTATTTATAACAAACTTTTCCATGTAGCTAGGTACTTCCTGCTATACTTCAACCTGTTTTCTCCAATTATTTATATTTTTTATTTTTATGTTTGTATAGTAATCTCAAATTTTCAACTTTTCTACTAAAAATATAATCTTTTAAGTTTTCTTATATGTCATGCATAAATTTTTATTTTAGTTTCTTTTTTGTTTTGTTTTTTCAGATGTTATGATCTACTCCTACATCAATCCATATGTCCAACTAAGTGATGTAACACATTCCTGACATACTACTTCTCTATTCATATTATTTGTGGCCAATATTAATATTTCTTGCCACATCATTTATATTTTTTTCTCTCTTTTTATATTTTTCGATGACCTTTCTAATATACCGCCAAGTCTTTTTCCTTCCCCTTGTCTCTACTCCGATTCGATGGGGGAGAGAATGGGAGAGAAGTGGCTGAAAATACACTTACTTTGTTCCCCTCCATTCCCCTCCCTTCCCCATCACTTTGTGCAACCAAACAACTCTAGTCTCTTCCCCCTCCCTTCCTTTCCCCTCCATTCACTGCGTACCAAACAAGCCCTTAAAATATCCATTAGCTGAATGGTGTAAACTTGCTTGATTACCAGAGAGTAATCCCACAAAGTCAAAAATTAACTATAGTGATCTGAGTTCCTTGTGGAAGGACTGTGCTTATCAAGGTTGTTAGACTCGAACCGGTCAGCGAACCGTTGAGGCCTCTGGTTTCTGATTCACTGGTTCAATCGTTGACGTCAGCATGACATCACCAATAGTTTAAAAATATATAAATGTCTTTGATACTCATAGAAAATATCCCTGCAAAAGTTATGAAACATGAATAATAGCACAACTGCTCACAATTTGATAAAAAAACCAAATAACTAATATTATTCTATTCATAGACATTTATATACCAACATTTATACAGTATTCCATATTCATTAAAAAAAATGGCAGCAACAATACATTTACTTGCTAAGTGAGAGAACCGGCCGGTTGGGCTAAAACTGGATCAGTTCACCGGTTCAACAAGTCGGTTCATCGGTTTGATGTCGGTCAGACTTCATTTCCGGCTTTTGGAGGGGACCGACCCGGTAGAGTGACTGGTTCCCGGTTCAACTGGCCGGTCCGGTTCGGTTTTGATACCATGGTGCTGATACATTTATAAGTGAAAACTTACCCTTTAGAGCTGAAATACGACCCTGATTACTCATACTGCATGATTTTGGTATCAACACTTTGCAAGAATTGAAATTTTTTGGTTTCATAAGGAAAAGAGAGACGCAATAAAATAGTATCCACTAAACCAGCAAGTTCCTGGGCCAAAAAACCCAACAGAACATACAATTTCTCTCCCCACAGGAAAAACAAGGAAAACAAAGAAGCACAACCTTCCCTATCCGAATTCTTAACTCCCTCGACTCCTTATTCCCATTCTTTTGGGCATGAGAACTTTCATCTGGCTTCTTGAGTCCTTAATCTGACCACCATCATATATTTACAACTTAAGGACACATTCAATTTCAACATTTGTCAAATGTCCAATTCTAGAAATAGACTTTTGAGCTTAGATGTAATTTTTTGCAAATCACCCACCAATTAGATAGTCAAACTTATGGATTTACCTTACCTACACACACGCAATCATACGTGCATGCGCACACATGTATATATATAATTTAATTATACATAAATCAGTGTTTCAAAAAATGTTTCATGCGGCCGCACATGCAGTTCGGGCCCCTGACCGAATCACATATGGAAAATTGGTGCCTAAAATGGACAATGGCCGCATATATGGCTGCATAGCCGCATATAAGGCTGATTTATCCCCAATTTTTGAATGGTCAAACTGCAAAGCTGGCATTTTTTAACATCAACCCCTATTCTTCATATAACTAAAACCACCACCTACATTCATCCAAACTTCTGCTTCCATTTCCTCTTTTTTAACATTAGATTCATCTATGGTTGTTATACATTTGGTTCATTATTGCATATTTGTATATATTTAAATTGTGTTTGTTTGCATATTTGCATCTAAAATATGTAATTCTACAAATTAAATATGTAATTGTATGATTATTGTATATTTATATAGATATAATAATAAATAAAAATAAAAATAAAAATCGCATATACTTCAACATCTACTCCCGCATACCGCATAAACTCTATTCGATGACCTCTCCGAATGCATACTGCCTTTTAAAATTATGCAATAAATTTATTTTTTTAAAGTTGCCTAGGCTTAACTTTAAGGTGCCCACCGGTGGGGCCTTGTCGCCTTAACAAACGTGCTTTTAAGTTTCCTGTGGTCCACCTACATTTATTCATCGTTTCATAAGTAGTTTGGCCCTAGACATATCTACTAGATTCTCCTATCACGTTTCATATGTTGTATATAAAGTTCAGTCACAACATGGATTATTACTTTGAGTAAAGAAGAATGTACCTACCATATTTCAAGCCTTTTGCTTGGCTCCAAAGAACATTTGCTTAGGTTTGTTTGTCAAGCCTCACTATTTCATACTTGGATCGTAATTGTCACCTTTCAACCTTTCGCTGATAGAATGAAAGAGTAGCATTGTTTCCTTCTTTCTACTTTTAGGTTGAGTTTGGATGAGATCTTGTAAAACCATGGTAGTTGCCGTTTAAAATGAGAGCACATCGTTTAAGATTTGTAACTCGTAACTACCATATGGTGCTGGGCATTTGTTGGACTTCTGTAATCACCTTAAAGTCTGGGGGACTGAACACTGCTGTCCATCTCTGCCATTTCTTCTCCTTCGCTTCTTTTCCACAGGTGTCTTGACACAACTGGTAGCAGGCCTGTCCCTCTGCCAACCCCTGATATTTTATAAAATCACATGTACAGATTAACAAACTACCAGGATTCATAAGGCCCGCTTCCAAATCACCCCTTAAAGTAGACAAGTCTTCTTCCTCTAAGTCAATAACATGAGTTGAGCTCTTTTGCCATAGCGGCCAAAACGTCTTGAAATCTATGTACCATTGTTTATATTTAGGATTATGAGTCTTCATATGCCTGCTGAAACATGTGGTGTGAATTGCTGCATTACCACATTTTAGGATAGATTGTCATCATTAAAATCTAGAAGAAGATCCTATAGGTCTTACACTGTATTGTCTCAGATAAGCTTTGTTGATGTCATGCTTTTGAGCTAATCATATTTTTTCTTTGCCTTTTACGCTTCTTGAAGTCATTTCTAACACTCACGATACACTTGGTATGCATTTCTAACACTCACGATAACAACACTTTTGCACCACTCACAATATGATTCTTAAAAAAACTACTTCATCTATAGTGGTTTTACAATAATGGCTTAATGCCCATTGCCTTTGTCCTAGGAATAGGTGTGGAATGGTTCCACGTAAAACTACACACACTTCTTTGCTCCCCCTTTAGCCACCCGGCCCCACCCCTCAGTGGAAGACCTCTTAGATTCAATATATATGTCATATTACACATTAAAAATGACATGAAAAAGCTATAGAAGCAAAATAAATTGATGCACGAGTATAAGTAAAAAGGCAAATAAGTAGAGAATGCTATATTACCAGACACCCGAAGAATCCACCACTATACGTTTCTTCAAAAAATTTGAATTCTAAAGTCAGAATTATTTTTGAAATTCAATATAAGATAATTAGTGACAGTCAAAATTATTTTCAACTTTTATAAGATACTACAATATAGAGCTACATATATATTGAGAAGAACGATGAAGAAAAAAGAGTGCTTAGGGTTGCACTATGAGTGCACCCTTCTATTATAGACAGAACAATCCCGTCACTGTACCGGCGTCGATAGTATCGACACTAGGTCAGGTAGCGAGACAAATACAATGCTGTACCTGCACCAGTGTCGATAGTATCGACACTGGGTCAGTATTCAAATAAAGGAAAAACATAACAAAAGTATATTATCTAACACTCCCCCTCAAGTTGGAGCATAGATGTCAATCATGCCCAACTTGTCCACAAGAACGCAGAAGTGCTTCTTAGCCAGTAGCTTGGTGAAGATGTCAGCAACTTGGTCTTCAGATTGAGTAAAGGGAGTACAGATGCGTCCAGACATGATGGCCTCACAGATAAAGTGACAATCAACTTTAATATGTTTAATCCGCTCATGAAAAACATGATTACTAGCAATAAAGATAGCTGCCTTGTTATCACAGTGCATAGGAACATGATCAGAAAAAGGCACATGAAGTTCCTTTAGAAGAGATTGCACCCACATAAGTTCACAAGCAATATGAGCCATAACACGATACTCAGCCTTAGCACTGGATCGAGCCACTACATTTTGCTTTTTGCTCCTCCAGGTGACTAAATTTCCTCCTACATAGGTGCAATAGCCAGAAGTTGACTTCCTGTCTGTCTTACTACCAGCATAGTCAGAATCAGAGTAGCCTTCAAGAGAACAGTGACCACGCCTTTTATAGTGTAAGCCTTTACCAAGAGAATTCTTCAAATATCTTAGAATATGACATAAAGCTTCCCAATGACATTGTTTAGGCTTATCAAGATAGCGGCTAACTAGACCAACTTCCGTAGAAATGTCAGCTCTAGTAACAGTGAGATAAATCAACTTCCCAACCAGACGTCTATATCTTTTACTGTCTGGGTACAAAGGTGAATCAACATCATCCCAATTCACATTGGGGTCAAGCGGTGTGTCAGCAGGTCGAGCTCCAAGCATACCTGTTTCCTGTAGAAGATCAAGGACATACTTCTGCTGTGACAGAACAAGAGCATTAGAGGTCCTTGAAACCTCAATTCCCAGAAAATACCGCAGTTTTCCCAGATCTTTAGTAACAAAATGTTTACAGAGATAGGCTTTGGTTGCATTAATTTCAGAAAAATCACTGCCGGACAGAATGTCATCAACATATACAATAAGAACAACAATACCAACAAATGTCTTCTTAACAAACACATAATGATCAACATGAGATCTGAGAAACCCACAAGTAGACAAAGTGGTGCTCAGTTTATCAAACCATGCACGAGGGCTTTGCTTCAGTCCATAGATAGATTTCTTGAGGCGAAAGACTTTATGTGACCCCCCCTGAGCAACAAACCCAGGTGGTTGCTCCATATACACTTCCTCCTGAAGATCACCATATAGAAATGCATTCTTGACATCAAGTTGAATGAGAGGCCAGTCCAGATTAACATCCACAGACAGAAGAATTCGCACGGAATTCAGCCGAGCAACAGGAGAGAAGGTTTCAAAATAATCAAATCCATAAGTCTGAGTGTAACCTTTCACCACAAGACGAGCTTTCAGGCGTTCTACAGTTCCATCTGGATGATATTTAACAGTGTAAACCTAGCGGCAACCAACTGGTTTACAGTAAGAAGGAGGATCAACAAGATCCCAGGTACCCCTGTCAATGAGAGCGGCCATCTCCTCTGTCATGGCTTGAGTCCATGCCTGACTTTGTAGAGCATCCCCAACATTTTTGGGTATAGAAATGGCAGATAAAGCAATAACAAAATTGCGAACATGAATACTCAGATGGTCAGTAGAAACATGATTAGCTATATTATGAGATGTACAAGATCTAGTGCCTTTTCGGAGAGCAATAGGTAAATCTAGATCAGAAAATACCTCTGTGGGCGCTGGACCTTCAGAAGGAGAAGATTGGTGTGTGGGGGGGTCTTCAGCAGGAGTAGGTTGTGCAGCACGATTTCTGCGTTGATATACACGTAAAGGAGGAGTAGTATTTGTCTCAGGCTGTTCAGTATTGTTATCAGAGTCACAAGTCACAGGCAGAGGTGCAGAAATCAAATCCGAGCTCAGATGTGTCCCCTTAGAGGAATATTATGGAGTATCTTCAAAAAACACCACATCACTACTCAGAAACCATTTTCTTGTCTCCGGATGATAACAACGATATCTCTTCTGAATCCGTGAGTACCCCAAAAAACACATTTCGCAGCTCTAGGGGACAGTTTATTTTGATTAGGACCAAGCAACCGCACAAAACACGTAGACCCAAAAATCCGCGGAGGAACAGAGAAAAGTGGAAGACTTGGTTGAAGAACCTGTACATGTATTTTATCACCAATGACAGAAGACGGCATGTGGTTTATTAAGAAACATGCAGTAAGAATAGCTTCCGGCCAGAAATGTTTGGGAACATTAGAATGAAGCATAATAGTCCTGGCAACCTCAAGAAGATGCCTATTTTTCCTTTCAGCCACACCATTCTGTTGGGGGGTATACGCACAAGAGGCTTGATGAATCGTCCCCACAGATTTACAAAACACCTCAACATAGCTTTGAACAAATTCTAATGCATTATCAGTTCTGAAATTTTTAATAGGCATCGAGTACTGTGTTTTAATTTCAGCAAAGAAGAATTTAATTGTAGGCACTACTTCAGATCGGTTTTTTAACAGAATTAACCATGTAGTCCGAGAATAGTCATCAATAAACAGAATAAAATATTTATAGCCAGATAAACTAGGAATGTGACATGGTCCCCACACATCAACATGTACTAAATCAAACAGAGCAGTACTAGCAATCTGAGATTTTTTACGAAAAACAGATCTAGTTTGCTTGCCCAATTGACAAGCTTCACAATTAAATACAGGCATACGACCACCAGGTAACACATGTTTTAACTTTGCTGCTGACGGGTGTCCAAGTCGAAAATGCCACTGTAATGCAGAAACGGATGCTGATAAAGCAAAAGCAGAAACAGAATTGCTGAGCAGTCGCAAATCATCCAGGTAATAGAGTCCATCTGGTCCTTCATACCCCCAACCAATCTTTGTCCTTGTGCGAAGGTCCTGAAAAACACATTCACCCGGAGCAAATGTCAGACTGTAGTTAAGGCCACGAACAAGTTTGTTGACAGATAATAGATTTAAAGGAAAATTTGGCACATATAAAGTAGAATGTAGAAGGATGCGGGCAAAGACATCCCCAATGCCAGAGACCGCATTCTTGGACCCATCAACAAGCATCACAGTAGACTTAGTGCGGGGTTTAAGTAGATTAGAAAAAAGAGAACGGTTGCCAGGAATATGAGACGAGGCGCCACAGTCGATCACCCATTTTATATTACCAGTAGAAGAAGAAGAGGCACTCAGAAAGGCAGAGTCACAACCAGAGTATGTGGCTGCGTGAGCACCAGACATCCCAACCGATGAAGATGAAGCAGTCCGCTCCTGTAGTAACCGCTCCACCTCGGAGCGAATAAAGTCAGCAGTGGCTTTAGTCGAAGAGGCAGTAGGAGCAGTCGGAGTAGTACCCTCTGTAGCAGCGTTGGCCCATGCAGGAGTGCCGTGTTTCTTCCAACATTTGTCTTTAATATGATTGTTACGGCCACAGAAATCACAATACCGCTGAGGAGCGGTTCCAACAGATGAATCAGTAGACGAGCCACGGCCAAAAGTACCGCGACCAGAAGATCCTCGACTTCGACCAGGAGCAGTAGGAGGGCGGCCGCGACCGCGACCCCTGCCACCCATGGCAGCAAGAGCAGTGGGGTCAGCTGTATCAGTAGACAGGTCAGTAGAAGAGGCCGACAGGTGTTGAAGGCTCTGAAACACACTCTCCAACGTGGGCAGTGGGTCGCCGGCAAGGATCTGGTCAACCACTCCAGCATAGGAGTCAGGAAGACCACAAAGGAATTGGACCACCTGAAGTTCCTGTCTCTGGCGCTGCATGGTGGCCAAGTCCGTGGACAAAGGATGTAATGTCTCAAGTTCAGCCCAAACACCTTTAAATGTGGAAAAATAGTCTGCAATGTCCGATCCAGTAAACTGCAGGCGAGCGAGCTGTTTGTTTAGATCAAACACCTTCTTCGGATTCTTGCTGTGAGAGTAGGTGCTCGCAAGCTGGTCCCACATCTCTTTCGTCGTCGGAAGGTGCAAGAGAGTTACACTGATGCCAGTCTCGCTGCTGTTCAGAATCCAGGTCATCACAGTAGAGTCATCCTTGACCCAATCATCATAGATCTTTTTATCTTTGGACTCGGCAGTGGCAGGTGGAGCATGTGGCGGATTCTCGGTCAGATGGGAGTGCTTTCCTTGGGATTTTGCAAAAATCTCCATGGAGCACACCCAGTGTTGATAGTTGCGGCCGTCGAGTTTCACGGTGGTCACCTGACGGCGGTAGTCCTCATGTGAAGAAGCCATCCGAGCAGCAGAGAGTCGGGTCCAAATAAGAAGCAGAAAACAGTAGCAACAGGAGACCGTCTAGATCCGCCAACTAGTCGGTAGCAGACAGAGCAGAGATCCACAGAAGGATCAACCTACATAAGAGCTACGCCTAGACGCAGCAAAGAACCCGACGACTCAAGAGCCGACACAGGCAGATAGAAAGGGAGAAGCACTGAAGCCTGTCAACTCCCCAGACAGAAGTAAATCAACGATCCGCCGAAGACAATCAACCGGCCAGTACGTGCACGAAAGAAGAGATCAAACAGATCTGGCCACGATCAACCAAAGATACGTCACCGTTGCCCGGAGAGGAGCACGACTGCGGCGACTAGTCGACCAGCCGGCGGCTGCAGCAGCAGCCTGTCGCGACGCGGCGGGAAACGGTCGGCGGCGGCCGATGCTGGGGGGGGAGGTGGGGGAGGAGGGAGGGAGGGGAAAAGAAGGCGGCTAACGTGCCTGCCCTGATACCATGAGAAGAACGATGAAGAAAAAAGAGTGCTTAGGGTTGCACTATGAGTGCACCCTTCTATTATAGACAGAACAATCCCGTCACTGTACCGACGTCGATACTATCGACAGTATGTCGATAGTATCGACACTAGGTCAGGTAGCAGGACAAATACAATGTTGTACTTCGATAGTATCGACACTAGGTCAGGTAGCGGGACAAATACAATGTTGTACCTTCACCAGTGTCGATAGTATCGACAGACATGTCGATAGTATCGACACTGGGTCAGTAATCAAATAAAGGAAAAACATAACAGAAGTATATTATCTAACATATATCAAGCATATTCCATTAGTATATACTTAAATAGTAAAAGCCGCGCAAACCAATTAGTTTCAATTTTATTTCATGAATATTCATAAACAATAAATTACACAAATATTCAATATATATATATAATATTATTAGTATTTGGTATATTTTTCTCTTTAAAACCAATGAACACTAGTTTCTAGATTATGTATGTATAGTTATTACTTTACTATTACAAATATTACAGAAAAAACTCATCTAATTACTAATTATAGTTGATCTACGAGATAAGTTCAAGTTTTATATATGGTTAGATGCCATTGACATGGAACAAAATTTTGATCGAAGTTGCAAAATTTCACTCTAATTTTTTTTTGCAATCGAACATCGAAACGTCAACACACAGGAATTGGTCCGCAATTTCGCAAAAATTTCGTAGCTACAGTCAAAATTTCACAAAACAGGGGGTATTTCGGTGCAAAAAATTTCAGTTTGGGCCTTGATATTGCGAAATCAGTGCAGAATACAACGCCTATTTTGCGAAACAGTGTTCTGCCGATTGGATTTGCTGGGACTTTTATTTTTTGGCGATTTTTTGTGATATCTTGCTCTCGAAGGCTGCTCTATTTGATTCTAAGGTATGTAACCCTTCTCCCTAGTCCATCTACTCCTTCTATCTTTACCCCCGTTTAGACATATCTTAATAAATACTCCGAAAATCCAAAATTTCTAAGCGACATTTCTCTTAAAAAACTCAAGATCTCGAAGTGAACTTGTAAATCTAAGAAACAATAGTGTGAAATACGTATATATATACTTATTTTGAAAATCTAATCAATATATTTCGTATTTATACACAAAATGGATAAAAAGCTTTTTATATGGAAGTTCTTATATTTTTGTATTTTTCACTTATGTAACCCTAAATGTATTATAATAGTAGCCTTATACAAAATATTAAGTATAAGTTGTAACCCTAAATATTTTTTAATTTTTTTCACTTATGTAACCCTAAATATATTATAATAGTAGACTTATACAATAAATATATTAACCTACAATATTGTAACTTGTAAGTTGTAACTTAAGTTTTAAAGTCTTGTACTCTAGTTGTTTTAACTTGAAGTTTGCAAGTTCGTAACAGTCTGTCTAACAGACTTGACAATTCTGTTCATTTTTGCACTCACTCATCAAGACATGATTCCCACCCTAACCTCTAAACATATAAATTTATTATATAATCTAGTGTGTCTATGTTTAAACGCCAAAATTTACTCAAATATGCAATAATATTTCATATTGGAAACCTCTAAACATATAAATTTATTATATAATCTAGTGTGTCTATGTTTAAACGCCAAGATCTACTCAAATATGCAATAATATTTCATATCGGATGTGGGGGACCCCCCACATATCTAATATGAAATATTATTGCATATTTGAGTAGATCTTGGCGCCCCACATATCCAATATGATATATTATTGCATATTTGAGTAGATCTTGGCGTTTAGATCGTCCTGGTAAATTTTCATGATTTAATTCGCCTATTTGGTTGTCGAAATCGTTAGGGCCGTAAATATCAAAATTTCAAAAAATTTCTGTTTTTGGGCCTTAGACATGACATTGAGATCGGACATTTAATTCTATGGCCATTGAGCATGTAGATATAAGGTTTTGATGTATTTTTGTCATTTAAACTCAAATTAGGCAAGAGGGATAAAATGGACGGGAATTGTAGAAAAATGTAGAGTTTGCCTTTAATGAGGTGGATTCTAGCTTCAACGGATAAGACTCTCTTTCCCTCTCCACTTTAAATTACAGCACTTGCATTTTTTTGTAGCAATTGTTGTATAACAAACTTTTACGAACCGTCCTTAAGTGGGGCAGTTTACACAAGTACTAATTGGTCTTTTTAGTAAAGCCAAGCTAAATAGAAATATGTGTCCATGTTGGCATGTGCTCCTCAACCGATATCTACTGGTGTCAATATGGGTATTTTCACCAAATTTGCTAGTATCTATAAAATGATATTCTTTAGTTGTGCTTGGTTTGGAAAGTTTTGTTGTTGTCACCCTTTCGTCTAAAAGTTCTATGCGTCCATGTTGGCATGTGCTCCTCAACCGATATCTACTGGCATCAATATGGGTATTTTCACCAAATTTTGCTAGTATCAATGAAATGATGCTCTTTAGTTGTGCTTGGTTTGGAAAGTTTTGGTGTTGTCACTCTTTAGTCTAAAAGTTATGTATATGACGATTGTGATAATTCTATGTTAGGTAGAAGTTTTGCCTTAACTTCGAATATGAACCGCATAAACATGGTCTTTTGTGTATATCACATTTTAATTAAAGGTGATGATGAGTAAGCTCTTAACAATTTTAGCTCTTGTTGTATAATTATATTTACACAAGATCTTGAGTTCTCAATAATTTGGAATATTTTTTATAGGGTAATCATCTTAGGGTACCATTCAATCCTAAAGCTAATGTTATTGGTTGGAGGAGCCGGTAGCATTCATTGCCACACCATGCTAAAACCAATAGAGGAAATATATTTCTAGATCCCAGTCAGTATTGAAGACATGAGAGGAAGTTGAATTATCTGACTGGTTACTAATAAATATGGATGGCAACATTGTGGATATGATGCAATTATTGCCAAAACCATAACCATACCAATAGTAAACAAATTTACTCAAAAACCACACCATATCCGTAGCGGTTTTCATAATTGTAAACCAAATCCTCAATCCGGAATCTTTCACATCACATCATAAAAAAGTTGTGGTTAAAGGACCACAATGTGAAAAAAGCACAATTCAATCAAATGCTACACAAAGAATGAGTAAACAACTAATATTGCACATTGTACCGAACAATAAACCAACACCTATATTCCTGACCTTGATGAACATCCTAAATTGTACATGCGATTATAATATTTTAAATATATTTACATAACTTGATTAATAATATTGTGGTGCGTTAAGCATGGTTTTTTTGCTAACCATAAATGCACCACACTATGACAAATTTCAAAAGTAGAAACCACATCTGCACCATAACTACTTGGTCAGTTATGCGGTTGGAAAAACATACAATTAATATACTAATATGGCTTTTTTCTTCACACCATTGCCATCCCTAGTTACCGACACTAGATTTGATGCATCCTAAGTATTTTTTTGGTCTTAGTTGGTTTGCAATCTCTCATGTGACGACTAGCATGCCATGATTCACATCCTATGATATGTCAATGGAGTGACATGATATGGTACTTTTTTTTATAAGAATCACAATGTTCTAAAGTTCTAGGAAACTATCAAATATTGGCTAGGGTTGATTGGGTAGAGCACCTACATAAAAAAAGTCTGTTAAACTGTTTTGTGTATTTATTGGTGGCATTGCGACCTCTTGAAGAAGAAGCTTCTTACTAGGTTCTATTGAGATATATGCAGTGTTATTAAAATCTGGTTGGACCTTCCGGTTTGACCGGTCGGATCTCGAACCAGCGCCCCTACCGGTTCGGTTATTGTATAAACCCGGTAACACCGGTCCAACCAACTAGATGGCCGGTCCAACCCGTCAGACCCATGGTTTTAAAAAACGCGCCTCGTGGCTTAAGAGGCGTACGCCTCGAGGCGAGGTGGCCTCTGGTACGCCTTGAGGCTTAAGCCTCAGTCTGCCAGTGAGAGGCGTGCGCCTCAGTTTCTGCGAGGCGTATCGAGGCGTTAGAGGCGTTGAGGCGTTTGTGAGGCGTAAGCCTCAGACTGTGTCTAAAAAAAGGCTGTATTATCCTATTTTGGGCTTAATAGGGGCTAAATTAACCCAAAATTGTATGTATATAGATATATGTATGTGCATATCTATATATGTGTATGTTTGTATGTTAACAACTATGGATATTTTACTACTTTTATCTTATATGCTGCATGTATGTACACATTCTCTTGTGTATGTGTATATATATGCATCTGTGTATAATTATAACTATATTTATATGTATAGATATGTATCTATATATACATGTGTATTTGTAATAGTATATCTATCTATACATATATATATTTCTGTTTCAGAGATATGTAAATCTGTTTAGTTATATATGTAAATCTGTATAGTATAAAACAGAAATCTGTCTATATAGTAATAGTATATTTATATATATCTGTTATTTATATGTCAATCTGTATAGTATAAAATAGAAATCTGTCTATATAGTATATACATGTATGCATATGTAAATCTGTATATATGACTATATACACGTACATATATGTATTCATATATAAATATATAGGATTATATATGTATATGTACATATATGTATTCATATATATATATATATATATATATATATATATATATATATATAGGATTATGTATATGTATATGTATGTTTATACATATATGTATATTATATATATATATATTATATGTGGATATATTTATATATATTTTTATATATTTATATGTACGCCTCGGTACAATCTGAGGCTTACGCCTCGCCTCGCTGAGTCGAAAACGCCTCGATGCGCCTCACGCACTTTAAAACCTTGGTCAGACCTGACCGGTCCACCGGTTAATCGGTTGAACCGGTTTGATTAACCAATCCTTCTATATCTGTCAAAGAGTGGGTGACTATAATTTCCTCCCCGCCTCTCAATAGGTGGCCCATTCTTGGGCATAGACACAAACTAAAACCCACACCCCTGGTTTTCCCAGCCCCAACTTTCATGAGAACTTCCGCGGTATCTGATGTAAAGGGGTCTAATTATGTTTAGGATCATCTTGTGTTAAATGAAATTTGGAGTTTGAAGTATTATTTTGTATGTTGTGATGTTTGAGGTTGACTTTATTGTGGGTTTCAAAAATTGTACTTATACCTTCATCATAGTTGGACTGCTTCATATTTTACCATATTATTAGCATACTAATGTTAATTTTTGTACATTGCTGATGTTACCGGTTGAACCGGTTCAACCATAGGTCAAACTGGTTAACCGGGAACTGGTGGTGGTCCGGTCCTGATAACATTGGATATATGTCTTTAGTACAGCTCTGTGTTTCTTAATTGCTCTTTTCTATTCGTGTGCTCCATGCAATATGAACCTAAATGTATTAGGCCCATTAAGGGTTTTGTTCGCTTCCTTGTATCTCCTGCTATGTATAGGAGAGGGGTTTGTCTTTTATCAACATAACAATGACATCTACTTCTGAGATGGATACTTAGACATCTCCCCTAGTCTCTGTCTAACTGATCTCTAATCAGTTGTCATCTCCAGAGCAACGATAGTCTCTCAAGCTGCCATTGTTTGTGACTAGAAGGAGGCTCCCCTCTTTTAACCCTCTCCTCTTCTCTAAGAAGAGGATCAGCAAACTCTCTCTCTTATAGCCTCTCCTCTTCTCCAACAAGATTATCTTGTGGAGTAGCCTCAATCTTATGCCCTAAAGAATATCTTTTTAGAAAACAATGCAACATCTTCTTTGTTGTCATCCATGAACATTTTTTATAGGGCTCTTGTTGCTGCTGCAGAAGGACACGACATGTCCTCAAAAACATGATGTTTTGCTCTATACTTGCTCTGCCCCGAGTGCTTGTGTTCTAACATGACGTGTCCCTACTTAGATACGGTGTGTCACTCCCTGACACGAGCTATCATATCAACAACATGACCTGTCCCTTTATTGCTACCGACCTGAGCGCCCTAATCCTTCATACGCCCTGTCATACTCGATACGCCTTTGATATGACGTGTTATCTCCTGCACGCTTCAACTGCTTCTACTGATCTTTGACATCATGTTGGATATAGGATACATTCTGTCCCCTAAGAACACAATGTTGTTGAGAAGGCATGTTGTGACCCTACGCTGCTGAATATATATTTTGCCTGTACTATTTTAAAATTTTATACTTGGACCACTATGACTTCTTCTATTAAGGTCTCTAAAGTGTGTAACATCTGTCAAGTTCAATGGATCTAATTACATCACGTCGACACTTTCCTTGCAAATCTACGTACACTCTTCTGGCATGCTTGATCATCTCATTGAGCTTCCACATGCTAGTTAATAAACTTTTAACAAAAAGAAGATGAATGCAAAGTGAATTGAGCTAGACTCTTTAGTCTTGTCCAGGATTAAGAGAAAGATTTCTCCCGTTCTTCTACATTCCATAGTCGAGGCCATAGTTTAAAAATGTTGATTTTGACGCTGTTTCCTATTGTCCAAAACAAACAGAAATATTGTCCGAATTATGATATTTCTCTCCTGTCAACATAAGATTTTGACGTGAATTTTGATAATGTTGACGGCCAAATAAAGGATTTAAGTCATGAAATTTTACGATGATGATCTACATACAAAAATACACCTAATTATGCAATATATCATATGTTGGTAAAGGGTGGGGGCTCGTACATTTGTGAGTTAAAATCTACAAAACTGTTTCCATCATGGTTTCGATCATGCAATGTACACATACATATATTCTTATGCAATAGCATGTTATATCTTATATTTTGGACTCAATTAACTTAGGGAGTGTCCCACAATTTTAAGGATTTTAGTTTTTTTTCCACTTTTGTTACTGAAATTGCATATCAGAAATTTGAGATGTTGATTTCGATGTCTAGTAGTTGTCAAAAACGAAATTTTAGTCAAAATTTTGCAATTTTGATCAAAATTTTAATTCATGGTCGAGGCCGAACGCTTGAGAGAGTGGTAACTCGAGGAATGCTTGTCTGTGAGGTTCGAACATGGTCCCGATGTTGGGGACCATCAAAATTTGCCAACAATGATATCCCTTATCGACATCTCTTTTATATATAAATTTATGTGTACATATATATGTGTGTGTATATATATGTATATCTATATCTATATATATAATATCTGTAATATATGCACAAATATTGACATGTATATATATAAATGCACAAATATATCCATAATGTGTGTATATGTATCTGTGAATGAATCAGAATGTAGACATAAATATACAAATATGTGTGGAACTTGTGCGTATATGTAGGTGTATATGTAAGTATACATATGAATATAACAAAAGGTGTACATATAAATGCACACATGTGGCATGTTCTTGAATATTAATATATATATATATATATATATATATATATATATATATATATATATATATATATATATATATATATATAGATATGTGTGTATGTGTGTGTGTGTGTGTGTCTAACATATGTAATATATTCACAAATATTGACATGTAAACATCAAGGTTTTAAAAAGCACGAAGCGGGAAGCGTGCGGACGGGACCTTGTAGCCGATTAATCTCCAGGCGGGCGATTAGGCGGGCGCTTTTTAGAAAAGCGGATTTCCTATTCCTTTAAACTTTTATGCAAAATTACATATATATGTATATAAATACTATATTTTTTAATTTTTTATACATATATGAAGATTGTACAAGACATTATAAAACACCCAAATAGTTTATAACACAACTATACAACAATGATTGTATCTATATAATATAGTAAACAATATACTTGTTGTAGATAAAGCACCCTACACATAAAATAATAAGTGTATATACAAGATGCAACAACAATTTTGTATAACATGTTTACATAGCTAAACAGTAAACAATAAACCTATCATAGCTAGCTTACAAACGTATTGTTACATTTGCACATCATCAAATAGTCATACATTACAGAAGTACATTTAATCAAAGTATGCATTCTAAACTAGATAATGGTTACCTATAATATACTTGGATACATCACAAAAGCACCATAACATTACAGCTTACATACAAAGTATGCATTCTAAATTAGAACTAGGTATATCATAGACATTTAATGTATGCTAGTTTAATAATATTATAGTCAATACTAATCGGGGGATATAATGTACTTGATGTTATATGCTTACAATAGTTTTTTTTTTAAAAAGTGAGCAAAAAGCGGGAAAAAAGCGGGCAAAAAGCAGGAAAAAGCGAGTTAAGCGGGCAAAAAGCGGCCGATTTTCTCAAATTCACTCAAGCAGCGCTTATGGCACATTTTAATCGGCCATCACCTTGTGGCGATTAAGCGGCCGCCTAGAACACTTTTTAAAACACTGGTAAACATATAAATGCACAAATGTTGACATAGTGTGTGTATATTTGTGAATGAATCATAATGTATACATAAATATACAAATATGTGTCGAATTTGTGTATATATAGGTGTATATGTAAGTATACATATGAATATTACAACAAAAGGTGTACATATAAATGCACACTGTGTGGCAATTTGTTATATATTAAAATGTATACATATGATATACACCTTTATATTCGAATATAATAAATGTGTGTATCCATGTATCTCTGTGTGCATGTATGTATGTATGGCGTAAGTAGTGAGTGATCTATTAAAAAAGCGGAGTATAATTGACCGCTTGATCGACATAGGTATAAGATGGGTGCATATGTGGTTGTGCTAACCGATTTTTGAAAAAAAATACATTATATATATGTATTATACTCAATATTACATATACTAAGTATTTAACCGGACAAAGCTTCTTGGTTGCGTGTCCATGATTTGATCGTCGGGTCAACTCGGTTGACCTTGTGAAGCATGACACCTTATATATAATATAGTTCTTAGTTATCAGGGCGCCCACCTAGGTGCCGCCTAGGCTTAAGGCATGATGGCTCAAATTGGGCGCCTAGCCTCTAAGGCGACCTATGTGGCCGCCTAAGGCCTTATAGGCGCCTACCCACTTAAAGGGTGATATAACACATGCTAGGTCTAGATTTGGTCGTATTAGATCAAGTCGAGTCATTTATGGTTGGAATAGGTCTGATTTAGCCCAAATTAAGTCAAATTTTGGTAAATTAGGTTTGATTTGGACTAATGTGGGTAAAATAGCTTTGCTTTGGCAAAATTAGGTAGGATTTTGCCACATTAGGTCTTATTTTGATCAATATAGCGCGAATTGGGGCAATTAGATTTGATTAGCTCATGTTACACAAAATTAGGTTTGGTTTAGTCCAAATAATGTCAAATTTGGGCAAATTAGATATAATATGGGGAAAGCAAGCCTAATCTGGGAAAATAGGTATGATTTGAGGAGGTTAGGTCTAATTTAGCCAAATTTAGGTCTCATTTAGGTCAATATAAGGAAAATTTGGGGAAGATAAAGTCTGATTAGGTCGTTATTCAATATTAGGTTTAATTTGGGCCAAATTATGTCAAATTTGGGTAGATTTGGTCTGATATGGGGAAAACAAGTCTGATTTGGGGGCCGTACATCTGATTTGGGGAAGATTAGGTCTGGTTTGGCCATATTAGGTCTCATTTGAGTCAATATAGGGAAAATTTGTGTAAGTTAGATCTGATTAGGCCACTTTATACATAATTAGGTCTAATTTATGACAAATTAGGACATACGAGGTCAAATTAAATCATATTTCAATCAAGTTAGTCCAAACATATGGCTAATCAGGTGTAGTTAAGGTTTGTTAGGTGTGATTTAGCTTAATTCTATATAATACTATGTAATTAAGCCATAATTATACATTTAGAAATATGAAATTATGAATGTAATTATTTGAATATCAACATTACTTAAAAAACGAAAAACACATGGAAACGCCTGGGTGCCCCCTCAGGAGCGCCGAGCGCTTGACCACCTTAACAAGCATGATGTATTACATATACACTCATGTATATGTATATATGTGTTTGTATATATATGTGTGTGATATTTGCGTATATCTATCGGATCTACAATAGGAAAGCATATGATGATGACATATGAAGCATCAAACATAGAAAATCAGAAATCCACTTGTAAACAAGCAAACTATTTGTTTTGCAACGCTAAAAAAAAATCTATAAACAACTCAATACATGGATATTTCAATATGTGGAATATTGTGGTTGAGTGGAAGGGATTGAATTAGTCACATGACCATTTAGGGTGGGAAAAATAAAACCAGCAAATTCCGACCGAGTTTTCACTCGAGGGCCGGGTCACTGGTTCGAAGCCGGGTCTTGGCCAAATACATCTTTCAAACCCACTCGGCCTGCTAGATTTTCGGCCAACCGGATCAACCGGCCAGGTAGGGTCGGGCTTCAAAACCTTACACGATTGTACTATGTATGAATAAATCATGGGAAGTGTAGCCTGCCTCCTCCAGTTCACTTGGGTACCCTTAGGGAACCTAGAACTGTAGACGTAACTTGCACAGGTGGTTAATTGGCAAAACGGACATAAAACGGACGCTTACAGTAGAGTATCCTAACTGCAGCCTCAAGGTCCAGTTACACAGCTGGCTACTTGGGCTGCCCGGGGGGTTGTTTAAGCGGACGCTGGTGCTCTATCAAAAAACACCAAGTACAAGAGCAATACATACATTCATTTAGAGGCTTGGTGATGCTTCTACTGGAATGATGTATTGTACTTTTATATCATATGTAATAAAACCATAGCACATGTTTTTTTTTTTAATCTGTAAGCGTGGTACTCCTTCTCATTAATCAAATAAATGTATTTACAAATGTATGTCTATAGATGATCAAAAGATCTATCTATACAAATATAATCTTTGACATCACGATTTATTTGCCCCCAAACATGATTGACAGCAATTTTTCTATCATAAAAGATCATTCTATTTCGGGTATTCCACAGCTGGTAAATAATGGTAATAGCCAGCAGGGAGCTTTTTTTGTTCTTCGATTCAGTAGATCCTCAACGTTGAGAGGTCTTGTCATGAGGGTTGGCTCATCTAGTCGCTAGATTTGAGATGTGAAGGTGCAGCTCCACAGCAGATGTTCAGTGCTTTCTTCAGCTTGCAGCACAGATAGCATCTGGATGCACAGCTGATACCTCTGGTTTTTAGGAAATCGATAGTAATCTATCTGTTTTGAAACGCCTTCCAAGCAAGGATTACTATCTTTCTAGGAGAGCCTATCTTCGCCACAACCACTTTGCCCATGGAATCTCTGGGTAAGCAGTCCTGCAAAAATCCCAGGCACCTCGTAAGGAGATGCTCTCAAGGTTCTTGAAGTAGCAGAGGTCCGAGCTTAGTAGTTGACAGTTTGAGCACAATTTCTCTATAACCTCTGTGCCCCGACTGTGTGGGATTTTAATCTGTATACAAAGACTAATATAAACACCGCCAGTTCTAGAGTTGGGTTTTTGGGTTGTTCCTTAGTCGTGGCTTACAAATAGATGCTTTTTCTAACATAAAATTACAAAATAACTGACTTTGAATGTCTATGATATAAGGTAAGGTGGATATCCTCCTCTGGATGTAGAACCATGCAGATGTGCGATCAGGTACCGGGGTGTTTTTCTGGTCGGTCAATACACTGAGGGGGTTGATGTGACAACTTTGCCACTACTGCCTAACTGCTAGGTCACACACCTCGGGTCCCTTTGTTTGATGGCACTATGGAAGGGGAATTTCTATCTGTTCCTTTCTATTCTTTTGGAAGAAAAGTGCTGATGAATCTTGTGCTTTTTTTTTTTTAATATGTAACACCAATTCTGATTTCTGTGTGATATGATTTTGTTTTCACTTTTCACCATCTGAGGGTTGTGGTCGCTTTTCGCTAATGGTTAAGCAGGACAAAGGAATGCAAATATGACCCCTTTCCCTGTTCCTGCTAACCAATTTCAGGTGAACCACTCCACACAACACGGAGGATTTGGAACACAGTCACCAGTTTGCCATCCCGCTTCACAGTTTAATCAAGCAGCTGGCAGTGCGACTCCACATCACGGAAGATTTGGAACACACTCACCGGTTCCACATCCTGCTCCACAGTTTAATCTAGCAAATTGCCATGCCACTCCAAATTATGGAGGATTTGGAACACAGTCACCAGTTCCCCATCCCAATTCGCAGTTTAATCCAGCAGCTGGCAGTGCCACTTCACATCACGGAGGATTTGGAACACATTCGCCAATTTCCCGTCCCACTTCACAGTTTAATCAAGCAGCAGGCAGTGCGACTCCACCGTCCCATTCCTACGGTTATAGCAGCATGAGTGGAAATAACAGACCAACGAACTTGACAGCATCACCTGGTTATCAGTCACCTTCCAGTGGCTCAAGAGGTGGTTATGCAGGTTCCGGTTCTCATTCTGGCAGTTCATGGTCTGCAGGCAGAGGCAACAGAGGACGAGGCTACAATTCAAGATTTGGTAACAGCCCTGGTCGATCAGGATGGAACAGCAGCGGGAGGAAAGGCCCCAGAGAAACTTCTTCCGCGTCCAACAACCCAGATATGTATTACAACAGACAAATGCTGGAAGATCCATGGGATCAATTGACTCCTGTAGTTGGTAGTTTGTTGTCACCTCTTAAGGTTGAGAAAGCTTCACCTTCTCTTAAATCGTGGCTTCCAGATTCATTAGTTAACAGAGAACCGAGAGTCCAAAGTCAAACAGCCAAGTTCCGCTCACAACCTAGTCGCTCAAGTCTGGCTGAATATCTCGCTCAGTCCTTTGAAGAGGCGGCCAACGATGCAGATGAGGCGTAATATTAAATTCTGTATTATTTATCTCTTACTAAATTATTAGAGCTGTAGCATTATGTATGTTGTAATGCTCTTCTTTATGTCAAAAAGGTCACGCATAGGCAGTTGCTGTACCAGTTTAAGTTGATATTATTAATGTATCTTTTAATGCAATCCAGCGATGCTGACTGGAAGAGCGTACATTTAGATATTATTCGAAATAATTTAAGGGTGGTGCTTAAAATTGATACCGTTGTTCATGTGTGCATAATCTCATGACCGGTGTGCTATATTTGAATATCCATACGGCTGGATCCTGCAGCTCTTTTTTATGTTTAAAGTTTTAAGATAAGGGATGTGAAATTTCCTTCAATCATGCAAAACCCCCCTTTCCAGTATGGAGTGTAACTCTGCCACAAAAAAGGGCTGTACTTGCTCTTTGTATTTCTTGCTCTTATTTTGGCAGGGTCGCTTCTTTGCAAGTGCATGAATTTGCATGCAATTCATTGATTTAAGTTTACATAATCTTAACGGCTTCAGCGCGTGCTGGGCTTAATCGAATCAGTGTTCTGACTGTTCATGATCCTTTTTTCTTCCAGCCATGGAGTAACTGGAGAAAAAGGAAAAAGATTCGACGCACGTGCATGGATCGTTCACTTCCATCTAAACGCAAGAACCTGCGATCATAAAATGGGTCAGATTATGCAAAAAACAGGAAGACTTATAACAACAGCGACGGTAATCACTAATAATAGATGATGTTGTTGGCCTTTCCGAGTCTCGCTTTTGGCACCTTCTGGTGAAGGTGACGCTATTGAAGGAAGATGAGAGCTAGGACTACATGACGCCTTCACATAAATTATGATACGACACAGTGGACTGGGTGGCAAATTAAATAACTCTTTCATCAGTCTCAGGGCCTCTGATCTGGTGCCGGAGTACATACAAGATGCTCCATCTAATCCAGATGGGCATGATGTTCACTGCTTCATGCCTTCTCTGATGAAGCTGGGTATATGTTCCATTAAATGCCCTCAAATAACTGAGATAGAATTGCATCTCTACCTTGAATCTTGTTTTCCAGATTCACTGTTCCTGCATCTATTAGTAAATAAGTTTTTTGAGATGTCATGTCTTGCGGGAAGTGGCCCGTTTATATCCAATTGGAACATCTTCAAAATTGTGAAACGCTACTCTCCAATGATAGTAGCAAGAAGGAAGAGAGAAAATAGAAGAAAGACCACCTTCGTCTATCCTGCTGCTTGGGGAGTACGCCAACAAATTCACATATTCCTATTCATTTTGATGGGTATGAGATCGCTAAAATCTGCACAGGGTGCTGGCTTTACCTGATCTATCATTACCAAACTCTTTTGCACTTTCCAGAGTGCGAGACGTATTCTTGGAAACTTGTTGCTGCACCTTATTCGGAAGTCGTCATCTCGCTGCACTGCGGCTTCTCTATGAGTCGTCTGGGACACCACGGCGAAGACGACCAACTACACACCAGAGTGACGAGGGGTAGCTCCCATATCGCCATAGCCGTAAAACTCAAACATGTACAATTGTTGCCTTTGTAGAATACACTCGAGTGTACAGATCACGCCGTACACCCCAATGGTGTTTGCCTATCTAAACCGTGTTTTTCTAAAATCTAATCCATTGATCTTCATGGTTACAATAATAATAGGCCACATACAAAATTTGAACTCATTTAGATGAGTGTAAGTCACTCATCCAAGGGCAACAAAATCGACGCACAAAACTAATTTGAAATACATGATTTTTGCCTCCTTTAGATGCACGACCTATAAGTGTCCAAATGAGCTAAAATTTATTATATAGTACGTTCTTATGATAATTAAGAAGATCAACAGTTTAGATTTTTCAAAAATTTATTGCATCTTCAAAAATGACTGAGGTGTACGGTGCCTCCGGTACACTCTGAGTGTACACTAGCCTGACTCTCTCTCTCTCTCTCTCTATATATATATATATATATATATATATATATATATATAACTTTTAATCCGTGATGAATTTCTTTATGAATAAAAAAATTATTAGAATGCTTACAAAGTACTTTCCAACAAGATTAATATTGTCATATTTTGAATAAAAAAATTTAAAAAAGGTAAATAAAGGGGTATAAAAGGAGAGGAGGGAAGTAAAAAGGGAATAGAATGAATGAGGAGAAAAGATAATAGAGGAGGAGAGAGGTGATGAAAGAGATGAACACATGTATTGCATCCAGTTTGACATGTATTGTGCCACAATTAATTCAATACATCCAGTTTGGACTTGATTGCACTCAGATCGGACTTGAGCCTAGTATGAACTTGATTGCACCCAATTTAGACTTGAATACGTCTAGTTCAGACTTGATTGAGCCCAATTAGTGTTATAATGCGCCTACTTGTTAGTGCACCATCATCATGCAACTGTTGTTGTTGTTGATTATGATCATCGTCATCATCATCTTCATGATCCTCAAGCCATCATCGTCATTGTCATCGTCATCGTCATCGTTATCATCATCATCATCAATAGTGATCATCATCATCATTGTCGTCATCGTCGTTGTCATCATCATCATCATCATCAGTTAGTGCTGTATCAACACCTATTTTTTTGCAAAGCACCCTATACATGTATTGTACCCAATTTGTAATAGAACACATCTAGTATGTAATATAGAGCCCCTAATCAGCCTCTTCTCCAATATCACCACTATCGTCATCATCATCATCGTCGTTGTCGTCGTCATATCATCAACACTATCATAACATACACAATAATTTTATACACCATATTATTTTTCTCAAAATATATCAATTTGGTCTTGTTGGATTATCTTTTCTGGAACGAATCTAATCATTTTTGTAAAAAAAAATACTTATATGCGATACAAATTTCTCTCCTTTTTTTCTCTCTTCTCTCTTTGCTTCCTTCCCTTGCCATGCATTTAATGTGCCAACCGCCCCATCCAAATTGGCAAGCGAAACCACTCCCTACTGGCCCCATCCGGAAAAACCGCTCCAGACCGCACTTCAAACGCGTGTAACGAACCCCCACACATCATACATTCATTTTCGGCTACATATTACTCTAAAATTGCAGCACTGTTGTTTTCATCTGCACGCGTTATGCACAACTAAACAATTGATACGACTGCTATACCATTAACCAAATGTATAAAAATTCACAACTCCATGCTTGGTCTCGTATAGATCAAAAGTATAAAAATTCACAGCCCCTGTGCAGTCATCTTGGCTTTGGGATTATAATGAAACAAAGCTTTCATTTTGGTTCTCATAGAAGACCACTGTCCTTATCTTTTGTTTTCGTTATATAGTCTACTGTGCTGATCTTATTGTGATTTTCCGGAACAAAACAGTACTGCTATGCCAATCTATATTTTCTACTAGTGCAAGCGCAACTCCTTCCACAAAAGCTATATTCAATATGTTAAAAATTTAGACATTGTTGGCTGGATGTTTTTCTGAATTGCCTTGTATTTTCTCCGATGACAAATGATAAAAGCGACATCAGTCTAACAAGTATGCGAGAGTTCCTTTTGACGACAATGTTTTGTGATGTTCCTAGTATAAACTACGGAAACGAGTGCAGCACACACTACCCTCCTTTGACGCGCGTTTGACGCACATCAGGGAGTGATTTGGCAGTGTGGGACTTCTTTTGGTGGTTTGGAAGCTTTAAAAAAAAACCAGGAGGTATCTTATTCATCCCACCCTCCTCGTGTGGGCAAAACCGCAAACCATCATTACAGCTCCTGCTCATAACACCCATGTATCACTCCTCACACACGATATAGACAGCCCAGAGAAACAAAAGGTGGATGACAACATATGACGTCGATCTCCTTTCCAAAATAAGCATGCCTCTAATCTTCCTCGGCAACATAGACGGCTCAATGCAAATGAAAGGTTCATCTAAGTGGCATCCCCATTCCCCTAGCTCTTTCGGGATGGAGTTAACCACTCTGGGGACCGTGGAACCAATAATATCCCATCTATTCAGTTCATGTCTTAGCTCACTGACGTGATAAGCAGCCTGCCATGGTTCTTGGGCGCCTTCCCACAACACTTTCTCTACATATTCATCGTCAGTCTCTATTATGGATACCGGGATGTTAAGATCATCTGCGATCTTGAGGCCCACAACACATGTGTGAAAACTCGCCACCGTGTAGTTATCTTCCTTAAGCCAGACCCTAAATGCAAGCCTAGCATAGCCGTGACAATTCCTGATCACTCCGGCCGCCCATCTGCGCATGGTGCCCCTCACATCGCGATTCCTGCCCGTAGTGAAGTTCATCTTCAGATTCGTGACGTCAGGAGGACTCCATCTAATCATTTGTACCGTGGTTTGGAAGCTGGGGTTGGTTTTGACATGAGTAGGTAGTGGGTGATACGTGGGCAGATATGATTTATTTGTGGAGAGAGAATGAATGAAAAAAGTAGTGAGAATTATATTTTATTAATGATTTTTGGTAGGTAATAAACTTTTTTGACGAAATAAAAATAATTAATTTTGTTTCAAAAAATATATTCCAAAAAAACCAATGTTGACATACTTTTGAGAAAGCAATACATTGGCGAGTGGTGTGTGGAGAGAAAATGAGAGAGAGTGAGAGAAAATTTATATTGCCTATAACCTTTGCTCCATATTGAAATTTTTGACAAAATAAAAAACCATTAAATTTGTTACAAAAAACATATTTCAACATGACCAATGTCGATGCACTTTGGAAAAATAATATGCTGGATATCAGGAGGGAAGTGTAAGGGAATAGAGAAAAGAAGTGAGTAGAGAAGTGTGATGTAAAAAACAA
Organism: Alisma plantago-aquatica; assembly: GCA_963693085.1. Classification (NCBI taxonomy): domain Eukaryota; kingdom Viridiplantae; phylum Streptophyta; class Magnoliopsida; order Alismatales; family Alismataceae; genus Alisma; species Alisma plantago-aquatica. The sequence goes on from OY856412.1 coordinate 457,431,850, forward strand.
GGGAAGTAAAGTGGGAGAGTAATGAAGTGAGGACATATGAGGGAAGTAAGAACATATGAGGGAAATGAGGAGAGAAGAGAAGAGATGATATACGCGAGGAGGGAAGTAAAAAAAGGAGAGGAAAAAAATAATGAGAGCCGAGTGAATGGAAGAAATAGAGAGGTGATAAGTAAAAGAGGAGATGAGGGAAGTAAAGGGAGGAGGACGAGGGATGTGAGGAGGGAAGTAAAAGGAGAAGAGGAGGGAAGTGAGGGAAGGGAGAAGGACGAATGAAGTGAAGAAGTATGCATTGTTATTAGAAATGGGCACATTCCACTCAAATGTAGCCTCAGTGGACACATTCCATTAAAATGTGGAATACATCCACATTTACTAGTAAAGTGCCCTCATTTGAGTGAAATTTGCCTAATTCTACTAGTAATACACAAATATTTGAGTGGAATGCATCCAATTTGATAAAAATACACCCATTTAAATGTGGGTGCATTACTATAGAAGTGGACACATTCCTTGATATGTGAGCCATTCCACTCAAATGTCGACTCATTACTAGTAGAAGCTGGCACATTCTATTAAAATGTGGAATGCGCCTACTTCTACTGACACACCCACATTTCAGTGGAATGCACCAATTTCTACTAGCAATATTGTCCATATTCCATGTGGGTGCATTACTAATAGAAATGGACACATTTCACACAAATTAGAGCACAATAATAGTAGATTTGGGCATCCACTTTTCTACTATGACATCCAACTAAATTTGAGTTTATTACTAAAGAAGTGGGTGCATTTCTCTGATATGTGGGTGAATTAATTATAAAAGTGGGTGTATACCATTCAAATGTCAACTCATTACTAATAAAAGCAAACACATTCTATTAAAATGTGGAACACGCCAACTTCTAAAAGCAATACGTTCATATTCCATTAAGAGTTTTTTTCCTAACCCCCCTCAAGTATCTTGAAATCCCTAAAACCCCCCTCCCTTATACATATCCTAAAGATCCCACCTACCCTTTCACAAAATTCTGAAATTCCTCCCTCTTTACACCTTTTAGCTCACACCATTCCCTCCCCTTCATTAAGCATTTGTTTCTACTCAATTTTCTACATTTTCTATCTTTTCCTCAATTCAATTTTAATATTTTACAATTTATGTGCCACTAATATATGATATTATATAATTATTATAGTATTGAGTTACTAGTATTTTTGTTTTAGTAGCATACACAATTTGAAATTATCAATCAAGGCCAACCCATTCGGAATAGACCAACTAATTTTTTTTGGGTATTCAAGGTCTATTTTGCTTTCAGGTCCAATAAATTTCGCTCAAGTTGATTTAGAATGTATCAAAATTCGTTTGGGTTGGGTTGAATTTCATTTCACATATTTTTTCATGTCTTGAACCCACCCAACAGGGTAATCTTCATACTAGATTTATTTATTGATTTGTTTTTGTTAATTTCCATAATAGAAATGTTTTAATAATGTTTGGGTCATGATGAGTCGGGTCCATATGGGTCTGTGTAGGTCGGGTCAAACTATTTGTAATTCTTGTTTGGAGCATGTAGTAGTTTAGGTTAAATATATCTTAGTCAGATTAGAACCTGACAAGTACGAGTTCTAAAAAGACTGGACCAAACTAACTAAAATCCATATAGACTGAACCTGACTTGTCATGACTCAAACATCATAAAAATATTACTATTACAAATATTAATAAGAAACAAAATAAATGTACCAAATACAAAGTCTGGCCCTCAATTATGTAGATTTTAATATTAAGCATGGCCATGGGTTGGGTTTTACTGAGCCCAACCTTATACGAACATGATCAAATTAAACTCAATCTAACTAGGATATGTTCAACCCAAATAAGAACATGAAATAAATAAAAATTGTAAGACCTCTGACCAAGAACATACCCAAACCCGGTTGGACCCACTTCGTCGTGAAAAAACATCATATATATTAAGAATATAAATAAAAAGCAGAATAAGAATATGACAAACCCTGAAATCAGACCCAACCCGATGATCTGACATGATCCTGAATTGACTTGAAAGAAATTTTCCTGAGCCAAGACCCGGTCAAACATTAAATACCCATGATTTTTAAGCTGCTCAATTTAAATTGGATTGGGAATATTTCAAATATCATCTATTAAAAAGATAATAATTAGTGGTAACTCAATAACATAATATCATATATTTGTGACACTATAATTTATACAAGATTAAATACAATTGAGGGATACATAGCTAGCATAAGCAATAAAAAGAAGCATAAGAGAAAAAAGAACTTGAAGGAAGGAATGGCGTGAGTTGAAAAGGTGTATTGAGGGGGTGTTTTTGAATTTCACAAAAAGTTGAGGGGGTTGCTTAGGATTTTGTATAAGGAAGGGGTTTTATGGGATTTAAGGATACTTGAGGAGGGTATTGGGGAAAAAAATTCTTCCATTAGAATGTGGGTGCTTTACTTCCCTCCTCTTTCACACTTATTATACACTTTATGAACTCAATCTACATATTATGTCACATGAGGGTATTACATCCATTTAGGCATGTATTACTCTATGTTAGATGATATCTCAACATTCAGTTCATCTCTTTAACTAGTTATTGCATCCATTATTTATGTTTCAGGGGTTGGTTACCTAGAAACTAGGGTTTAGATTTAACCATCACTACCTAGGAAATACACATGCTTAATATCCTCCAAACCTATGGTTATGTTCAAAATCTCTATATTAGTCATCACTTCACAGTTGAATATCTAAAGTGTGTCCAAGACACACACATTGAGATCTAGGGTTTACACCTAAGTTGCACATTCTCTGTTCATCAATACCAAATGGGGTATATCTAAGTATAACTTGCACCTCATTTGGTGAGATATAACAAACTGAGCCACTATATGTCTGGTTCCTACAATTAGGGTTGCATATCAAACTTCCAAGTTTCAGTATGTTATAATTTTCCTTCATTGACATCTTTGGAGCATATCTCCATTACAATGGATCTAGTGGCTCATTCATTTAAATTCATATTTTCCTTCTTTTATTGATTTTCTTTGATACCATGTTAGCTATGCAGGGCTAGTCCCTTGTTCTCTGGGACCTGGGAGTATCTTGTTGTTAATTTGTATATGGAAATATTTATTTAGAAATCTACTTGTTTGCTCAAAATCTTGATGATAATGGTTACTTCAATATACCATATTCATGCTTGATCAACCTAAATTACGATATAGATTTTTAATCACTATAAAAGTGGGATTAATAATTAGAAAGATTATCACCAAGATTGATAATAATGCATCATGTAAGTGGACTAACAATTACAAGGTAAATATCTAGAGTAAAATCTAAAGCATTAATTTGATATTCTATATGAACACTACAAAAGTGGGTTTAATTAGATGGAATAGTTCATTACACTATGAAAGTGGGTAATGTTGGCTACAAATGCCTAATTATAAAAAGCAAATATAGTCTATTTTTACATAAATAGAAGTCATCTATGAATTGATATCATGGTGAAACTGTAACCCTAGGAAATCCATTCTTTTGTTTATAACACAATTTAATTCATTGTATTGTTAATTTCAATTCTTAGTATAAACATCTAGACCAAACTTTTTCTTAGGTCTAGATGATTGACTTTTAGTTAATAGTAGTTCTATCTTTACAATTCATTGTGTTTCATAACTTGCGACTCTTTTGTTCTATATTGGTTGACACATACACTTGCACTTTCCACACTTCATTCACATGTCAAGTTTTTGGTTTCATTGTTGGGAATTGTAAACATTGGTACTATGATTGCTAGAATCAAACACTCTAGCCCACACTTTTGGTTTTAGTTTTACTTCTTTAATTGATATATCTTTTTGAAAATTAATTCACACTTCCTCCACACTTCATTAATTTTTTACTTGATACATTTTGGACCTTGTTTACATATAAGATGACCCAATTGAAGGCACAAATAAAGGCCTTGACGATGCAGTTGGGGATCTTAAATCCCAATATAGCCCAATTTGACAAATATTACATGTATTTAGGGTATCAAAACAATTATAGGCACCATGATCCATCATGGCATACTGACCCGTATCTGTCTTGGAGGAGTCCAAATTATTTTTCACAACATACATATCAACACAGACAACCACAACAATAGAAAAGAGATGGAGGCAAAGACTCATGTAGATTAGATAGGTTGGAGGCTGTATTTGGTATGTTTATGTCAACGACTAAATCCTATTTTGACCAATCAAGCTGGGAATTGCAAAACTAAGGGCCTTGAATTAGAAGTTTAGGGACTCACAAATGGTCCCAGATGTCTTGGACTTGAAAAGACCAATACAATAAGGTTTTTGTAGGAACATTGAGATGACCCACCACCAGTAGTAGGCCATGTGTTTATGTATCTACAGTGAGAAGGGGTATGCCATTGAGAAGATTGCAGATACATCCATTCCCAAAGATCAATGCATATTTGTGCCTTGATCTCCTTTTTCCAGTAGCTTATTTAGAATATGGGGAAATACACCAATAGTAGGCCATGTGTTTATGTATCTATAGTGAGAAGGGGTATGCCATTGAGAAGATTGCAGATACATCTATTCCCAAAGATCAATGCATATTTGTGCCTTGATCTCCTTTTTCCAGTAGCTTATTTAGAATATGGGGAAATAAAAACAATAGCTAATCCTGCATAGGTTAGCACTCTAGCTAATGTAATGATTTTGGGGAGAGGCAAAGAAATTACAACCGTACTGATTTTGCAAGAGGATGCACCCAAATATTCCACCGCCTTCATGTCTACTCCCCCAATTTTAGAGAAGGTGCTCATCCACTAAAAGCAGGTGAATGTTCTACTTTGTAATAGAACAATCACATTCAATAATAAGGCACCCACACTTGAGAAGGCTCAACAACAACCTACTGCGGATGACAATGAGCCTACTATAGATGGCAACATTGATGCAAGATTAGGGGAGGAAACCCCTAAGGAGACCCCCAAGGAGACATATGTTGTACCTCATCTTTTTATCTCTACACCACCACCACCTCTCCTGACAAATACATCTCATGTTCCTTTTCTGAATAGTCTGAAGCCGAGGAACAAGGACAAAATCAATATATTTTAGGACCTCTTCTTATAGATCCACATCAACATCCCTCTTTTGAAGGCCATAGAGAAGATTCTAGCTTATGAGAGATTTCTAAAGCAAGTAATCAATAAAAAGCGACAGATTATGTTGTTGGAAAACTCATCAGTGCATTGATCCAAAGAAGATTGTTGACAAAGAGGAAAGATCTAGGATGCTTCAACATCCCTTGTTTGATTGACAATAAGGACTTCAGTGAGGCACTTTGTGATTTTGGGGAAAACATCAATTTGATCCCACTTCCACTTTTATGAAACCAAACTAAATGAGTAAACCAAGACTTTCACATCGATACAATTAGAGTACAAGTATATTTTTAGGCCCATGGGGATTTTTCTAGACATACTATTGAAACTTGACATGTTCATTTATCCGGTCAACTTCATTTTGATGGATATGCAAGAGAAGAATGTATCTAAATTACTAATGGGAAGACCATTACAAGCCACGATAAATGTGATAATTGATATGGGTCATAAATACTTATCTTTTAGGATTGATGATGACCAAGTGACAAATAGATCACCAAAGCAATCACAAATCACTAGGTCATGATGATCTAGACTGAAATGTAACACTTTGTCAAGTGTCATACATTTAAATAAGGGCACCTTGTGTGAGGCAACCCACCAATTTAGTTCAAATTTGCTTTTGGTTGATTTTTGGATGTCCTTGTTAGGATTAGTTCACTTTATTTAATGAATAGTTGGTAATTATTTTTGATGCAAATAAAGAAGGTAACATGGTATGTTTATTCATTGTGTAGAAATTTCTTTAAGTTGGTACCACTGACATTATTTTGGTGTCATCAACTCAACTTTGTTTTGCTATAGGAATTGATCTTCACATACTCAATGGCATCGATCCCAAAGTTGGTACCACCGACTTATTCCTGAAAATCTAGACTAACACCATCACATTGGTTCAATAGTACCAAATTCCATTGCCAAAAATCACAATAAACTATCATGCATCTCGGCAGCACCAACCCTCAAGTTGGTCACACCAAATCTCGAGGCGATTTATAATAGTAAGCATCATATTCAAATTTGATGCCACCAACACACCAGTTGTTGGCACCAAATCTTACGTAAAATATATGGTATGGACAACCCCATCCACCAAGCTCAGCTATCAATAGTAGCCACCAAGACCCAAGTTAATACCAATGACAACATCTCAGTGATAGTGACACAAGATGAATAAGATATTATTGATTACTTTGGAGAGAGAGAGAGTTTGAGGAGGAAGTTCTTTGCATAATCACTTGCACTCCTCAACCACATACTCATAGATGACATTGAAGATGTCGATTGTTGTTCTTCATAAAACCTAATATATCTCGCTGATAGATCGTCGCTTAGAAGAGAATGACTATTGAATATCTAGTTCAGACTCCACTTCCAAATCGATTACCTCTCCATTGATAAAATTGTACCTATGTTACATTTTTCTTCCTTTGTTTTTGACATTAATGACAATGTCACATTCAACCTTAAGGGGAGGATATGAGCATTTCTTCTATGCTTATCTCTGGCATCTTTACTTTTCATTATCTATTTGTAGTGTTTTCCACTTCATAAAATTAGCTTAATTTTTTAGGAGCCACTCCTATATAGTGTAATCATGGACATTAATTGTATAATTTACTTAGAATAGTCACTCTTTGATGACGTGGTATGAATTAAATTTTTTCAGTCTTATGTGTTCTCATGGATATCATGTAAACATTTTTGCTTGTTTAAGTGTGAGTAATTAGGAATTGTTTGGACCAGTCAGCTTGAAGACATGTCTAATAAAATAGATTGCCTAAGTTAACCTATTGAATGTGGTTAAAGATGGTGTTTGAATCTGACTCGACCAAGCGATTAGTGTGACTTATTACTTGATTTTAGGAATAAAACATAGATCACCCCATTCCTGAGTTAACTGAAGAGTTATATCATATTGATAAAATAATGTCTTTTAGTTGCATGACCTCAGTCATCCCATTTCATTCCATCACCACCATAGGATGAGCAAATAATTCAAATTATTTTCTTTGGATTGCATTTCATAGCATGGTAGTAAAATATTTATTTGCGTATCTACATTGAAAAGTAAATACTCATTTGTTCATGCATAAAAATTTCCATACACATTACATTTTGCATTACATATTGCATAAGTGTTTCATTTTAATTCTTCAGAATTACATTTTCTTCCCAATTAAGAGAGTAAAGAAATTTTGTACATTCTTAACCCTCCAAAAGTTGTGAAAGTCAAGTATGAAGTTATCTAGATTTCTAAAAGAAGGGCATGGAAAAGGAAACAAATATTAAATCAAAAATAAAAAGAAGAAAAAACAAGAAAGAGAAGGGAGGAAAAGGATCTAAACTCAAAATATTTCTCTCTAAGTAAAAAATTATAGTGAATATGGAGTTTATTATTTGAACACGTTTCCATGTATACTCATAATTTGGATTGAGACATCCATTGCATGCATCATTCCACCAAATGAAAAGGTTAAAAAGAAGTTATATGCATTAGGAATCATTGCATTACATTCATCGTTTAGATGCATCATATTTTCTTATTACATAAATGATTCAAACTGCTTGTGAATTCTTAGTTCACGCCATCCATTCCATCTACCAACTGCTTTGCATGGTAGGCCATTGTATGATTTTTGATCTTGTGGTGCACTCAATGTGTATTAGTCTGACAATGATTTTTTTCTACTTTGACCTACTTGTGATTTATTGTTATATTGTGTATCTTCTATATTTCATAATTGATTGCTTTTAGAGTAGCTTTTATCTCTATGGTTGGAAATGACCGGTATGGGACTGGTCACTGGAGTGTGGTTAGAAGAGTCAAGTATATTAAACTTCTTCAACCAAATGTAAGAGTAGTGTTGCTTGAGAATGAGCAATATTAAAGCTTATTGGGTTTTGATGCACACAAATTATATCCTTATTTCATAGTCTAATTTAGGTGATTTCTTGTGCATTCATGACCAATTATATGTTTTTTGCTCGCATTATGATCTGGGTCAAGAAACCTTTTTGCATCTATCTCATTTTCACAACTATTTGTATGAATTATCATATTTATTCCTGTCTCATTGATTTAGAATTTAAGGTACAATATGTATTTGAAGATACATTTGGTGCTAGCGAGATGCATCTCAGTAGCATAGACTAGTCTTACACCACAAAAAGTTGGCAAAGTTATAGGAAATCTCAATGCCATCAAAGTTATTTTGATGCTTTGGAGATGACAAATCAATACTATCAAGACCTATCTTAGTAGTACCAACACTTGGTACAAAACACTCTAGTAACATGTCGATACTCTAGGCACCCAACTCGATAGTATTGACACAGTTCCAACTATACAATGAAAGAGATAACTCAATGGTATTGATCCAAGTCAGTAGTATTAGTACAAAATCTGATGGACTGTATTAGTATATAAAATCTAATGATCCATATGTTAAATGGGGGTATCATCCTACTTATGACCTAAGAGGGATGTGGCCATGAGAGACACAATTTGACAATCATACATAGAAGTCGAGAAGAGAGAGAAGAAAGACAGGGTGATGGCTACAACTAGTGATCTTGACACCTTTGAAGGGCAACTTAACAAATGAAATGCTACTTATCATGCTTAATTTTAGATGGGATTTCCATTAATAATGGATCTAGTAGTTCATCCCTTTAAATTCATGTTTTCCTTCTTTTCTCAACTATTTTGTGATATTGTGTTAACTCTGAGGGGCTAATCCCTTTTCTATAGGACCCAAGAGTAGCCCTACATTAAATTTGTACACAAAAATACTAATTTTAGAGATCAACTTATTTTCTCAAAATTTGATAATAATGGTTACTTAGATATACCATGTTCATGCCCGGTCATCTTGAATTATGATACTAATTTTTAGTTACTACAGAAGCAAGATTCATAATTGGAAAAGTTATCATCAACATAATTAATAATGCACTGTGAAAGTAGGCTAATAATTATGAGCTACATATTTAGAGTAAAATTTAAAATGTTTGATCTTCTATATGAACACTATGAAAATGAGTTTCTAATTATACTGAGTAGTACATTGTGCTGCAAAAATGGGTAACATTGGATAAGATGTCAAATTCTAAATGGAAAAGATAGTTTATTTTTTAATAAAGAGAAATTGTGTATGAATCGATATCATGGTGAAACAGTAATGCTAGGGAATCCATTATTCTATTTTCAACATAATTTAATTCACTTCCACATTAATTTAATTCTTAGTTTAAACAACCAAACCAAACCTTTTCTTAGGCCCAGTTGACTGGATTTCAGTTAATAGTAGTTTCTAGCTTTGCAATTCTCTCGGTTCAATAACTTGTGACTCTTTTGTCATATATTACTCGAGACATACACTTGTATTTTACATGTATGTCATTCATGTATCATTCTATCAGACTCAACCCGACCCTTGGTTGCAGCTATTAAGACCAAGAACTTGGGGTCAACCTCGGGGTTGACTCCATGGCTAGCTAATTGACGCTTGAGCCACATGGAACAATCTCGATGTGGGATTTACTTCCCTTCCCCAATCCGCGTGACTAGAGTAGGTCACTATGTAAGGTCAAAGGTGTGTTTAAACCCAAGTTTGAATCCATCCAAGCCACTTCCCACTAGGATGATGTGATCTTTTGAAATATGTTTTATTTTGTAAAATTTATAGAAAATACATGATATCTTTAAATATACGCAATATGTATCAATTTTTTTTGAAAATATATATAATCCAAAAATAAGGGTTTTGGGATCTAATTTAGTCTTGGATTCAAAAATAAACTTTAGTGCATAAATATAAGATGATGAATATATGCAAACCCTAATTTTACAAAATAATGATGGTTATCTTGTTCAATAAGATTCCAATGTGTTATAATATGACCATGCTTAATGATAATGCAATTTTATGATAACATTAATGATCAGGGATACATATGATGTCTAATAAGGATTTCCTATCATGAGGATCCATGATATGAAATATTTAGGGCTTTGAAGTGCAGCCATAACTCAACCCAAATTCAGCCCTAAACCGGACTTATAGGAACAAGACTAGACCCAATCTGAATTGTAAGAATATAATGGTGGAACCTTAGTTGTATTTAATAATTTAAGATTGATTTATTTGGAACAAATCTTCATTGAATCTTAAATGTGATTACTTAAATCAATATTTCTCAGATACCATCTGTCATTGAGAAGATACATGGTTACTTTATTGACACAGTTCCAACTATACAATGAAAGAGATAACTCAATGGTATTGATCCAAGTCAGTAGTATTAGTACAAAATCTGATGGACTGTATTAGTATATAAAATATAATGATCCATATGTTAAATGGGGGTATCATCCTACTTATGACCTAAGAGGGATGTGGCCATGAGAGACACAATTTGACAATCATACATAGAATTCGAGAAGAGAGAGAAGAAAGATAGGGTGATGGCTACAACTAGTGATCTTGGCACCTTTGAAGGGAAACTTAACAAATGAAATGCTACCTGTCATGCTTAATTTCAGATGGATTTCCATTAATAATGGATCTAGTAGTTCATCCCTTTAAATTCATGTTTTCCTTCTTTTCTCAACTATTTTATGATATTGTGTTAACTCTGAGGGGCTAATCCCTTTTCTATAGGACCCAAGAGTAGCCCTACATTAAATTTGTACACAAAAAATACTAATTTTAGAGATCAACTTATTTGCTCAAAATTTGATGATAATGGTTACTTAGATATACCATGTTCATGCCCGGTCATCTTGAATTATGATACTAATTTTTAGTTACTACAGAAGCAAGATTCATAATTGGAAAAGTTATCATCAACATAATTAATAATGCATTGTGAAAGTAGGCTAATAATTATGAGCTACATATTTAGAGTAAAATTTAAAATGTTTGATCTTCTATATGAACACTATGAAAATGAGTTTGTAATTATATTGAGTAGTACATTGTGCTGCAAAAATGGGTAACATTGGATAAGATGTCAAATTCTAAATGGAAAAGATAGTTTATTTTTTAATAAAGAGAAATTGTGTATGAATCGATATCATGGTGAAACGGTAATGCTAGGGAATCCATTATTCTATTTTCAAAATAATTTAATTCACTTCCACATTAATTTAATTCTTAGTTTAAACAACCAAACCAAACCTTTTCTTAGGCCCAGTTGACTGGATTTCAGTTAATAGTAGTTTCTAGCTTTGTAATTCTCTCGGTTCAATAACTCGTGACTCTTTTGTCATATATTACTCGAGACATACACTTGTATTTTACATGTATGCCATTCATGTATCATTCTATCAGACTCAAACCGACCCTTGGTTGCAGCTGTTAAGACCAAGAACTTGGGGTCAACCTCGGGGTTGACTCCATGGCTAGCTAATTGACGCTTGAGCCACATGGAACAATCTCGATGTGGGATTTACTTCCCTTCCCCAATCCGCGTGACTAGACTAGGTCACTATGTAAGGTCAAAGGTGTCTTTAACCCCAAGTTTGAATCCATCCAAGCCACTTCCCACTAGGATGATGTGATCTTTTGAAATATGTTTTATTTTGTAAAATTTATAGAAAATACATGATATCTTTAAATATACGCAATATGTATCAATTTTTTTTGAAAATATATATAATCCAAAAATAAGGGTTTTGGGATATAATTTAGTCTTGGATTCAAAAATACACTTTAGTGCATAAATATAAGATGATGAATATATGCAAACCCTAATTTTACAAAATAATGATGGTTATCTTGTTCAATAAGATTCCAATGTGTTATAATATGACCATGCTTAATGATAATGCAATTTTATGATAACATTAATGATCAGGGATACATATGATGTCTAATAAGGATTTCCTATCATGAGGATCCATGATATGAAATATTTAGGGCTTTGAAGTGCAGCCATAACTCAACCCAAATTCATCCCTAAACCGGACTTATAGGAACAAGACTAGACCCAATCTGAATTGTAAGAATATAATGGTGGAACCTTAGTTGTATTTAATAATTTAAGATTGATTTATTTGGAGCAAATCTTCATTGAATCTTAAATGTGATTACTTAAATCAATATTTCTCAGATACCATCTGTCATTGAGAAGATACATGGTTACTTTATGAATAATCACTCTTATCGACTTCTGATGATTTCTGAATGTTTTCCCAATGTTTGATCATATAACTAAAATGTTTGTTTGTTTCAATTCCAGTTCAACTATAGTATCCTATGTGTATCACATAAGAAATTATATTTAAAAAGTTTTGGAACCCATAAAATGTAATCACTAGAGGGTAGTTTAACGAGATGAATACTTCCAGAAACTAATGGATATCATTAAGAAGACTTAAAATCCAACAACGATGCTTGTGAAAAAATCAAATAATGGATGGTCACCACGAAATTGATAGAACCCTAAAGTCCATGGATAGAGAAAGGGATTGGTACACCTAAAGACAGAAAAAATATGGGTTAGATAATTAAACTGCTAGTTTGATTATTGTTAATTGTTTGATATGACATGTATGTTGTTATCCATATATGTATACAATTTTGTATGCACTGACGTACACAATATAGAAATATGCTGACCACATTTTTGTTTGTCAATATTTTAATTAAGCTTCTTTGAGTCATCAAGGAGACTTCCTCTCCCCGACCCCTCATTGACCTATGGAGGCCCGACACAGGAGGGGTAAGGTAAACCAAGCGTGCAACCCATTAGTTCTGACGCAAACCATGTCAGACATAATTCCTAGTTTTTATTCGTTCCATGAGGATTTGAACCTGAGACCTCTGCCCCTGTTCACAGTCTGATCACCAGTTAGATACACCCTTGTGGGCTAGTTAAGCTTATTTATTTAAAGAATAGAGATATGGACATCCAGAAGATCCCATAAAAAGACAATAAGCTAAAGACATCTAAAGGATTAGTTAGATACTGGTGATATCTCCTTTCATATGGAAGTTTCCCTTTGAAACATTATGTAACTCCTTTGAGGAGCATCTATATTCCATTTTCTTATCAAATGAAGTTTATGATTTAAATTATTGAAAACTATTGGTTATTTATATTAAATCTAGACCCTAGAAAGTAGAGTTTGTACTGATCTTTTCCTCCTTGGTCCAACTTCAAACATGGGGATGGGCTTGTTACAACTAGTTTTAGAGCCCAGATTTAGTAAATGACCCTTCATAATTATTGGTCTCAATTATTCCTTAGAGACATAAGGAAATTATTAGGACATTTTCCAAATGCATTGGTGTCTAGAAAGTATCACAACCCAAGGTCTGACAAGATTTTCCTATGTGCCACTAGTTGGTTGATGAGGACTCCCAAATCAATGTGAATTCATCCTGGCCAAAACTAATGTTATTTCCCCAAAATAAAGTATTTCCACCTTTCCTCATCTAATATTTCATCTCTTTCTTAACCCCATTCTTTCCCCTAAGGACCCTATAGTATTTTATCTTCCAAATTGGGGTTTTTGACAATTAGGGTCATGGCATCGCCAACTAATTATTAATAATGCAACAACAAATAATATAAAATAAATTTGATCATGGTTTTTTACATAAGTATAAACTTAAACATAAACTTATGTAAGCCCTATATAGTATGGATCATAAGAAGAAAACAATGATTACAGAGGAGGTTTGCCAAAGTGATAATGAGAAGAAGTCTCCCAGCTAGAGGAATTTCTCTGTAGACAAGAAGAGGAGGGTCATGAATGGTAGGTCCTCCAAAAAGAGAAAGGTATCAAATGATGCCTTAAATGATGGTGGCTCATCTAATGAGGTCCATGACCGTGTTGATGACCCCAAACCTGATGATGACCCTAACCCTAATGATGGCCCTAAAACTTATGGTGGCCCAGACCCCGATGATGGCCTAGATCCTGATGCTGAGGATGAGCCTATCAAAACACCTGAGATGCTCTAGATAGAACAACGTAAGGTGTTGGCTGATGCCATTAGATCCCTAGCCCTTAGGGACACAATCTGAGATGAGAATGGTGCACCCCACCCTATCCACACTCGCCTTGGAGCTATTCATGTGGAAAATATCACACTAAAAATTCACTAGGAACAAAATTCCTAATTTTAACCAAAACAAATGTGCAATAATGCCACCCCCAAGTAGACAAGCTCTTATTGCAGTATAGTTGAGGATGAAATCCCAAGGGACAAATTTTTTAAGGAACTTACTATTTTTTATCAAAATTAGCTATGACTTATATTTATGACCATGAATGTGATCGAGCTTTAATTAATCTACTTGCAAGAAAAATAAAAGATGAAAATAGATTAGATCTGATTTAATTGATGAACAATATTGGGACAGAACCAAGTTTCACCACCACTACTCACACTTTATCACTCACATCATAACATTGCTTACAAAATATTGAATTCTGACTTATGTAATTTCCTATCCTTTCTAGTTAAGGAAATTCATTGGACAAATAACACCATAAAATTGATGTCATTACTTATGGATTATGTATTCATCACTGTGAATACCATCCGTGTGAAGTTCTCATCAGATAATTAACTCAAATTAATCAATATATAATTATAAGATTATATTTTTTCTAGGCCTAGACTATATTACCATGTAACATAAATGGTCTTTCCGCATAACATGAAACACAATTAATTATGCAAACTATTATTTATGCAACCAACAACGATAGAAGCTCATACAATACATGTAGCATGGCTAGTTTTAGCATCCCAATGATTAAATGAATCACTCCACATATCAATATTCATAAGACTTAAGAAATAAAAAATACAATCATTTTCATGAAATAAGGAAGGTGAAGACATGACATGGTATGTGACGAGAAGTCTTCTTCCTCATGGGTCGACCTTGACTTACGTGGACTGGGTAGGTGACAAGATAAGGGACAACATTTTTGAGAGATGGAAAGACTACTGCAATAGTGGACAAAGATGGAATAATGGATGGAAAGATGGGTTGCTTGATGTTTGGTGGTAGCAAAGGGGTTGATGGATCTATCACATAGAGAAAGGTGACAAAAGATTGGCGTGGGGTTGAGAACAACCTTTCATAGGTCCATTTTTCAACCCCCTTCACATTGGTGGCTATTATATACTTATAATATGGGATGACAACCTAGTGTTAGGATATGTAGATCCATTTATTTGTTGTAACAATGGTGGTACCCAACCCATAAGTGAAAATATCTACCCTTCATCCATTAATCTATGGTGAGATTGTAGAGGTTGATAGTTGACAATAGAGGCCAATAAGCTCTCTGTGGTCTTGTTGATAATGGCTTGGCTCGACGTAGGCATGTTGATCAAGGAAATAAGTAGTAATGTCTTGTGGGTCTGTTAATGATGCCAATTGATCACCACTTTTGGGGTCGGTAATAAGTGGAGGTGTTGTGCTAAACCTAAGCAAACATGTAGATTTTCATGGGTGATCAAGAAGCATATTTGACAATTGGTGGTGTAGGCGTGTCTTTCAACTGTACGTAGGTTGATTGATCGATGGTTGTTACTTGGAAGGAAAGCTAATCAATGGAGCCTGACTACTCAAGGTTTGCTAAAGGTCAATCAGAGTCCCGCAGAATTAGACAGAGAACAATCACTTCTAGGCCGATCGTATACTTGTCGTCTATAAAGAGTGGGATCTGAGAGGGGATCAACTCAAATGGTGTGATACAAAAATCCATGCAATTTAAAGCAACAGAAAAAAACTATTAAAAAGTTACATGTTGATTCATATACAATTGTTCCTCATCATAATAGGTAATACTAAAAGCAAAATGGGTAAGTACACGATCCCAGCTGTAGAGGGCAAGTCGTCCATTCCAAGATGTCCTCATGTCCACACCCTATGTCTGATCTTCCTGAGTTAGTGACATCTAGCACTCTTAGACATGAATGGTTTACCCGGGCAAAAAGTATGCATCATGACACTTTTGAGTATGTTCATAGTAAAATTGTATGTAGGCATTGTAGATAAGAATAGTGCAATAAAAGGGGTTCTCATCTAAAAGAGGGATATTAGCAAATAGGTGAGTTCAAGAAGATATAAAAAAGAGAATAAAACTTCAAGAGAATGAGGCATGTGAACATTTGATCAATATATGAATAGTCTTTCCATTAATATCAAAAAATTACATAATTGCATGTAGATAATTTTGACTAGAAATAACTATGGTAGGGGTAATACACCAATGAGTCATTGGACCAAGTAAAATAGGTGGAAAGAGACACCTTGGGTGTAAAGACACACCCTGGGTGGAAAGACACATCGATATATATATATATATATATATATATATATATATATATATATATATATAAGAGGTGGAAAGATGCAGCCCAGGTAGAAATACACACCCTAATGGTTATGCATAAGCATCTACATTTTCTATCTTAGTCTAATATCACATGCAATAATAGAAGACAATACTTGAGTCTGTCAATTACATCAAAATATTAAAAAACATGGAAGGTGGTGCGTCAAGCCAGAGGTGCACACACTAACCAATTAAATTTGAATTAGATGCGCCCCACGAGACTCGAAACATGCACTTGGGATATTTCAAAATTATAAAGGCCCGTAGAGCAACACAATCACACAAACTAAATATTTAACCCGCAAGCACACGAGATCATATTGTACCATAGGTGATAGGCAAGTAAAGGGGTCGATCCTTAGGGAGAGAGGGGCACTAGAGCTAGGTTAGCATGAGATACATTCCTAAAGCAGAGAGTAGAGGGTTTTTAGGGTTTAAAGGTGATTTTGGTTGATTACTTAATTTTGCAAGAACTTAAATACAAGAAGGAAACTAGATTATCAAAAATCCTAAACTACCCTAAACAAGTTAAGACTCAGAAGCTAGGCAAAACAATTAACTAAGCAAGAGCAAGGAATTACAACTAAGCTACACTAGACTAGCAATGCAAATTAACAACTAAGAGACAAGTTAAGCACTAGATCAATCAAGGATCTAGGTTATCACTAACGAACAAGATTAACACTAGCAAGCTCAAAAGAGAACTAACTAGATAAGAAAGACCTAGCTATCAAAAACTAAGCAATTAACAAAGAAGCAATTAAGAACAAACAACTAACTAGCATTAACAAGCTAAATTAACAAGGAGGGTTAGCAATGATATGGATTGGTGGGCCATTTGGGAATGATACTCAGATTGCAATTGGGGGGGGGATATGGAACAAACAAGCTTAATCATTCATTCTAGATTACTTAAACCAAACAACAAGTCAAATGCTAAAAAATCATTCTACACTATTAGTTAGCCTAAGGTATAGGTGATATTTCATTAGGATTTGACTAATCTAGGTTTCTATCATAGGGTTTCTTAGTGTAATTGGGAGCCAAATGTGGAATTGAGGAGTAGAGCTGAGGGTATTTCACCCCACATTACTCACCACCTAGCTTTTATCAAACTCCTAGGCAAGTAAACCGATCAATCTTATACTGGTCACTTAGATCACACACCTAGGAGTAGGATAAGGACTATATATAGGGGGAGATGGCATCTAGCTAGGGGTCCACTAATTGGACCTAAGAGCAAGTCCCAAGGCAGCCTCACATATTCTATCTTCTCCTAAACATAGGTGGCTTCAAGCACCCAAACACAAGAAATTAATATTCTAAGATACAAACCACAAGTAGAGATATGAGAAAAGAGATTTAATTAGAAAGGAATCATCAAAAAATGAAATCATAGAGTTTACAAATTCTCTTCCCCCAACATGGTATCAAAGTATCATTTTTGCCCCAAACAGCCCACCACAAAGGGCTTAACTACACATGAATAAACAAAAGATCAAAGAAAAGAGAAGAAAGAGGTAGGAATCCATGGAGCTCATGGTATCCCCTCCTCCTCCACCTCCTAGAAGCTGTACGACGTGGCACCTCCTCCAAGATGGATGAATATCATGGAAATATGGGGGATTATGGTGGAAAACCTAGAAAATTAGGGTTTTAGAGTGGAAATGGAGTGGTAATGGAAGGTGGGAGGTAGGCGATTGGCTTGGATGCAAGGAAGTGTCTAAGGAGTATCTAGAGTAGATATAGGGATGCTAACCTTTGTGCTCCAGCTACCACCTATGTATATATAGGTGGTGGGGGAACATTACGGTAAGTGGGGGCAAAATGGGAAAAATAGTAGAGAAATTGGGTAGGGTGAGGTGGTCACCACGACCATGGTGGGGATTAGGTGGAATGGTTGTGGGTAGTGGGAATGGACGAGGTGGTAGGTGAAGGTGAAATATAAGTATAGGCATGAGTGGCAACGACCGTGGAGGGTGCCACGGTCGTGGTTGGTAGAGGGTGCCATAGTCGTTCCGAGTAGCACGACAATGTTGGAGGAAGTTGCCACATGCATGCTTGCTCTGCGGGTCATCTTGACTTCACCTTGCCATGATCATGGCAGTCACCACGGACAAAGTGGCCTCCAAGCGCCATGCTCAGGCTGATGTCCACGACCGTGGCCATTCACGTGCAATTTGGGATGGGTCACTGTTGGTTTTTGGGACCTTGTAAATTAATTCTCCACCATTGTGGCATGGGCCATGAGTGAGTTGCAACTCATCAACCATGGTCGTTTTGTTGACCATGGCCGTGGTCATTCATGTACAAATTTGCTGAAGTTTTTGTAACTTTTGAAGATTGAATCACCATGACCGTAGTGGTTTCCCCTCGACAGTTTTGGGGCTTCCTTTTGCCGAATTTAACTTCAACTTCTTCATCTAACCTCCTTTTTCTTTGGATTGATCCTTATGCATCCAAGGAGAGCTCGGGGAGGAGTTAGGTCCAATATTGGAGTACAAGGACCCAAGGATGCTCTTCATCTCTCTCTCCCTTGCATCAATGCATGCATAAGTACCTTAAAAAACACGCAAAAGGAAGTATAAGTGCATTTGACATGAAAGTTCACATTGGGGGAAATAAATTGCAATATAAAATTTTCAAATGTGAATATAATGCAAAAAGACACAAGATGAAGCCCTAAAATAGGGCTACATCACCACCCCAAACTTAAAACATACTTGTCCTCAAGTATGCTCCAATTTAATCTCTCCATTCCTTTTCTTTCAATCAAACAAGAATGATAAATGCATTGTAAAAGATGATTATTGACTAAGTGGTCTCAAAAGTGATTAAGTGCATTGCTCCACTTATCTCCTCTCTACTTTCACAATCCAATCATGAAAAGAGCATTGAGCATATAAACTTTGAGTATAGAGCATTGAACACACAAGCTTTCCATATGTCCTTCATGTAATTCCAGGTAAACTGTTTCATGATGGCGTTAATCAATGATGACTAGGAGTGCTGTTTCACTTTCATGCATTCAATATTATGCTTCAAACCATACTAAATGACCCATGTGGATACAGAAAAGGGTAAAGTGAAGTGGGTTTGATATTTTCTTGCTCAATGGGCATGAAAATGGAAGAAATGATTATGGTAAGAAATTGGAGTGTTTTAACACTCATCTTTTATTTAGATGCTCTTAAATAGGAGCATCTTTTATTTTCTTTTTTCTTTTTCTTTTCTTCTTTTCTTTTTCTTTGCTTTTGCCCTTGGTGTATATAGGGCATATGGTGGAGAGTGTGAAGTGGGGAGATGTAGACATGGACACCCCAAACTTTTAGAGGCAACCAAGGCTAAATATGTGCACTAAGACATCCTTTCATGAGGCAGAGATGTATGAAGATGGTGAAAGAAGAATCGGGTCAAAGAGGGGTCATTAGTGTTGTTCTCAACGCAAAATATCATGTATGAATACTAATCCAACACTTCATCAAATGGTATCACACCACATGAGTGAACAACATGAGATTCACATTTTTATCATGCGATTCCTTAGGCTCTAAGTGTTCATAGCTTGCTCAATTCACAATTCAACCAAAACATTCACAAACTTGAGAGAGGCGATGCACATGTAAAAAGTCAACCATCAAGACCATTCAACAATAAACTCTAAGAATATGGCATGCATTTGGCAAATAAAAAAAATTAATTCAAAAATTGGAGATTTAAGTTGAAACAAGCTTTTGGGCAAGGAGTTTCAAATTTGGACAAGATTGGACAAAATGGTGCCAATTTGCACTTTAATCACATCTAAACCTACTTTAGAGAAATGAAAGCATAAAGCAGCAAATTCTAGCTAAAACACACAAAAATTACCAAAATCTACATGGAAATGCAATGCATGGCACATAAGAGAAAAAAAGCAAATTTTTTGAAAAATTACTCAAAATGCATGAAATTAAACTACATGTATGCATGGATGAAAGCAAAAGGAAATCTGCACTAGATAGGGTGAAGTCAACTAATCAAAAATTAGGTGAAACATGCATACAAAAAATGAGAGTAAGGGTGGTGCGT
The DNA here is from genome assembly GCA_963693085.1 of Alisma plantago-aquatica. Lineage (NCBI taxonomy): Eukaryota > Viridiplantae > Streptophyta > Magnoliopsida > Alismatales > Alismataceae > Alisma > Alisma plantago-aquatica. The sequence continues at coordinate 457,452,508 of OY856412.1, forward strand.
ACTGTCCTACCACCTCAAACTTTTGAATCATGTTGTCCTCAACATGAAACTAAATATTAGGGACAGTAGGGTAACAATCACGGATCGTGTGACTGATTAAATGGTAGGTCTCCCTGCTGTGGCTGGTATGACTGGTATTGATGAGGGCTTTCTTGAGGAGGTGGAGGACTTAGGCAAGCTGGACGTAACTGATAATAGTGACCCCAATAAACATCCTTAGAAGGAGGGTAAGTTTCTTGATATCCCGAGATACCACCCCAAAATCTTCACCCCATTCGAGGTTTCTCTGTGCTTGAGCATGGTGGTAGTGACACATGTGGTTGACATGGTAATGCATCTGTTGTTGGTCATGCCACATGTATTGCTGGGTGAGCTGCATTTCTTGTTGTGTTTTTTGAATACCTTTGAGCTGTGCCTGGATAGATGACATGTTGTAGGCATTAGTTGAAGGTTGTTGTAGTTGGAATGTTTCCTCATCCCTCCTTCTCACTCTTTGGGCTTGTATTTCCTTCTCTTCTTCTTCTTCTTCTTGCTAACCTTGAACATTTGATTCCCCCACTCCTTCATGTACAACAATGGCATTATAGTTCTCCATGGGGTTTTCCTTCTCCCACTATTTCAGCTTATCCTTTAGAAGGTTAGGGCCCCCCAAAGTAGAGAGAAGTGGGGGTAGCATGGTAGGGTAGCTCAATAATTGTTGTCATTACTCTGGGCTTCACATTATACATCAACCTCTTGTTTTATATAGTGATCATTTGTGAGAAAATGAGGTATTTCAGATCAATAAATTGAGCCCCCTCAGCCTCTTTGAGTCTAGTGATATCATAACCTAGGTCTAGAGTGATTGGGGTTACAATTCCTCCCATAACAAATGGAGTTTTGCTTTTGAAAGAAATTGTTCTCATATGGTCTATCAATAGTTCCCCTAGGATAAGTTGTAACCTTTTATTTATCACATGTAAAACAAAAGGTCCTTCTGTGAAATGCTACCCTAGTTGTCATATATCCCCACATTTGTGTTGGTAAAGACTTTATGCACATATTGGACCAAGGGATTGCTGAGTGCCATAGTGTTTGACTTTCTAGCTGTGTATCCTGGAGTCCCAGTCAAGCTATAGAATTTAACATAGTCAATGTTAGTCTCTTTCTCAATCAATCCATCATTCATCTTGTTGTCTTGTTCAACATTTGCGGAAAAAATGCATTCAACTAAGATGCAGTAAGAGTGTGCATCTTATTCAACATCCCAAACTTGATAGCTTCTTATATGCTAACTTTGACCTTTTCAAGTGTGGTGAAATTTTTTTGAGTCAACTCCACATAGGTGGTTTGTTCCGTGAAAAGCACCTCCCACAACCCGGTTCTCTTCAACTTTCTCTCCACCTTCACCTTAATACCCATATCATTGATCACTTTCTTACACCCATACCTTGGGGAGATGACTCTCCTAGTCATGCATTCAGGGTAGAGGGGGGTGATTTACATCTTTCTTTTGCCTCTTCCATAAGATATCCCCTTAGTTACTTTACCAAATACCTTCAATCTGTCCTCCTCCAGGTAGGCCAATGTGTCCTCTGGCTCGAAAAGGAGCTCCTCCTCATCACTATCATCTTCTTCTTCATCAATCCAGTATGATCATGACCCCAAGATTGTGTCAAGATTGAGCAGTACCCATTTCTCGGGGTATCACCGTGGTGCATCTTCTTCTTCCTCTATCACCAACTTCTTGTAGGCTTGTGTTTGTTGGTACATTCTCTCCATTACTGAAGAGGTGGAGTGACAGGTCGGTGTAGGTTGAGGTAGATCGCGTGAAGATGATGGGGGTAGCAATCTCCTTGCATCGCTTTGTGCAAGTGGTAACCTCTGGTTCCACCTCATCGATCATGGCATCGATGTTATCCTTGGATGCCCCTCCTCCTCATAGGTTTCGTCAGAGACGTGACGACTATTTGACGACTGGGTGCGGGAGGCACTTATGGATGCTGAGTGATGGATCGATTGGAAATGGAATTTGATGGTGATGGAGTGTGGGAAGGCATGGAGAATTGGGAAGTGGCCTTCTTGGTGCACACTCTACCTCCAGTGATCACCTCAAGGCTCTTTTGAACCCCTTTCCTTACAACCCTCCCTATCCCCTTCATGTTGTGGAGGTGGTGGTGGAAGGAAGGGCTATAAATTTTGGATTTGGTGATGGAAGGTGAAACGGAGGTGAAAGATGGATGGAATGGGTTAGAATGGTTGCTGTGATGGTGGAGGTTGGATTAGCTTAGGGTTTCGGGCAAGATTTGTTGGATTTTTGAGGATTTTATGTTGGATTGTTGTAGGTGAGATGGAGGATGAAAGTGGAGATTGGGGCTGGATTAATGGAGGGTTTGGGGGCAGAAATGGGAGATGGAGAGATGGCAGAGGTGTAGGTGGTGATTGGAGGTCGGATTGATGAAGGATGAGGGATGGAGGTTGAAGATTGGAGGAGCCATTATGCCTGCGTTGCTGCCACAGTCATGTTCATACATGGAGAATGTGTGATAATGGGGGGGTTGTGGTGGAATAGGGGGTTTAAGTGAAAATTTTGGGTGGGGTCGGTCCCCACCCTAGTCATGATGGGTGGCCACGGTCATGGTGGGGGGGTAGGTGGAATGGACATGGAGGGTGCCACAGTCATTGTGGGTGGCGTGGTGTCTGCAACTTGACCCTCGCCATGGTCGTAGTGACCTCCTCTCACCTCAGCTGTGGTGGTTACCATAGTCGTGTCCGTTCATGCACAAAATTTCCTTCATCCCTGTAACTTTCTTGAACTTTTGCAATTAAATCCCCACGGTTGTGGCGGGCTCCATTGCTGTGCTACCATTATGTCGCCACACCTTTGGTAGCATCCATGGCCGTGTTGTCCTACACACACCTCGACCGTGTTGATTGCCACAACCATGGCCATTGCTTCACAAAACTTCACATTTTATTGTAACTTTTTCATCACGATCCACCATGACCATTTTGCATCACCATGGCTGTGGTAAGTCCTTCAAAAGTGCCTTGCCATTGAGAATTTCACAAAACTTCAAAATTTCAAATTTTGTTGAATGGATGCCACATTTTCTTCACATAGCCATTTTTACTCTCTCTCTTCCTATCACATGCATCTCATCAAAACTTAAACAAAAACTATCAAACACAAGTGTGCGTGTGTGTATTCTTGGAACCATGTAAAGATAAAGCAAAAGTATCAAAAAGTGAAGGTTGGGTGCAAAAGTTCCCAAACGTTGGTGGGTTGTCTCCCAATAGTGCTAAATTTTATGCCTTCAGCCGGGTTTATTGATTCTTGACTCAATAATCCTCATGGAACCTTTAACACATACTTATAGCCGATGTCTCTCTCATGTGCATTTAAGCACATCTCCTCATCAACTGGGTCTTCCTCAACTAGCATCACAATGTCAAACCTTTGGTTTGCTTTGTCTGGACCTAATTCAACAAGGACTTTCAACCTTTGACCATTGTCAGTGAACTCTTTTGCTCTATCCTTTTCACATATCACAACACCCCCAGATGTATATACATGTTTGATTAGATAAGGTCCTTCTCATCTAGACCAAAGCTTTCCAGGAAAGAAATTCATCCTAGAATTATACATCCATACCCATTGTCTGGGCTCAAACTCATTCTTCTTGATCAACTTATCATGTAAAAACTTGGTCCTTTCCTTGTAACTTTTTGATATCTCATATGACTCATGTCTCATCTCTTCTAGCTCATGCAGCTGTAATTTTCTTCCCACTCCGACAGTGTCTCCACCCATGTCCATGGCTTTCAATGCCCATAGTGCCTTGTGTTGCATTTCTACTGGTAGATGGAAACTCTTTCCATACACAAGTTTAAATGGCATGGTGCCAATCATGGCTTTGAATGCTGTTCTATATGCTCACAAAGCTTCATCAAGATGTAAAGACCAATCCTTGTGGTCCAACCTCACCATCTTCTCAAGAATGAGCTTTATCTCCCAATTAGCTCAACTTGACCACTCGTTTGAGGGTGGTAAGGAGTAGCCACACGATGATTTATGCCATGCCTTTTTAGCAATCCTTCAAAGGTACTATGGATGAAATGGCTTCTGCCATCACTAATCATTGCTTGTGGTATACTGAAGTGGCTGAAGATGTTTGACTTGACAAAGTCACAAACTACTTTGTGATCATTTATCCTTGTGGAAATTGCTTCAATCTACTTGGATACATAATCAATGACCACAAAGATGTACACATATCTGAAGGAGGGAGGAAACAGACCTATGAAGTCAATCCCCCAAACATCAAACACCTCATCCACTAGAATGGGTGATAGAGACATCATGTCCCTCTTGGAGATAGTGCCCACCTTTTAGCACTTCAAACAACATTTTCAATATTCACTAGCATCTTTGAACAAGGTTGGCCAATATAATCCACTTTGAAGAATTATGGTGGCTGTGCGTTTTCTACCAAAATGACCTCCACAGACGCCGATGTGACACATGGATAGGATCTCTTATTGCTCAATTTCAGGGGCACATCTTCTTATGAATTGGTCAGGACAATACTTGAATAGTTGTGGGTCATCCCAAACACAATTCTTCACCATGGCAAACAACCTCTTGCTTTCTTATCTAGTCCATGTGCTTGGCATTCTTCCACTTGCCAAAAAGTTAGCTATATGTTTGTACCATGATCTTTGAGTCGAGTCAAGCAAAAAGAGTTGCTCATGGGGCATCATCTCCTTGATGCAGTTCACTACATCATAAGGTGCTTCAATGCGGGAGAGATGTTCAGCTTTAGAATTTCCACTCCCTTCTTGTCAGTAATCTCCAAATCAAATGCTTGAAGCATCAAAATCTAGAAGATCAAACTTGGCTTAGAATCTTTCTTTTCCATGAGATATTTCAAAGTTGCATGATCCATGTATACCACCACCTTGTTTTGTAAGAGATAAGAATGAAACTTGTCAAGAGAAAAGATGACAGTGAGTAACTCCTTCTCAGTGGTGGTGTAGTTTCTTTATGCTTCATCTAGAGTTTTGCTTCCATAATATATGGCATGTAGAATCCAGACAACCCTTTGGCCCAACACAACCCCCACTGCCATATCTGATGCATCAATCATGATTTCAAATGGCAAAGAGAAATCTGGGGGGTGCATAATAGGATAAGAGACTAGCTTATGCTTTAAGTGGTTAAAGTCTTCAACACACTTGTCATCAAAATTGAAGTCCACATCCTTCTCTAGAAAATGGCAAAGCAACCTCAGAATTTTACTAAAGTCTTTGATGAATCGACTGTAGAAACTTGCATGCCCCAAGAAAGAATAGACATGCCCGACAGTGGAAGAAATATTAAGAGTGGAGATTAGGCCCACTTTGGCTTTATCAACTTCAATTCTGGCCTTAGAAACTCAGTGACCCAGAACAATACCTTTGGGAACCATGAAGTGACTCTTTTCCCAAGATAGCACCAAATGAACCTTGACACATCTTTCAAGAACAGCTGCTAGATGGAGCAAACAATCATCAAATGCATCTTGCCAAACATTGAAAAGTCATCCATGAAGAACTCCAAAGAAGAATCAAGCGTGCCAACAAAAATGGATGTCACACATCTTTGAAAGGTAGTGGGAGCATTGCACAACCCAAATGGCATCCTTTTGTAAGCAAAATTACCACTTGGACAAGTGAATTTTGTCTTCTCTTGATCTTCAGGATGGACAACTACTTGGAAGTAACTTGAGTAGCCATCAAGAAAATAGTAGAAGCTCTACCCTACAAGTCTTTCTAAAATCTGATCAATAAATGCGAGAGGAAAGTGATCCTTATTGGTCTTTTCATTCAACTTTCTACAATCTACACACATCCTCCACTTTGGATGCTCTCTCACTAGCATCAACTCTCCATCCTCATTCTTAGCTACTGTGATCACACCCTTCTTGGGCACAACCTGGATGGGACTCACCCATTGTCTATAAGAAATGGGGTAGATAATCCCAACATCTAGCAACTTCACTACTTCTTGTGACACGACCTCTTTCAACTTTGGATTCAACCTTCTTTGCATTTGCTGTGTTGGCCTGAAATCATCTTCAAGGTAAATACTATGAACACAAATGGACGGGTTAATGCCCCTCAAGTTAGCAATGGACCATCCAATGGATTAAATGTTTTTCTTCAAAACTGCCATCAAGGCATCTTCTTATTCCAGAGAAAGGATAGAGGAAATGATCACTGAGAGGGTGTCATTGGAACCTAGGAAAGTATACTTCAACCCTTCAGGAAGAGACTTGAGCTCAAGGACTGGAGGTTCTTCAAGGGAGTTCTTCAATAATTCAGAAATGGATGGGAGGTCCTCACTTGAAGCCACTTTGGCTATCTCCTCTTCTTCCTCCTCCTCCTCCTCCTCCTCCTCCTCCTCATCATCATCATCATCATCATGTAATTCCACAATAGGCTCTAGACCTCTACCCTAAGTGGCAGTCTGAATCCATGTAGGTAGGCATTCCTCTATAATCTTGTCAACACACTCAATAAGATAGCAATCTTCCTCTATAGAACCTATCATCTTGACCTTAGTAGAAGACTTGAAAATGTTCAACCGGATCTTCATGTTCATAAAGGTCACATACACGGTACTGGTCCTCACATGAATCACAACATCAGTTGTAGCCAAGAAGGGTCTCCCCATGACAATAGACACCTTTATTGAGTCTATTTCCATATCCAACACAATGAAGTCAGGGGGGAAGAATGAAGAGGTCTCATCATCAAGTCTCACCAACACATCATCAACATGCCCTCTAGGAATTTTCATAGATCGATCAGCCAATTACAAAGTGCAGTGAGCTAGACCCAGTTGTCCCATTTGTTATTCAACAAACACATCATACGACATTATATTCACACCAGAACCCAAGTCAAGAAGAGCTTGGTATATGCGGTGTGCTCTAATGTAGCAAGAGATGATGGGAGTGTCGAGATCTTTCCTTTTTATTGACACAATGTGTTGTAGAATTGAGCTCACTTGCTCAATGAGCTTGAATTTCCTTGGTGTTCTTCATGTTGTTCTCCTCTTTAATGCACACAAATCTTTCAAGAACTTGGCATAAGATGGGATTTTCTTGATTTCGTCAAGCAATGGAATGTTGATCTTCACCTGCTTAAAATTTCCATGATGTCTTCAGTGTGCTTCTTCTTGCTCTTTTCAATGGATGGTTCCTCAAGTGCATCTGGGAAAGGTGGGAGTTGTGCTCCCGACTAGCTCAAATCAATAGAATCATCAATCGGTATCACATGAATCATGGTAACATATCTCTGCATCATAGTATCAACCCGCATGCCTATCATACTATCCTCAATCTGAATCTCAATATCACCATTTCTAATCACAATATCAACTCTATCATCACTGACTACACTATCAATAGAAGTGTCCCATAGCTGTTCTAATGTCCTAGCACTTCTCAAAACTGTCATTTCCTTCACATGCTCATGGGTGGTAGAAGAAGAAGCTTGTGGTGGAGGTTGTGGCTATTGAGGTGGTGGTGGTCTTGGGTGTGATGGATTTGGGTTTTGGAGAATGAATTGTGGTTGTGGTGGATGAGGGTGATATTGTGGAGGGGGTTGTTGGTATGAGTGAGGTGGATGTGGAGTGTATTGGTAGTTGAATGGGGATTGTGGAGGTGGAGGAGCATAAGGGTTGGGCGATCCTTGGTACCGTGGTAGAGCATATGCACTTTTGGGGGTGCCCAAAAAACCACCATCATTGTTTGGATTAGGCATAGGTTGATAAGGGAGCCTTCCTTCTTCATGACGAGCAAGTGAAAAATAAATCTGATCAAGCCTTTTCTCAAGGGGGCTAATTTTTTTCCCATGAGAGGATACATCTTTCTTCACTTCATCAAGGCTCCTTAGCCTCCCAAACACCTCATCTTCAAACTTTGAGTAGTACTTAGGTATTTGATGTTGCCTTGGCTGTCCTTGCCCCTCTTCACTTTGTTGTTTCCAAGAGAAGTTAGGATGGTTCCTCCATTTTGGAGTATAAGAGTTGGACATACGACCTTGATTATTCCGATTTCAAAAGCATGCAAAGAATTCACTTCTTCATCAACAACATCAACTACCATGGTAAATTGGCTAGCGAAACCCCCAGCTTGGTTCTTCATCATGCTCATCATGTCAACCATCATCTTCATCATTTGGGGGTTGGCTTCTATTCTAACTGGAGCTGTAGGAAGGAGAGGAGGAATGTAGTTCCGGTCATAGTGATCCCCTTTACTTGAATCTCGATGGAGAGAGTTCTCAGCTAGATGCTCAAATATGGGCCAAAACTGCTCCAATGGCTTTGCCATGAATGTACCTCCACAAGAGGAATCGATAATAGTCAAACTTAGCTCAACCAGCCTGGTGTAGAATGTCTGTACAAGATGCCATAGAGGTACTTCATGATGGGGGCAGTCACACATGAGCTTCTAAAATTGTTCACAATCTTGATGGAAGGGTTTATTCTCCCTCTGGGTGAAGGAGGTGATGCACCTTCACATCTGAGTCATCTTTGCTATCAGATAGATTTTCTTGAGGAATTCATTCTTCATCACCACCCATGTCACCAAGTCAAGCTTGGACATATACCAATTTTTTGCCTTTTCCTTTAGGGAGAAAGGAAAAAGGGTCCTCCTTATAGAATCATCTGTGGTGGTTGGGGTATGGAAGGTTGAGCAAGTTTCAAGAAAAGCATCTATGTGGTGGTAGGGATTCTCGTTCTCCATTTCATAGTAAGTGGGAAGGAGTCTGAGAAGGGCCGGTGGAATGGAGAATTGTTGACCCAACATTTGGTCAACAAGGGTGGCAATTGGGGAGTTGTAGTTCCCTAGGGTGAAGTACTCATGGAGAGGTTGGTTGGTTTGTTGTGGAACTCTCCCGGGTGGATTTTGTGGGACACCCCCAGGAGGATTGTAAGCATTCGGGCCATCCATTTCAGACTCTCAATGTTACTTGCATCAGTGGTGGTGGGGTCAAATGGCACCAAGGTGGTATAAGTAGAGCGTCCACCAAGCATGCACACCTATCACCTGCATAATACACAAACAAGCAACAAGAGCCAAGTTAGAAGGCAAGTATGTAAGAGTAAACAAAGAATAAAGAATAGCAATGGTGAGGGCAGTAGGAAAAGCTAAGATACACTAACTAGCTAGGCCGAGTGCCTCACTCCCCGGCAACGACGCCAGAAAGAATGGTGCATCAAGCCAGAGATGCACACACTAACCAATTAGATTTGGATTAGATGCGCCCCATGGGACTAGAAACACACACTTGTGATCTTTCAAATATATAAAGGGCCCTAGACCAACGCAATCACACAAACCATATAGTTCACCCACAAGTGCACGAGATCATATTATAGCGTAGGTGGCATGATCTATGTTCCTAAAGTGGAGAGTAGGATTTTTAGGGTTTAAGTGATTTTGGTTGATTACTCTAATGTTTCAAGCAATTAAAGACAAGAAGGAAACTAGATTATCAAAAACCCTAAAGTACCGTAAACAAGTTAAGACTAAGAAGCTAGGAAAAACAAAAGCAAGAGCAAGGAATTACAACTAAGATACACTAGACTAGCAATTCAAATTAACAACTACGAGACAAGTTAAGCACTAGATAAATCAAGGATCTAGGTTCTTACTAACTAACAAGATTAAAACTAGAAAGCTCAAAAGAGCACTAACTACCCAAGCAAGACCTAGCTATCAAGAACTAAGAAATTAACTAAGAAACAATTAAGAAAAAGCAACTAACTAGCATTAACAAGCTAAATTAACAAGAGGGTTTTAGCAATGATATGGATAGGTGGGCCGTTTGGGAATGATACTAAGATTCCAATTGGGGGGGGGAGATGGAACAAGCAAGCTTAATCATTCATTCTAGATTACTTAAACCAAACAACTAGTCAAATGCTAAGAAATCACCCTACACTACTAGTTAGCCTAAGGTATAGGTGGGATTTCATTAGGATTTGACTAATCTAGGTTTCTAGCATAGGGTATATTAGTGTAATTGGGAGCCAAAGGTAGAATTGGGGAGCATAGGTTATTTCACCTCCACATTACTCACCACCTAGCTTTTATCAAACTCCTAGGCAAACTAGCCACTTAGATCACACACCTGGGAGTAGGAGAAGGGCTATATGTAGGGGGAGATGGGGTGATAGCTAGGGATTCACTAATTGGACCTTGGAGCAAGTCCCAAGACAGCCCCATATACATACATACATACATACATACATACATACATACATACACACACACACACACACACACACACACATATATATATATATATATATATATATATATATATATATATATATATATATATATATATATATATATATATATATATATAATTGGCCATTCTATTCATCCCGTGGCATGGGCTCAATCTTGGGACCTCTCACCAACAAACCGAGTGTCTAACCATCTTGGTAGACGACAACCCCATTTATGCTATCCTCTCCTATACTTAGGTGGCTTCAAGCACACAAATAGAAACAATTCATATTTTAAGATACAAACCACAAGTAGAGATATTGGAAAAGAGATTTAAGTGGCAAGCAATCATCATAGAATGAAATCATAGAGTTTACAAATTATGTTCCCCACAACATGGTATCAAAGTATCATTTTTGCTCCAAACAGCCCACCACAAGGGGCTTATCTACACATGACTAAACAAAAGAGCAAAGAAAAAATAAGAAAGAGGTAGAAATCCATGGAGCTCGTGGTAGACCCTCCTACAACTCCTAGAAGTTGTAGGATGTGGCACCTCCTCCAAGATGGATGAATAGCATGAAAATATGGGGGATTATGGTGGAAAACCTAGAAAACTAGGGTTTTAGAGTGGAAATGGAGTGAAAATGGAAGATGGGAGGTAGGTGAATTGGATTGAAAGCAAGGAAGTGGATAAAGAGTAGATAGAGTAGTCGTAGGGATGCTAAACTTTGTGCTCTAGCCACCACCTATGCATATATAGGTGGTGGGGGAGCACTAGGGTAAGTGGGGGCAAACTACGAAAATAATGGAGAAATTAGGTAGGGTTAGGTGGTCACCACGACCATTGTGAGGCACCATGGCCATGGTGCGGATTAGGTGGCACAGTCGTGGGTAGTGGGAATGGTCGAGGTGGAAGGTGGAGGTGAAGTATAAGTATAGGCATGAGTGGCCACATCTGTGGAGGGTGTCACGATCGTAGTAGGTTGAGGGTGCCACGACTGTGCTAGGTAGCACAGATGTGTTGGAGGAAGTTGCCACGGGTGTGCTTGCTCTGGGGGTCATCTTGACTTTGCCTCTGCATAGTCATGGTAGTTACCACAGGTGAGGTGGCCTTTAAGAACTACAGTCGTGCTGATGTCCACGACGTTGGTCATTTATGTGCAATTTGGGTTGAGTCACTATTGGTTTTTGGGACCTTGGAGATTAACTCGCCATTATAGTGGCATGGGCCATGGGCGAGTTGCAGCTCATCGGCCATGGTCATGCTACTGGCCACGACCGTTTTGCTGACCATGACTATAGTCATTGATGTACAAATTTGCTAAAGTTTCTGTAACTTTTGAAGATTAAATCACCATGATCGTGGTGGTTTCCTATGATCATTTTTGGGCTTCCTTTGGCTGACTTTAACTTCAACTTCCTCATCTGACCTCCTTTTGCTTTGGATTGATCCCTGTGGATCTAAGGAGAGCTCAAGGGGGAGTTAGGAACAATCTTGGAGTACAAGGACCCAAGGATGCTCTTCATCTCTCTCTCCCTTGCATCAATGCATGCATAAGTACCCTGAAAAATAGGCAAAAGGAGGTATAAGTCCATTTGACATGAAAGTTGACATTGGGGAAAATAACTTACAATTTACAATGTTTAGATGTGACTATAATGCAAAAAGACACATGATGAAGCCCTAAAATAGGGTTGCATCAACAGGATGGGTTGAAAATCCAATATAATATGAATAATAATTTATCAGAATAGTCCATAACAATTGTCACTAGAATTGAATGAAACTTCAATTAACAAATAAGGTTATCAAGAGGTGTCTCATTATGGGAAAATGTATATCAAAGTCGAATAAAAGCCCAAATTTCAGCTAGATACTATAGATACCTGATCTTCACAACTACTAATTAGCTCAGTAGGTATACCTAGTCCCCAAAGTTGAGTATTCATCCTAAGAAGACAATATATGTATGTTAGTCAAACCAAAGAAACATGTGGGCACCTTCTTATTATAGGTTTTCATATTGTTCTTATCCTAGTTCGAATACATAATGACACATTAATATACTTAGGTGAGCATAATCTATTATACCTAATAATATTTAGTTAGGGAGTACACCATGGTGAACTAGATTTCCAATTGGTTTCAGATAACTCATTTATTTCCATCCAATCTAAAGGTTTTAGTTTTCCAAGAGAGTATTAGAACCATTATCATTACAATTCATAGGTTCATATATATGTGAAGCTACCATAGTATCTTTTGAAGCATTAATATGTGTCTTCGATTTTTATTATATTCCATTAGGATTTGAAGCATCTTTGCATTAATTAAGTCATAATAACACTAGTAATCAAAACTTATAGATACTATGTTATTTATTACCAAAGTCATGTCAAATGAATGTATATTCATTTGGTACATGGTTAATGAAGTGAACTACTGTCTAGGGTTATTTGTAAGGATAGTTGATTAAATTGCAAGTCTTTGGGCATGGAGTACATTAGTACAAACAAGAAAGGTAAAAAATATTTTGTATTTTAATTTTGAAAATCTAATTGTTTAATATAAGTTGCACCTAGTGTAAGGATTCCAACCTATATATACTTGTAGTCTAAGAAACCAAGGCTAGTATACATACATTTAGGAAGCTATGTTTGATTCCAAAGAGTATGACTAGATGTATATATCATAATATGTTATCTAAATGTAGTATTTAATTGAGTAATATACATGAGTGGGCATAACATGTAACTTAAGTTATTGGTCGGGAGCCATCCAAATGAACATGTAACAAAAATGTATGGAAGAGCAAGCATGATCTGGTCTCTTCAGACCATTATTGATGTTACTCTAAGCCGGTGAAAAGATCAATGATAAACTCTATTTTTCTTAGATGTAGACATTCTCTTCAGGGCATAGGGAACAACATGTCCTGAAGTTTTGATGAGATTGTGGTTGGCTCAGATGTAACAATTCCTCCTTGATCATTGCTAGAATTTCATGTCTGTTGCAAGCTACATCAAAACAAGATTAAGGAGGAATATATGTAACCATTTGGTGATAGGGTTTAGACTGTAACCAAGGAGCAGGTGACACCATGCAATGCTAGGAGTGTAGGTCGAGGATGAAGAAGGTAGATGTAAGGAGTGGGATCCCAGAGGGGAACACTCCCTACTAAAAATTTGAAGAATAAAACCTCTAGTCCAAACACACCCTTATGGTATCTTGGAGTGGGTGTACAATTTTCAAATCTTATTAGTGGTATTCAAAACAACCAAAGTGTAGCAACGGAAGAAAGTAATGACTATATTTAATTTCTCACAAAGATTACAAAAGTATATCTAAATCTCCCACATAGGGTTTACATGTATGATACAACATAAGGATCCAAGATAGAGGGAAGTCTAAACCATAGAAACTTTGTCTCCAAGCTTTAACTCCTTAAGCTATATCTAAATCTTCATGCCATATCATCCAAGTACTTCATCTAGGGTTGGGAGCATACCCCAACAAGAAGAGAAAAATAGAAAACATCAACAAAGGCTGGTATGTGCATACTAAAAATAAATTGAGCAATATATGGAGTAAAGGACAAAAAATATAAAAGGCTTTCCATAGGAAAGATAAGGACCACACAAATGGGTATCAAAAGAAAAGGAATCATAATAAAGAATATACTGGCCATTAAACAAATTAAAAAGATTGTGCCATATATACATCCACTACCATGGTGGGAAATGAAGCACATATCAAGAAAGTAGGGCACACACCCCACAATCATCATCAATAACCTGCATGCATGCAAGATAAGAATATCCCTAGAACAATATAAAGACAAAGGCAGCCAGGAATCATACATCTTGAGACCTGATAGAGAATGGTATACTGCCAAACTCCCAAATATATAAAACATGGGCCAAGAATGATACATCTTTCTTGGGTATGAGGTAACCTTTCCATCCCAAAAGAGCAAGAAATTACACATCTGCTCAGACATGAAATTACACATCTATCATAAACAAAACCAATGCAATTATACTACTCTAGTGCTACTGAATCACATAGCATGGAAAATGTAGAGGCAAGTAAAAAGTATAGTCAGATTAAACAAAAGTTGCCATCATACTAATGGACAACATAAACATATAAACATCCACCTCAAAGTGGGCAAATATTATCACATAAGTCCAACATGCACCAAGCATATGAAAAAGAATACAAAAGAATATCCATGATCACAAGATCAATAACAAGTAAGATAGTTCATATGAACCATGCTTTTCAAAAGAAAAGAGTAATGTGTAGGCTAATGTCCAGTAGACCAAGAGAAAGAAGAAATATAGGCTAATTACTCAAAAAGAATAATCAGGGATGCAAACATACCTTTCTTCAGAGTCTATAAAAGTCCAAGATAGATCTAGAACCAAGTCTAGATCTCAAAAGCACCTAATAAACATGTATGCAAAATTAGGGTTAGATTTATATCAATTATTCAAAACCCTAAAAATTGCCTTTTTAATATTAGTGAATTAGGTTATCAAAACTACGCCATATTTTAGGTTATATTTTTATAAGTTCAAAATATACTTTATTATATTTTTCTAACTTATATATATTTAGTTATGAATTTTACAAGTTATTAACTATTTAGGAAAATTGATGAAAATCACCTTTTTATAACATTAGAATCAGGCGACAAAACTAGTACCATAATAAATCCCTTATTTTTATGAATTCAGCACATATTTTATTTTATTTTTATGAGCTATAAATAATTAGTTATGAAATTTTAAAAATCAGCCAATAACAAAAATCCACGTCAGCACAAACGTTGAGAGCGAAGAAGAGAGAGGCACGCATGTTGAGTTGGTCCAATCAGAGCTGGCCCCATGATCAACCTATCAAATTGTTTTTACACTAAAATAAAAGTAAACAATCGTGAAAAGACCAAAATACCCTTTGGGAAAAAAACCAGATACAAATGAAATAGGAGGGTAAATAGGGAAAATCGTCATAGGGGATTCATCCCCTTCCTTGTGACCGAGCCATGGCAGCTAAGAAGCTCTAGGCTGAGAAGCCAACCATCATTCCGGGCTTCAAAGCACCTCGAAACTTCCCACCTGCCTCCGCGAGGGACCAGATAACTCATAGAAGTCGTTATCGATTCAAAATCCCGACACATAAGGTATAAAGGGTAGGCATACTGCACCTTAACAATATCTCACATATTCCTGGTCACTTCTTCAAAACTAGGGTTAAGAATCTATTCCAACTGATTCTAGGGCTAGTACTAGTTTTAGGGTTTCACTACCAAAACTTCTCAAAATCTTTATTGTGACTTAATTCAAGAAAAATTTGAGCAAATTAGAGAAAATTTTGTACATATAGTAGTATAATGAATATATATATATATATATATATATATATATATATATATATATATATTAATAAGAAACATTGCGAAGTAAAACCAACAAGTTGGCCAAAATTCAAAGTGAAAACCAAGTCAAAATATATCCATAACAAGAACTCTTCATCCTACTACCTCTTCAACCTAATTGCATCCTCATGTCGAAACCTCATAGCATTAAGAGATACAAATCATAGTCAATCTATATGATAGGGTAATATCTCCTAAAACCTCATCACATATTTAACATAGATCAATTCTAGGATGAACATCTCACCCAGAGGGAAACTATGCAAGGCAAGGGTTCTAATTAGGCAGAAAAATTGAAATAGTCAGATTTCAACTACCATAGGATATGATACCATGGTGTAAGGAGTGGTATCCTAGAGGGGAACCACCCCCTACTAAAAATTTGAAGAATAAAACCTCTAGTCCAAACAGACATTTAAGGTATCTTGGAGTGAGTGCAAAATTTTAAAATCTTATTAATGGTATTCAAAACAACCAAAGTGTAGCAGTGGAAGAAAATAATGACTATATTCAATTTCTCAAAAAGATTACAAAATATATCGAAATCTCTCACATAGGGTTTACATGTATGATACAATATAAGGATCCAAGATAGAGGGAAGTCTAAACCATAAAAACTCTGTCACCAAGCTTTATCTCCTTAATCTATATCTAAATCTTCATGCCATATCATCCAAGTCCTTCATCTAGGGTTGGAAGCATACCCCAATAAGAAGAGAAAAATAGAAAACATCAGCAAAGGCTGGTATGTGCATACTAAAATTAAATTGAGAAATATATGGAGTAAAGGACAACTAATATAAAAGGATTCCCATAGAAAAGATAAGGACCACCCAAATGGGTATCAAAAGAATAGGAATCATAATAAAGAAGATACTTGCATTAAAACAAATTAAAAAGACCGTGCCATATATATATATATATCCACTACCATGGTGGGAAATGAAGCACATATCAAGAAAGTAGGGCACACGCCCCACAATCATCATCAATAACCTGGATGCATGTGAGATAAGCATAGCCCTAGAACAATATAAAGACAAAGGTGACCAAGAATTATACATTTGAAACCTGATAGAGAATCATATACTGCCAAACTCCCAAATATATAAAACATGGGCCAAGAATACATCTTACCTAGGTATGAGGTAACCTTTCTATCCCAAAAGACCAGGAAATTACACATCTTCTTAGGCAAGAAATTACACATCTATCATAAACAAAACCAATACAATTACACTACTCTAGTGCTACTGAATCACATAGCACGAAAAATGTAGAGGCAAGTAAAAAGTATAGTCAGATTAAACAAAAGTTTCCATCATACTAATGGACAACATAAACATATAAACATCCACCTCAAAGTGGTCAAATATTATCACAAGATCAGTAACAATTAAGATAGTTCACATGAGCCATGTTTTCAAAAGAAAAGAGTAATGTGTAGGCTAATGTCCAATGGACCAAGAGAAAGAAGAAATAGAGGCTTATTGCTCAAAAAGAATAATTAGGGATGCAGCATACCTTTCTTCAGAGTCTATATAAGTCCAAGATAGATGTAGATCCAAGTCTAGGTCTCAAAAACACCTAATAAACATGTATGTGAAATTAGCGTTAGATTTACATCAATTATCTAAAACCTTAAAATCACCTTTTTAATATTAGTGAATTAGGTTATCAAAACTATGCCATATTTTAGGTTATATTTTTCTAAGTTCAAAACATATTTTATTATATTTTTCTGACTTATATATATTTAGTTATGAATTTTACAAATTATTGACAATTCAAGAAAATTTATTAAAATCGCCTTTTTATAAAATTAGAATTAGGCAACAAAACTAGTACCATAAGAAAGCCCTTATTTTTTTGATTTCAACACATATTTTATTTTATTTTTATGAGGTATAAATAATTAGTTATGAAATTTCCCACCTGCCTCTGCGAGGGACCATAGAACTCATAGAAGTCGTAATCGATTCAAAAGCCCGACAGAACAATACAAATTCAACTCCATCATTAGAAACTACATAAAAGAAGGAAAATCAAGACACTCACCCCGCAGACCAATTACTTGGGTCATGAGCTTTGAGGGAACAACAACGTCTAAAATAGATTTTTTCTGATGACTGCGAAGGTGCCAAACACCAAGTTCGCCATGCCGGTAGCCGATGGTAACCACTGGAGAAAGGAAACCTTAAGCAAAGTCCAAAGAGGCCAAACGCCCTGGGGCAACCTAGTCCTGGGACATAAAAAAAGGTGGAGGAAGTGGAATATAAAGGTTCATTGACTTAAGGAAGTGACATACCACACGGGGCAATGAAACAGGGGAGGCAAAGATGCCCCCTAGTCGACCAGAGGGTAGAGATGATGAAACCACACCATATATAGGATAGTTAGATGGGGAAAGATGAGGAAATTGTGAAGGGAAAGTTGGATTGGGAAAACAAAGAAAGGAAAGAAAAATCAAAGAGAGGGATCGTCGAGGTTACTATAGCGATCAAGACAATAGAGTCGGGAGGAAGGTGACAAACAAAAGCCGTACGATAAAAAATCCAACGGCCCAGAGAAGGCCTACAATGGGAAATTAAAAGAGACCCTCGTGACACATATATATGGGGAAACCATAGTCAGAGTTGAATTTAATAAAGTGATACATTAATTTCATTCATATTTTCTCTCTCCTCTTTTGAGGGTGCAAATGAGTCTCAAATTAATTGGAATTTTGCACATAGGCTAATTAAAGCATGTAGATTCTGATTATGCAATTAGATTTGCCTTTTAAGAGCTTTTGATGTGTTAAATAAATCAAATCATAAACACCAACATCAGGAAGTGTCTCCGCAAAGTAGTAGATGGTCATTTTACAACAACAGTTAAAGTGTTGTCTTCGTCAGGTGTGGCTCCGTACAATGAAGATACCATTAAGGTGTTGGAGGCAAAACACCTATACAAGCCACCTCCTTCCATACCAGATAATTCTTTTTTTGAAGCAGCTATGGTAACGGAAGTCGATACTATTCTCGGGTGTATCAAGTCTTTTCCTAAAGGAACTTCATGTGGTAGAGACGGGTTGAGAGTCCAACATATCTTTGATGCAATGTGTGGGGAGGGTTCTGTTGCGGCCACTAACCTCTTACATGCCATCACCTGTGTTGTCAATTTATGGTTGGGGGGAAGATGTCCCATGTGTTTGGCAGAGTTTATAGCTTCTACGCCACTTACACCGCTTCTTAAGAAAGACAACGGGATACGACCTATTGCGGTTGGAACTATTTGTAGACGTCTAGTGTCCAAAATTTCTATGACAAGAGTGAGTAAAGTTATGGCCAAATATCTCAATGACTTTCAGTTTGGAGTTGGTGTATCTGGTGGGGCAGAGGCTATCTTGCACAATGTCAACAAGGTGTTGAATGCACGACACAATGATGGTTCCCTTTCCATGCTTATAGTGGATTTTTCTAATGCATTCAACCTGGTTGATATGTCTTCCTTACCCCGTGAGGTGAGATCAAGGTGTCCATCCATTTCCTTGTGGGTGGAGTTCTTGTATGGTCAGGCAGCGTGGTTATACCTTGGGGACATACATATTTGGTCATCTACAGGAGTGCAACAAGGTGATCCTTTGGGCCCTCTACTCTTCTCTCTTATACTACATCCACTTATCTATCATATCAGAGACAACTACAAACTTCTTCTTCATGCATGGTATCTTGATGATGGAACAGTCATTGGAAACACTAAGGAGGTGGCAAAGGTTTTGGATATCATTCAATAGTGTGGACTAGATCTAGGTTTGATTTTAAATATCTATAAAACAGAGATTTTTTGGCCTACATGTGATGTTATAAAGCTTCAAAATGAGTTTTCTCGAAAGATATTGGGAGACCTTTAGTTGGAGTGAAGCTACTTGGAGGAGCTGTTAGCAAAGACAACAATTTTATTGGAGGTTTGGCTATGGAGAGGGCTTCGAAGGCTATTGAGTTGATGCATCTTCTTCCCCAGTTAGGCGATCCTCAGAGTGAGCTTCTCTTACTTCGTTCGTGTATGGGAATTGCAAAGCTTCTATTTGGCTTGAGGACTTGTCAACCTAGGTACATGGAAGAGGCATAATCATGTTTAGATAGAGAGTTGTGAGCATCTATTGAAGACATTGTAGTCTGTGGAGGTCCCTTTTTTGGGGACTTCCAATGGAGGTTGGCTTCATTTCTAATCCGTCTTGGTGGCTTGGGACTTAATTCAGCTATTGAAACTTCTTCGTATGCTTTTGTGGCATCTAGGGCCCAATCTTGGGTGTTTCAGGATCACATCTTGTAAGGTAGTGGGATTCACGGTGTGGACACTAACTTTGATTTTGCCCTAGATCATCTTCGTGTCATGATTCCTTCCTTTGATCTCAGTTGTTTTTCTAAAAAATACACCGTCCCCCCAAAGGCACAAAATGCTTTGGCGAGTGCTCTTTTTAGTAAAATAATTGAGGATATGGAAGTTAAGTTTGCTATGACCATTCGACAAAAGGAAGTTTTTGAGTGTCTACAAGCTGATCATGCTCAAGATTTTCTTCTTACTATTCCTATTGATGGACTTGGTCTGCACATGTCCCAGTGGAGTATCATAGTATCCTCAAATATCATCTCATGATTCCCTTGTTTCCGGTCGACAAGATATGTCCAGTTTGTCGTAAGGCGTGTTTGGACTCTTTTGGGGAGCATGCGGTTCATTGCAGGGAACTTCCAGGTTTTAAGTATAGACATGATCTTGTTAGAGATTTTCTCTTTGATGTTCTCAGACATGAAGGTGTTGCTACTAAGAAAGAGGCACCGATGAACTTTCTAACTGATCCACAAGAGGAGAGGTCGACACTTAGACCCGCTAATGTTTTGGTTTTTGGATGGATAGGAGGAAAACATGCATGTGTGGATCTGACATGGGTTTCTCCGTTAGTGGGATTGAGAAGTGGGACTTTTATAGCAGGACGTGCTGTTCTTAAAGCTGCTTCAGCCAAAGTAGCCAAGCATGAGAAAGCATGTATTGAGAATCAACACACCTTTATCCCGTTTGCTTTTGATACTTTTGGATTCTTAGCACCAGAAGCTGTGGTGCTTCTGAAGAGGGTCCAAAAAGTTATGAATAGTAATGTAATGTCTCCTAAGTGTATGGATGTAGTGTTTCAAAGGATTGGCTTTTCCATCCAGAAAGGACTAGCAGCACATCTTGTTGCCCGCTTGTCTCCTATTTTGATGTAATTGATCGAATTATAATGTCATTATAAAATATGTGTTTCATAATCATATTTTCTCTTTCCTTATGCATTAATGATTATAAGATTCTCCAAATTTAATGAAACTTCACCCATAAATCATATTTAATGTGTTGGATATGAATTTTCCATCAATTTTACATGTTGGAGTTATTTGAGCATTTATTTAATACTTTGAAGGTTCTACACACTTTCTCTCTCCTGAATTCCTCTTTTAATCAAACATCTTCCAAATTGGATGAAAATTCACCCAAAGGCTATATTTATTATGTAGATTTTGAATCTGAGATTATTTTCCTCTTTTGAAGCCATTTATTATTTTATTTGATATTTTGGAGAAAACTTAGATCTTCTCTTTACAAATTGAATTAAATTAATTATTATTATGTGAATAATGTGAAACTTGATTCCCAAGGCAATTAGGAACCAAGGAACATGATTCTTAACTTTGATTCCACTTTTGGGATTCCTTTTAATGATATATGTCATATGGTCCACTAGTGGCCCATTAACCAAAACTATTCATCCAATTAAGTTCTTTAACTTCTTATTACCATCCAAATGAGTCATATGTGATTATTAAGCACAAATTATCATGTATTCCATTATATACTTTTAGGTGACACATTTTA
The DNA here is from genome assembly GCA_963693085.1 of Alisma plantago-aquatica. Taxonomy (NCBI): domain Eukaryota; kingdom Viridiplantae; phylum Streptophyta; class Magnoliopsida; order Alismatales; family Alismataceae; genus Alisma; species Alisma plantago-aquatica. The sequence continues at coordinate 457,474,118 of OY856412.1, forward strand.
TATTCCATTATTGGCATAAGTGTAATGTGTGAACATTAGGTTACATTAGGGTGATCTATACATGCATTAGCTCATTAGGTTTATATCAAACAACTGTTAGATCTAACCTCAACGTTGTTTGGCTAAGCCCAAAAGGTCAAACTTCCAGGGTAGGGTCTAAGATCCGGTATGTTACAGTAGCAACAAGCTACCAACCTTTCTTCAGTCTCTAATTCAACATGGAGTCTAGTGCACCATAGAAAGAACTCCATTCCTATGTTCTCCTAAAATTCTTGCTGACAATAAGGTTGGACAATAATAGTCATCTTTGATTTTTATCACAGTTTGCTTTGTGACCCTAGTAGCTGATACTGTTGGCTGTTGTAGGTGCCTCCATTGGCCTCTACTCTTGTAGGCAACAACTCAACATTGAGTGGGGAGGTCAGGTTGAGGGGTTCATGGTCTCGAGGAAAAAATAAGGAAGTGACTGGGTCTCTTGTTAATGATGGTGGTCGACTATGAGGCAAAGATAGGTGCAAGAGCATGTGGTGCTAGTGTTTGTGCGCTGTAGGTCTGTGGCAATAAGGAATAGGAAGATGGTGTGCCAGCGGCAAGGTGGCTAGGTAGTGGGCGAGATATATGTGCAAAATGTGTGTCTAGAGGTCATACTTAGGTGAGAAGGCTCTAGAGGTTAACAAGGAAGGTGAAACCTAGGTGGTTTTGGTTGGTGGTGTTTCTTCCAGTCACCACACTTGGTGGTGGCATATCTCATATCTCAGGGTGGATGGACACAAGGTGAGAGAAGGTGGCAGTAGTTAGGGATTAGGGTGGAGGTGGAAAGAAATAAGAAGAGGAAGAGGAGAAAAGAAGAGGGAAGAAGGACCAACCATGGTACACATATTGGGTCAACCATTTATGGAAGTAGGTAAAGATTTCTCATAGGGAGGGGGACAAATATTGTTGGGGAATAGGGACGACAAAGAAGGCAGTGGAAAATAATATTTTGTCCCTATTCTTTTACCAACATGTTGCGCCAATAATGTTGTATCTAGGAAAGAAGGTCGCCTGGTGCTAGAGCACGTCCAATGACTACTCTTGCACAATGATGTGCAAACTTTGCAAGATGTACACATACAACTATTGATAAGGTATTCCCAAAGAGCCAATCATGTGATGGTTGACATGACATATACCATAAAGAGTTTAATCAATACTCATATAAAGCTTCCAATTCATTTTGTTTCACTCAATTATGAGATAATGAGGAAACATTATGTATGTCTAAAGAATGACAATACTCAATGACGTATGTTTTCAAGTACATGACTTGGAGAAGGAGATCATATGAATGCTAAGAGTAAGTACATTCTTATTATGTCCCTAGTCGGTTGTTACTATGGAAGGTAGATAGACACTAGTAACACATAAGACTGGAGTGTGAGTTGGTTGATGAATGAATCTCATTAGTCAAACCAAGCACAAAGATACATGTTAGGGAATAGTGTATCCTTGACAATGACACATGGAAACCATCATTGGTGGTCGTAGTCATCTCTCATAGTGGAGGTGGTGATTGTGATTCTTAGATGTGAAATCAGTGCACTCATCACATGTCATTGGGTATACTTTAACATCATCAAACGTAATCCAGAAACATAGGTTGCCATAAAGGTGATGATTGGGTAGCTTTGACACATGCATACTGATTGTGAGTGATAGATATGGGATTTGTCTCTCATACTGGAGATTGATATCCTGGCCACTTGATAAGTGAGACTTAGAAATGCATGCACATGTAAATCAATATATGATATTGAGGTCACATTATCTCAGACAGTATGCTCTTGGTTCAAGGAACATGGGTTGAATGTTGAGAGGATGACAATTCCATGCCTCGAGTTCACTTCGAATATCAGAAACTAGTAAATTATACAATCACTGCAACACCTTACACAGATTGTACATTGAAGTTGTTCTCTAATTTTCCATTCACTTAGATAGCACTGACGTGTGACTAGGTACCACTCTCTACTTGTGATGTCATAAGTTAATTATAGACATTCACTACCAACGTGATATGGGATATATAGGGCCACACACATAGGAGCTCATCTAGAAGAGTAGTTTGATATTGAATGATGATTGGATTGATCACTAAAATGTTCATGTACTCAATTCACGCAATAGGATCAGCTGACTGCACTATCGGTCGATCATCTCACAGGGTGAGATGGCCATTTGGAGTGCCAAATGATCTTCTCAAATGTTGAGACAACCATTTGGGTTGTCAAACTAATCAAGATTGAATTGGCTAATTTTTGCCCAAACTGAAGTGTGAACGGACCAGTTCATTCTGATGAACCGTCTGACATTGCTCAGATCACCAGACGACCATCTGGGTGAGTTAGAGGACTATCTCTCATGTGCAAGATCACTCCATTTGTGGGGAAATGGGATTGAATCAAGGATTAGTGTTGAAGTCATGTCATGCATATTTGAAAATGTTAAATTCATGTGCGATCAGGAAACATGGTGAAATGACTGTATGACTGCACCAGACGACTGTCTCACATGCGAGATGACCCTTTTTATTGCAAAATGATCATTTCATGTTTCACAGGTTGCAAAAAGTCAAGATCTTCTGCTCCCGCACGGATCCCAAATAGACTAGGAACCCTGGCCCTAACCCCACCTATAAATAGAAGGATACTGGGGGGGGGTTCCCAGAGCACAACATAGACAATTGAGAATCAGTTGCTCTAAAAATTGTTGTCCTATCTAATTGTGATAACCAAGAGAGCCCAAAAAAGTCCTACATGGCCAGGGACATATAGCTAGGGGAGAGAACAACTGAGGATCATTGTTGCAAGAGAGCAAGTTGGTGACTAGTACACCAACAAGAGGGACAACTCCGTCTTATGTGTTCTAGCAGGACAATAGGAGTTCTAGTTGGTTCATGTGTACTACTATAGAGACAGGAGTCCCTTGGCTACTGGTAGGTGGACAACGTCAACTTGAAGTCTATGGTGAGACCACATGAGTCATTATAGAAGATGATCCAGTCCACCAGCTGTGGCGAGACCATATAAGTCGCTACAGAAGCTGATCCAGTCCACCGTCCGTGACGAGACCATAGAATTCACTACAGAAGTTGTCTAGTCTGTCATCTGGGGTGAAGACCAGGAGCTGCACAGACACTGTCGAAGAGAAACCAGAAGATAGTTGCAACTATAATGAGTTGTAGTCACCAGACTTGCTCCAGGACCAGGTATAAATTTGTTAAACCATCCTTCCTATTTCATAGTAGTTGATGCAATCTTACTATTATGGGAATATCGATCAATTTTTTTTAATTTCTACTACCTTACTCTGTGCCCATATTCCCAACAGTGGTATGAGAGCCACACAGATTTACTATATTTTAGGATAATCGATATGATCAGATTTTTAGTTTTATCGTTTATTTACTGGATACGATGTGAATATTTAAACTCTCATATGCTTATCCAATCAAAGACTACATAATCCCAAACTAATATATATATATATATATATATATATTTGGTCAAGAAACTAATATATATATATATATATATATATATATATCTGTGTGTGTGTGTGTATGTATACATACATATGTATGTATATATATGTATCTATATATATGCAATTTACACACTTCACCCTAAAAACAGTTTTGATGGTGGATGTGTAGCATGGTTGTGGCCAATAACCCAATATCGGTGTGTGGTTGGATGGTTTGGTTTCATTCCTATTTATCTTGGTCTGCATACTAAGCCTCTACCTCCCTCTTCCCAATTTAAAATTAATTCTTTCCTACCTCTTCTCCCCTTGAATGTAACTTGAGGATTTTCTCTACAAATTAATAAAGTAGCAATAGGATAGTTTCCTTTCTTGTAATGAAGACGAAGATGATCATCACAAGAAAAGATGAACAGTTCATGAGATGAGCCGACTGTGCAGAGGACCATGGAGGATACAACGAAGGGGCCAAACGACTGCCTAGTGGGACCAACTGATCATATGGAAGGTGTCCAGATATCAGTTGAATAGGAGGCCAAATGACCGTCCTTGAGGACCAACCGACCCACTAAGAGGCGAGATGACCGATTCAAGGGTTGAACCGATCTACCCAATTTGGCAAGCACAGATCTACACCAATAACATGTTTATACATGTGTTGTGATGATTGGCCTAGGTGGTAGTAATTCCTTGTGGCTCCAAGGAATTATAGTAGACATGGACATAACCATCACCTTTTATTTTATATTATATGTTTATGTTGTGGGATATAGCATGAATTAGATACATACTATATATGTGGTGATTAGATACAATATATGTATATATATAAACCCTCAATCAAAATATATTAAGTCTAAGATGCTTTTCATTCGCAACACACATGAAAAGCTTGATCAAAAAAGCCAAGGATACGTAAAAGCATAATGCATCATCTATTTCGTGGAGGTGTGATGGTAGTACTGTAGGATCCACAAAAGTGGGATGCATTATTATCGTGTTGGATTTTGGGTCAGGCTTAATTGGTTATTCTTAGAGAGTCTAAGCCCATAGGCATGCTGATGATCATGGCAAGGAGTTGCACATATCATCTATCCAAGAGTTGGGCAATCATCAAAAGTTGACTCATAATTTGATGAAATATGGATCTTGACTCATTAGAAAATTGTTCACTGTGATTTTCCAAATTAATACATGAGGGTTGTCAATTTGAACAAAATAATGCAAACGATAATTAAAGACCTATATTTGAATCAAATTATATCAAATCAAAAATGAGTTTCTGACAAAATTACAAATTCCTTTGTAGATTCAAATGGAAGAAAACAACAATCACTTCTCTGCAATCGGTCCTTGAGAAGGACAAACTAAATGAGAATAACTTTCACAACTGGTTCAGGATGCTGAGAATCATTCTCACACAGGAGCGCAAGCTCTATGTCCTGGAGATGCCAGAACCAAATGAACCCCTTCAAACTACACCTAGGGCTGACTGGGATGCTTACAAGAAGCATACTAAAGATGTCATGGATGTCAAATGTCTGATGCTATGCTCCATGAACTATGAGTTACAAAAACAACATTAGAACATGGATGTGATTGAGATGGTCACACATCTCAAGAACATATTCCAAGATTAGGCAAGATGAGAGATATGATGTCTCCAAGGCACTATTCAAATGTAACATGGTGGAAGAAGATTCAGTAGGTCCTCATGTACTCAAGCTTATTGGGTATGTGGAGAATGTAGCTACACTAGGATTCCCTTTGGGTTATAGTTAGCCACTGATGTGATTCTACAATCTCTGCTAGAGTCATATAGTTAGTTTTTCATGAACTACAACATGAACAACTTTGAAAAGTCATTGAAAGAATAGTTGGGCATGCTGAGAACAACTGAGGGACAAATGAAGAAAGATAAGGCCAATTCTATGACGGTGATCAATAAGACAAAGGGGAAGTCTAAAGGCAAAGACAAAGCTAAGAAGAGTTCTAAAGGTAGCTAGAAGCCCAACTCTTCAGATCTCAAAGAAAAGGGAGGAGTAAAGAAAAGAGGCAATTGTCACCATTGTCACCAGCCTGGACATTGGAAAAGAAATTTCCCACTCTAGTTAGAGGAACTAAAGAAGAAGAAGGAAGGTATTGAGGCCTTGACATTAGGTATAAACATTATAAGATAAATTTGATTACTTATTCATTTTGCTATGTGTTACCAAACATAGATCTGACATACTTGATGTACAAGATCTGACAAGAAGTAAAAGCCCTCATGGAAGGACAAAGATGGATAAGGCAGTTCAAGAGTTGCAGAAGCTTTAGTCTACATTTTAATTTATGTTAGCCCAATGGGCATATAATAGAGTTAGTTGAACTGCCATTTCATTATTTCAACAAATAGAAAGATTTACTTTAGAGCATCTTGTATGACAAGGATGATAAATCAATAGAATGAGATATTAGTGTTTCTAATTGTGTGGAAATGCCCAAATATCCAACGATGTTTACTTTAAAAGAATCTTGGATAATTTTTTTTAACATTAATAGCAAAGGATTGTAGTTGGTAACTCAAGACTACCATTAGCAATAGTCACCTTAGATGTACATATAAGAAATGCATGTCTAGAATACATATTGATGTTGATCTAGACTCCCTTGGTTATCTAACCTAAGGAAACATGCAAATCCTTATTTACGCATAATATGACATGACATCCTTTACTAGATGTAGTGGGAGGATAAGCCTTCCATCAGAACTCATACATATGATGCATGAAGACCTTATGGAATTCGTGCTATGGATAATCATTCATTCTTCATATGATGATATGTACCAAGTAAAATAAAAATAGAAATCTCTTAAAATGGTCAAGGAGATTATAAATGAAGTATGACTTTGATGGAAGTATTAAGAAACTTTGATGAGATCAAATGTTGAAATGCTTTGCATCAATACCTTGAGAACTGTGATAATGTATCACAAGTCAAATCCATCAGAACATGATGATGTGTCAGAATGAAGGAGTTATACCATGATGATTCATGATATAATTATCAATTAATCTAAATCTTCTTGTATACTCATAAATATATACCTACTACTAAATCATATACCATCTGCATGGTTTATACGACATCATATATGATATCACATGGGAATGTCCAAATATGTCTAAAAGTATTGAAACCTATATTGAGAAAGTAGTTTTTTGTCCATAAACCATGACTGTTGAATATTACTATTAATCCCAATCCAATAACAAATTGTTTTATTAATAGGATAATTGGGTTCCTAAAGAATCAGTGGGAGTAAAAGTAGAACTTGAAATGTTTAACGTCAACAAAAGGGTAAAATGAGAACCAAGAGAATCACAAGTAGTTGTAGAATAGCAGGTTTGTCATGTAACATAGAACAAAATAGTTCTAGTAGAACATATCCGAAATTGAAGGATTGATGATCCAACAGTTCAGATATGTTGGCCATAGGGATGGGCCAACTTGTCAGCTACAAGATGTTAAGTACCACAATCTAAGTAATGGATCAAGGCCATTATGGGGTCCATGTTATATAACAAGGTAGGGCCTTGATAGAGCCACCTAAAAAGGTAATACCTAAAGGGTGAAACAAGGTCTTTTGGCAAAGACCTACATGGACAACATAAAAGAACAAATTGGTTGATGAATTTTCAAATCAGTTCAAGTTGTTGAACTTGATAGAAATTACTTTGCCAATTGTCGTACTTGTTGTCATAGTTAAAATGAACTATGATATTTAGCATATGAAGATAGAAACCAAATTCCTTAAAGATAATACATCAAAGGATGTGTATGTGACACAATTTAAAAGGTTTTGTAAATTCAAGAATGCAAATAAGTCTATGAACTACAAAGTTCAATCTGGGATTGAAACAAGAATCACAGAGATGGGATCTTTTGATTTGACAAGACAATCAAAGAGCTTGAGTTGAATCAAGATGAAAGATGAAATCTGTTATTTAGTGGGAGCATATATGAATACTCCACATACGATGAAGAATAACATCTCAATATTGTGAATATTTAGAGATGGCATGAAAACACCTTCAACAATGAAGGATAAGGTCAAACATCTTATAAGATAAGGATCAAGACCTATAGGATAGTTCTTGAATGTTTTACAATATAATTTTGAGCACATAAAATAGCAATATATTGAAGGAGTTCAACATAGAAGGATTCAATGAGAGAGGATCCACATTAATCTCTCACGAACCATATGTTCCAATTCTTGTGAAAAATGGAAATGGCATGATTAAGATGCCATTGTATATAGCAATGGATCTATCATGAATGCTATAAATGTACTTATACCATATAATCTTGTATGTATAAGACATGATAAGATGACATTAAATTCAAATAAGGGTTATTAGAAAGTCATTAAAGATATCCATTAGTACTTGAGAAGCACTTAAGGACAAATTGCTAGTAATTAAAGATAGCAATAAAGGAAGAGTTGGATGTAAAGGGTTACATTGATGTAAGCTTCTATAATGACAAAAGTGATCGCAAATTAAAATATGTTTGATTTAAAAGGATAAATGTTGTTAGTTGGTAGGGTTCCGAACTAATAGCCGTTAATTCTATTCTACAATAGAAGCTGAGTATACATGTGTTATGAACATAGAGTAATGCTATATGGATCTAGAAGTTCATATGATGAACTTATATATGTTCCAACCATTGATGACTCAATAGTAATATTGTGACAACAATGGAGCTACTTGTTAGGCATGGAATATCAGATACCATATTACAGTGGTTTCATCTCACATTGAAGAGATAAGAAACATTAAATATACCGACTAAAAGAAAAAGTGTTACTAACCCACTAGATTAGCACTAGCGCAAAAAAAAACATGGTGGACATGTTTAGACCACTAAGAATGAGATTCATGGGTGATAGACTCTAAGTGCAAGTGGGAATCTGTTGACATGGCATATACCATAAAGGATTTGATTAATACTCATAAAGACAACCTTCCAATTCATTCTATTTCCCTCAGTTATGAGATAACGAAGAAACATTATGAATGTCTAAAGAATGACAATACTCAATGATGTATGTCTTTAAGTACATGACTTGGAGAATGAGATCATACGAATGCTAAGAGTATGTACATTCTTATTATGTCCCTAGTTGATTATTACTCTGGAAGGTAGATAGACACCAGTAATACATAAAACTAGAGTGTGGGTTGGTTGATGACCGAATCTCATTAGTCATAATATGGAAATATCAAACCAAGTAGACATATACGTATTATGGAACAATGTATCAGACAAACCCACCTTGATAGTGACACATGGAAACTGTGATTGGTGGTCATAGTCATCTCTCCTAGTGAAGGTGGTGATTGTGATTCTTAGACCTGAAATCACTGCACTCATCACATGTCATTGGGTATACCTTGACATCATCAAACATAATCCTAAAACACAGGTTGCCATAAAGGTGATGATTGGTTAGCTTTGACACATGGGGAATGACTATGAGTGATAGAGATCGGAATTGTCCCTCCTACTAGAGATTGATATCTTGTCCACTTGATAAATGAGATTGAGAAATGCATGCGCATGCACATGTGAATCACTATATGATATTGAGGTTTACATTATCTCAAATAGTCTTATCTTAGTTCAAGGAACTTGGGTTGAAAGTTGTGAGGATGATGATTCCATGCCTCGAGTTCACTTCGGATATTAAAGATAAAGGAATTATGCAATCACTGCGACACCTTACTCATATTGTAGGTTGAAGTTGTTCTCCAACTTTCCATTCACTTAGGTAGCACTGATGTGTGACTATGCACCACTCTCTGCTTGTGATGTCATAAGTTAGTTATATAAATTCACTACCAATGTGATATGGGACCTATAGGGTCACACAGATAGGAACTCATCTAGAAGAGGATTTTTATTTTGAATGATGATTGGATTGATTACTAAAATGCTAATGTACTCAATTCATTCAACATGATTAGCTGATTACACTGCTAGCTGATCGTCTCATAGGGTGAGATGGCTGTTTGGAGTGCCAAACAATCAGCTCAAATGTTGAGATGGCCATTTGGGTTGTCATACTGATCAAAAATTGAATTGGCTAATTTCTGCCCAAACTTAAGTGTGAATGGACCGGTTCATTCTATTGAACCGACCAGATCAACTCAGCTTACCAGATGACCATCTAGGTAAGTCCGATGACCATCTCACATGTGCGAGATTTCTCAATTCATGGGGAAATTCGATTGCATCAAGGATTAGTGCTGATGTCATGTCATGTCATGCATTAATTGTATTCAAAATTGGCAAATTCATGTGCGATCAGGAAACATGGTGAAATGACTGTCTGGCTGTACCAGATGACCGTTTCACATGTGAGATGACCATTTTGCTTGCAAAATGACCGTTTCATGTCTCACAGGTTGTGAAAATTCAAGATCTTCTAGTCCCTTACACTCCAACACATATTCCAAATAGAGTGGGAACCCTTGCCCTAACCCCACCTATAAATAGAGGGGTACTGGGGCTTCCCTCCTCGTTGCTGCTACATGTTTGTTTTTGTCACTTCCGATTACCTAAAAAAATGTGGCGAACCACAAGGGTGAGACCCAGTCTCAGCAAGAGATATAACCTCCAACAACGTTTATTGATTACACCATTTTTAAGTAATTAAGCAGTTAAGCAAATTAACCAGACATAAAAAATAAGCTCAAAATCACTGATGATTATCAAAATACACAAGGGAGCAGATAATAACTATCATCATTAGCCAAACTATCATCCTTTATCTTGTTGATAACATAAGCAATTTAGTAGCATATGCATATCTAGCATCATGAGCAAGTCTAGTAACATAGCATCTCTATCATTATGAATAAGTCTAGCCACATAAGCATAGATAACAACATTAGAATGTCTAATAGGTTGAACATATCAACATCATAAAAAGAGCTAACACCATAAGCACAACTATCTGGATAAGCATGATCAGCAGTATATACATCTCTAGTTACAAAGGCATGGCTAGCATTCTAAACATAACTAACAACATGAGATAGATAGCATCATGATTGTAATTAGCAGTAGTAGTATAGTTATGAACATAATCATGGCTACTGCATGTACACATCTACAATCTTAAGCATATCTACAACATAAGTATATCTACTATCTCTTAATTGCACTAAGCATCATCTTTATGTAAAGAGAACAAACAAGGGCTATCATCCAATGTGAACTGTCATGTATAACCCTAAACAGATTTGCTATGTGGCTGTATTACATCTTTTATTATGCCCTGAGGAATTTGTGGATACCACTCAAAATCCAACTGACCACTGCTAAGTCGAAATCAGTGCCATACAACATCTAGGAAGAGCCAGACTCTTAAGATCTTCTCCACCACCAGTCAGTACGGGTCTGCCACATCAACACATAACGTCAAGCTGCTAACAACCTAGTCTGTCCTTGGTTCAAGTCACAACACTAGTAAAAGGAGGTGGGTACGCATACCCTACCATCTGAGGTACAACCGTAGTTGTCCTCCAATCTTGTCACATATATAATCACCGAGACACGACCACAACCATTCTCAATCACATCAGATGTATGAGGCATGAGCATATCCAACCTCCACAATCTGCATTGTGGATGACAAGGATATATCCTCAACTTGCCACCCCCACATACTCAACAATATGCGCTCTGAGTTTCCCTTAGGAATACTCATTTCACCATCTGGAAAATTCTGACACTCATATGGATCTATGACATAGGGCGCTACTTGATTAGAGTTTCACTTGATTAGTTATGCCATTTGGGTGAATTAAGGCTACATCAAACAAGTGGACATACAAACCCTAATTCACTTCTAGCAAGCATATAAATATCACAACTTTGAAAAGATATAAAATGCGTGAAACATTATTTCTCATCTCATCATCACATGGTACTATTCACTTTCCATTCACGAGACCACACTAGTCAGCATACTATCACAAGATAATAATCTTTTTTATAATATAATAGGGTATCAACCCTTATCAACATAAGAGGATTACACCTCATTCAGGGCTCAACCATGCCCAAAGGTCATTAAGACCATCATACTATCATAGGATATAAATCCTTTTCACAATATCACAGGGTATTAACCCTTATCAACACAAGAGGATTACACCTCATTCAGGGCTCAACCATGCCCAAAGGTCATTAAGACCATCATATTATTCCCTACAAGATCATCATTATCTTTGAATGCCTTATAACAAGGCTCAACAACATCACTTATATATAATATACCAGATCAACACAATATTGCATTAATGAACTAGGTTATATTCATAAATAATCATAGCAGGGTTATATTAACATTAAGAGCATTCCTTTATTACATCACCATGCAATGAATCTAGATATGATTAACTCTCATCATATTCATAATGCACACGTTTAGCATAAGAAAGTATCAACCATCTAGCTATGATAACCACCAATTAACATACCAAGGTTATGATCATGTTAAGGAGGTTATTCCACCATCATTCCATCATATAAGAATGTTAAACATGAATACTCATCTTTATCTATTTGCATTAGAGTTAGGTTCAACATGATAAATTATATCAATGTTACTAAATAGCACCCATACCCAAACCCTAACTCACAACATCCACATTGGATCATGGATGCATAAGGTGAAGCATCACCATCACATTCCATACCATTCTCAAGTATGAACCCACACATAAATCAAGGTATAACGATTGGGTTATAGCATACTAGGGTTTCAACAACAGTAACATAGTACTTCATGATTGCATTAGTCATTCAAGGACTATTTATACCCAATTACCATCATTTAGTTATATTAAAGCTAGGTATAACAAGCTATACCTCATTAGGGTTATATATCAACAAAATATGGTTATCATCCCTTCTATTCATATGAGTGAATAGGTAAGACTACCTTATTAAGGGTAACCCTCCATTTTTTCCATCATCATTCAACCCGTATCACCATACCACAATGTCACCCAGAACCATTAATTGTTTAAAAGGTAAGACATTTGGTTGTTTACATAAGTAAACACCTTAGATAAACCACCTATGAAGTACTTGATTTGTTCTCTATAAAAAGTCACCATCTAACCCTAGACATCCCTTGATTAAAAACACAAAACGTTCCATTGAGAGTAGGGTAAAACCCACAATCGACTGTTCAGTTAAAACAATCCATCCATTGCCAACAAGTAAGCTCCTAAAGTTGATCATATAAAGGAAACCATATAAATACCATTATTAGGACCAACATATTACATTATCCATCATTCCACTTTAGTGGAGGAATAAACATTAGATCTTGACCATTGGGTCAAGTTCATATATTAAAATCATCAATTACAATATAGGTTCGACCATTGCATCAAGTGACCCAAGAAACCATTGGTCTAAGGCTTAATTGATGCTAAAACTATATGATAAACTCACCATAGATTGTAGAGACCCGATCCACCATCATTAGTGATCACTAAATCACTATAGGTTGTTAGATCAACACTATATTCATTAATCATCATCATATATTAAGCTGATGTCATCATTGATTTATAACATCAGTAGGGTACTTAATGGTTGATCATTATACTTCTAATTGATCCAAAACCTGACCTAAGGGGGTGACCATAGGTTTTTACCATAATTTTACACCCTTGATCACGACCATGAGTTGTTATGAAGACAACGCCATAGGGTTGTTGCAATGGTACCATCATCGGGTCATGGTTTATAGAAGAAATCAGCTTTAAACCCTAAAATTGACCATTGTTTGATAGGTGCTTAGCACCATAGGTTGTCAAAACAACCTGATCCAAGTCATATAATACCTTAGGAATAATGTAAACATGATCACAGGTTCATATATAACTGAAATCAGAACAGGAAACATTATAAAATCGAAATCCTAGTCAAGCATAGCTTTTTAGTGCATGGATCATCATTTTCAAGCAAGGACATGATCTAGAAAGCTTATGGTAAGCAATAAATGTGGATCAAGTTATAAAACTTGCCTCTAATGAGAAGATTAAACCCCACATAGAAGAAATATCGAGCAGGTAGGGTAGAAAATCCAAGAGTAAGCTATGAATTCGTCCATCTAGCACCTTTCTTCATCAAATGAGCAAACCCTATGCATAAGGAGCAAGAAATGTAGGGTTTTAGAGCTTTAGAGCAATTTCTACCATGGAACAGCAAGGTTCCGACCTGGAGAAAGATAGGAGGAAGGATAAAAAACAAATAGATGGAGGAAAGAAAGGAATTCTTACACTTTTAGGTCAAGATCACTAGAAGGAAGCTTTTTCAACCCTAAAATGAAGTCAATTTCAACCTTAGAGCCTTTCTCCAAGAAGATCCCCACTTTCTTCTTCCTTGGGTAGAAAAATTTGCATCTGAACAGAGGGATAAGGAGGTTGGGAGGAGGGAGGTGGTGGATAGAAAATGTCTCGTTTTGGTGCTTGGGGATAACTATATGACACTTTAAGATAAAGAAAAGGAAAAAGTTGAAGTTCTAGTATCTATCCAAGTGTCCATGGCCTTACTTTATTAAGAATATACAAGAACACACACAAGAAGGTCCCCCAACATGGGGTATATACCTCATTATCTTTCCTTTGTCGAATTTCCCAGCCAATCAAATAATTCATTAGTTGATAGCTACTAAAGGTAGCTCATCCGTGAATGGGAAAAACCCTAAAATATCCTTGGAGCAAACACCTTCAAAACAAGGTTTAAATAGGTGCCCCATGGCTCAAAAAGCTCAAGAATGATGATATAATATACAAGGAACATAATGCAAGTGATAAATTGCAAAGAAAACCTCTCAATTGGGTAAATTATAGAAAAGTCCAAAATGTGCATAAAATTGCATAACTTGCTCAAACAGTGTCCAAATTGGACCAAATTTGAATCTTAAGCCTGTCTTATGATTTCAAAACATATCACAAGGTTATATTAGGGTTATAGGAATTAAATTATGATAATTAAGCTCATTCAACTCATTAAGCAAGTTTAGGGGTCTTACAACTGTAAACCCCTAATAGGGATTTCGCCCCCAAAATCAAGGTAAACAAAGATGGGTACTTACTTTGCACCTCATCCTATTACCTTCACATTATTACTTGAATATCATGGTGATGTCACATCATTCATACATATCTCATTGTGGGTCAACACAAAAACCCCCACATAAGAAGACATTTGCAAATATGGAACATAAAAATTTGTTGTGCCACCTGTACAAATCTAATAGTAACTTTCAACTTTGGGAATCGATTGTCATATTGAACTATTCTATATGTTGTATCACACATCACTCAAAGGTCACACTCATTGGATCTTACCAAATATAAAACATCAGGTATCTATTATCATATGCAACTTTACAAGGTTTCATCTCTATGCTCCTTTAATGGTTGTTGTAATCATCAACTCAATCAACCATGTAGGAACCCCCTAGTTTTCAAGAAATTATGAGGAATATGTTTTAAGAGGATTCTCCAATCATATAAATGGTGGACTATCCATCTATTGGGTTGAAGAATCATACACTTGTTTATAACTATTAACAAATATAACTTCCTGATTGACCTTGTTAGGGGTGGAGAAACAACATTATCTTCATCTTATCAGGACTCACATAACATACTTAATAGAGGTATCATAATTCTTAGAGGATACCCTAGTCAACCCCCAACTCACTCTTGTTCAACTTGTTTCATAGCTATTGCTACTTCGGCAACCCTAAGGTTTTTGAAGAAATATTGATCATATTTTTGACCATATTTGAAATAGTTTAACTTGTCATAATTCAAAGCTTGATATAACTTGTATGACATGTCTGGAACACTCTGTTCCTCATATTCTTAAATTCTATTTGTATGGTTAGTCTATAGGACATAACTCTAAACTCATCATGGTCATGTAAATTATGTAATCCAATCTAAATCTTATGCATTGATATTTGATCATAGGTTTATCTTAAAGGAACATGGTATCACATATCTATTGACCAATAAACCTTCTATCCTTGATAGTGGTCTTGTCCAACTATCACTGAACCATACACAACATTATAGAATCACTTTTGTTTTTCCTTCCTAACAACGTTTAAAGGGTCATCATCATCAACTCTCTCTCTCTCTATGGGAGAGGAATACTTGTAATGTTCATTTAATAAACATCTCCAACCTTCACATACTTCCCATACTATTGACACATCTTGGATACTAGGATTCATTACCTTGGTATCCACTTCATGTGCTATAAGGAACTCACATCCTTATCTCATCTACTTTTACCAACATAATAAATTTCAAAACATATGAGGAGTCTCCCAAATTATTGGAAGGATCAAAAGAAAACTCATCACAAACTTTATGATCTTGGAACCATAGTCCAATCAACCTTATGCTATAATAAGTGATCCACCTTCATGTTTGTAGTAAATCCACACGTACCAAGTGGCAATGATCCACTTGAAAGCTGTGCCCTAGAAAGGAAAGACACAAAGGGAAACACACTTTCCACATCATAGAAACATTGTTCAAGGTCACTAGAAAAAAGGTAACCAATTCTATTTTCATTATGCAAGTTACAACTTCTTATGTATCATTTTACCTTTTTCATTTTAGGTTCCTTGCCATTAGCATAGGAATCAACATGATTAACATATCTCATTACTCCTTCCTTGACAACTATTTATCACACTTGGTATGTTCTCTTATTTTATTATGTTTTTCAACCACTTATCGACAAGTAAATCGTCATATTCCACATTTTCTTCATCAAATTGGGATCATCTCCCTTAATTTCTTTCACATGTCATGCTGATTTTTCATTAACACTTTCTTACACACATTGGTTGGTCTGAGATTAACTCAAGTTCCACCTTATTTCTTTGTCATTGTTCCCATTCATCTTCCCATTTTGTACTTGTTATAAGAGTTCTTTCTATCTTATGTGGATTTCATACCTTGATTCACTTTATAAGCATAGACTTGTCTGTCTTTTACTTTATTATCTTCTTGAATCACATCTTCAAGAACTCCTCTTTTCCTTATTTGTATTCAGATTTAGATTTCATGGTGTTGTATCTTTCTCTTATATTTACCAAACATTCAAGTTTTGATAGATAATGATGCAATTCTCATCTTCTTTAAGGTAGGATTGAGATATTCACACCATAATTTCATATTTGTTATGCTCTTTACGTTGTCTCAAAATGACTACTTGATCAGAGTAATAAAAAAGATACCAATCTAAGAGTTCCATACTTACCTTTTCTTCAATAATTGAATACATGGCCAGGGCACCCAAATACTGAGATTAGGCAGTATGCACCATATTTTTATGTCATATTCCTAACTTAGACATCATCCTAATCCTAAGTCCTAGTGTCCCTATAGACTCAGTGAACCTAAAGCTCTGATACCAACCTGTGAGAATCCGTTACACTAAACGAGATTACTCAAAACATAAAACACAATAAATCATTAATTAATCACATACCCAAAAATATGGGTAAATTAAAACCGATTTCAACGTCAGCACCCGCTCATAAACATTTGCATAAGATCCCAAAATATTTCTTATATCCATACTATGCCAAGAATTTGATACAAATTGATCTATCTCCTTAATGAAAACATATATACACAGGAGAACAATATTTGTATATGTCACACAAACAAGCATTAACATGCTAACAAAATCCCGATTCATTTGAAACACAATATGCAAACTTTTCCTGCCCAGACCTGAGAGTACAGGGACGACTCTAGGACACACTAGACGTCTAATCAACTTTCTCAAAGATTCGTTACTATAGCTCCCCTTTGCTGCCACATGTTTGTTTTTGTCACTTCCGATTACCTAAAAAAATGTGGCGAACCACAAGGGTGAGACCCAGTCCCAGCAAGAGATATAATCTCCAACAACGTTTATTGATTACAACATTTTAAAGTAATTAAGAAGTTAAGAAAATTAATCAGACATAACAAATAATATCAACAACACTGATGATTATCAAAATACACAAGGGAGCAGATAATAACTATCATCACTAGCCAAACTATCATCCTTTATCTTGTTGATAACATAAGCAATTTAGTAGCATATGCATATCTAGCATCATGAGCAAGTATAGTAACATATCATCTCTATCATTATGAATAAGTCTAGCCACATAAGCATAGATAACAACATTAGCATGTATAATAGGTTGAACATATCAACATCATAAAAAGAGCTAACACCATAAGCACAACTATCTGGATAAGCATGATCAACAATATATGCATCTCTAGTTACAAAGGCATGGCTAGCATGCTAAACATAACTAACAACATGAGATAACTAGCATCATCATTATAATCAGCAGTAGTAGTGTAGTTATCAACATAATCATGGCTACTGTATGTATGCATCTACAATCTTAAGCATATCCACAACATAAGTATATCTACTATCTCTTAATTGCACTAAGCGTCATCTTTATGTAAAGAAAACAAGCAAGGGTTATCATCCAATGTGAAGCATCATGTATAACCCTAAATAGATATGCTATGTGGCTGTATTACATCTTTTATTATGCCCTGAGGAATTTGAGGATACCATTAAAAATCCAACTGACCACTACTAAGTCAAAATAAGTTCCACAAAAGATCTAGGAAGAGCCGGACTCCTAAGATCTTCTCCGACCCTGGTCAGTACGGGTTCGCCACAATGACACATAAGGTCAAGCTGCTAACAACATAGTCCGTCCTTAGTACATGTCACACCACTGGTGAAAGGAGGTGGGTACGCATACCCTACCATCTGAGGTACAACCGAAGTTCTACTCTAATCTTGTCACATATATAATCACCAAGACATGACCGCAGCTGTTCTCAATCACATCAGATGTGTGAGGCATGACCATAGCCAACCTCCACAATCTGCATTGTGGATGACAAGGATATATCCTCAACTTTCCGCCCCCACATACTCAACCGTATGCGCTCTGAGTTTCCCTTAGGAATAATCATTTCACCATTTGGAAAATTCTAACACTCAGATGGATCTATGGCACGGTGCGCTACATGATTGGAGTTTCACTTGATTAGTTATGCCAATTGGGTGAATTAAGGCTGCATCAAACAAGTGGACATACAAACCCTAATTCACTTCTAGAAAGCATATAAATATTACAACTTTGAAAAGATATAAAATGCGTGAAACATAATTTCTCATCTCATCATCACATGGTACTATTCACTTTCCATTCATGAGACCACACTAGTCATCATACTATCACAAGATAATAATCTTTTTCACAATATAACAAGGTATCAACCCTTATCAACATAAGAGGATTACACCTCATTCAGGGCTCAACCATGCCCAAAGGTCATTAAGACCATCATAATATCACAGGATATAAATCGTTTTCACAATATCACAAGGTATTAACCCTTATCAACACAAGAGGATTACACCTCATTCAGGACTCAACCATGCCCAAAGGTCATTAAGACCATCATATCATTCCCTGCAAGATCATCATTCTCTCTGCATGCCTTATAATAAGGCTCAACAACATCACTTATATATAATATACCAGATCAACACAATATTGCATTAATGAACTAGGTTATATTCATAAACAATCATAGCAGGGTTATATTAACATTAAGAACATTCCTTTATTACATCAACATGCAATGAATCTAGATATGTTTAACTCTCATCATATTCATAATGCACATGTTTAGCATAAGAAAGTATCAACCATGTGGCTATGATAACCACCAATTAACATACCAAGGTTATGGTCATGTTAAGGAGGTTATTCAACCAACATTCCATCATATAAGAATGTTAAACATGAATACTCATCTTTATCTATTTGCATTAGAGTTAGGTTCAACATGATAAATTATATCAATGTTACTAAATAGCACTCATACCCAAACCCTAACTCATGACATCCCCATTGGATCATGGATGCATAAGGTGAAGCATCGCCATCACATTCCATGCCATTATAAAGTATGAACCCACACATAATACAAGGTATAACGATTGGGTTATAGCATACTAGGGTTTCAACAACAGTAACAAAGTACTTCATGATTGCATTAGTCATTCAAGGACTATTCATACCCAATTACCATCATTTAGTTATATTAAAGCTAGGTGTAACAATCTATACCTCATTAGGGTTACATATCAACACAATATCATTATCATCCCTTCTATTCATATGAGTGAATAGGTAAGACTACCTTATTAAGGGTAATCCTCCATTTGTTCCATCATCATTCAACTTGTATCACCATACCACAATGTCACCCAGAACCATTGGATGTTTAAAGGGTAAGACCTTTGGTTGTTTACATAAGTAAACACCTTAGATAAGCTACCTATGAATTTCTTTATTTGTTCTCTAGAAAGAGTCACCATCTAACCCTAGACATCCCTTGATTAACAACACAAAAAGTTCCATTGAGAGTAGGGTAAAACCCACAATCGACTGTTCAGTTAAAACAAGCCATCCATTGTCAACAAGTAAGCTCCTTAAGTTGATCATATAAAGGAAACCATATAAATCCCATTATTAGGACCAACATATTACATTATCCATCATTCCACTTTATTGGAGGAATAAACATTAGATCTTGACCATTGGGTCAAGTTCATATATTAAAATCATCAATTACAGTATGGGTTCGACCATTGCATCAAGTGACCCAAGAAACCATTGGTCTAAGGTTTAATTGATGCTAAAACTATATGATTAACTCACCATAGATTGTAGATAACTGATCCAACATTATTAGTGATCATTAAATCACTATAGGTTGTTAGATCAACACTATATCCATTAATCAACATCGAATATTAAGCTGATGTCATCATTGACGGATAACATCAGTAGGGTACTTAATGGTTGATCATTATACTTCTAATTGATCCAAAACCTGACCCAAGGGGGTGACCATAGGTTGTCACCATAATTTGACACCCTTTATCACGACCATGAGTTGTTATGAAGACAACGCCATAGGGTTGTTGCAATGGTACCATCATCGGGTCATGGTTTATAGAAGAAATCAGCTTTAAACCCTAAAATTGACCATTGTTTGATAGGTGCTTAGCACCATAGGTTGTCAAAACAACCTTATCCAAGTCATATAATACCTTAATAATAATGTACACATGATCACATGTTCATATATAACTGAAATTAGAACATGAAACATTATAAAAATCGAAATCCTAGTCAAGCATAGCTTTTTAGTGCATGGATCATCATTTTCAAGTAAGAACATGATCTAGAAAGCTTATGGTAAGCAATAAACGTGGAGAAAGTTATAAAACTTGCCTATAATGAGAAGATAAAACCCCACACAGAAGAAATCTCGAGCAGGTAGGGTAGAAAATCCAAGAGTAAGCTATGAATTCGTCCATCTAGCACCTTTCTTCATCAAATGAGCAAACCCTAAGCATAAGGAGCAAGAAAGGTAGGGTTTTAGAGCTTTAGAACAATTTCTACCATGGAACAACAAGGTTCCGACCTAGAGAAAGCTAGGAGGAAGGATAACAAACAAATAGATGGAGGAAAGAAGGGAATTCTTACACTTTTAGGTCAAGATCACTAGAAGGTAGCTTTTGTTGGATCCTAGATGGGTGATTTGATGTTCTAGAGGGGGGGTGAATAGAGCTTAAAGCACTTAAACAAAACTCATTAAACCTTCAAGATATATGACAAGATAAGGTTGCTAAATAGGTAATTTGAGTGCAACTAAAACATTCATAGCAAGGGAGAGAGAGATTGAACATGCACCAATTAGACATGCTATTTAGAGTGGTTCCACACTTCAAACTAGAAGTGTGTCAGTCCACTTGCCTATAGAGGTCAACCTCTAGGACTTCCAAACTATTGCACTCTTATATTCATTCATAAGACATACAATGCATGACCAAACAAAAGACTTACCTATCCAATACAAAGAGTCTTCAACCTTACCAAGGACTTACCCACTTTGCAAGAGTCTTCAGCCTTCTCCAAGGACTTACCCACCCTTGCACAAGTCTTCAGCCTTGCAGGGATTACCCACTCTTCTTGGATCTTCAGCTTTTGACTTCACCTTCACTTGGAGAAGCTTCCACCAAGGACTTACCCACTTGAGCAAGGAGTCTTCTGCCTTCACCAAGGGCTTACCCACTCTAGCTCCAAGTCTTTAGCCTTGATCTTCACCAAGGGACTCCTTCCCTTGTTCTTCTTCACCTCTCTTGGACAAGAGAGAGAACCATCATCTTCATGATTGAAAAGAGAGATGGGGAGGTGGTGGAAGTGAGAGCCTCATAAGATATACATGTAGGACTAGATCTCTTATAGATTAACTACTCACTCTAATGGATGTAGCAAGTGATTAAGCTTAGAGAGAGAGGAGGCTGTAGGAAGCACTCAACTATAGAATAGGAACCTCACATAGAGTTTTGCAATGAATGCTCAACCTTGGAATGAAGCCCAAGGGGTCCTATTTATAGCTGGGGATGCCTCTTAGCCTTTGGGAACACTTGGGGCCGAAAACTAGCCGTTTTGTGGCTTGCAACAGATATATTTTCACTTGTTGCAACTCCACAACGGCTAGAAGTACTTTTCTGCACTTTTCCATACAGTGCAATCGGTCGATTTTCTATAAGTGTAACTCGACCGATCAAGTAAACGACAAGGCCGATACTCAAATGATCGGTTGAGTTTGTCCCGACAAAACTCGACCGACCATTAGGAATCGAAATGGTCAGTTACTTGATCAGTCGAGTTCTATGTGAACACAACTCAACCGATGCAATCTTCAGAAAATTGACCAAGGATGATCGGTCGAGTTTTCAGGCTGGGAAACTCGACCGACAAAGTGCCTATAATCAATTTTCAAAGTTGCATCTAAAATGCTCTAATATTCAATCTAAGTGCTCCTGATATTTTTCTAAGCTTAATTACAAGTCATACAATCATTACAAGTGATTTACAACATGATTCTAATGGATTTACATCATATTATAAAAATGTGCACTAGTATGACTTTGACTTGTCTTTTCTCCAATTTGAGATGCGCAAGTTAGGGTAATTGGAGTGTGTCTATAACTAATCAGAAATCACTCAAGTAGAAACATTAGACACCAATATGTGGAATGGTTAGTCATCATCAAAACACGGGTTTAGTCAATTTAGACGTGAGTCAACATTGACCTAATTGACCTTGAGTCAACAACTTTTTCAACCCTAAAATGAAGTCAATTTCAACCTTAGAGCCTTTCTCCAAGAAGATCCCCACTTTATTCTTCCTTGGGCAGAACAATTCGCAGTTGAACAGAGGGAGAACGAGGTTGGGAGAAGGAGGGAGGTGGTGGAGAGAAAATGGCTCGTTTTGGTGCTTGGGGATAAGTATATGACACTTTAAGATAAAGAAAAGGAAAAAGTTGAAGTTCTAGTATCTATCCAAGTGTCCATGGCCTTAATTTATTAAGAATTTACAAGCACACACACAAGAAGCTCCCCCACCATGTGTATAGACTTGATTAGCTTTCCTTTGTCGAATTTCCCAGCCAATCAAATAATTCATTAGTTGATAGCTACTAAAGGTAGCTCATCCGTGAAGAGGAAAACCTTAAAATACCCTTGGAGCAAACACCTTCAAAAAAAGGTTTAAATAGGCGCCCCATGGCTCAACAAGATCAATAATGATGATATAATATCCAAGGAACATAATGCAAGTGATAAATTGCAAAGAAAACATCTCAATTGGGTAAATTGCAAAAAAGTCCAAAATGTGCATAAAATTGCATAACATGCTCAAACAGTGTCCAAATTGGACCAAATTTGAAACTTAAGCTTTTCTTATGATTTCAAAGCATATAACAAGGTTATATTAGGGTTATAATAATTCAATTATGATAATTAAGCTCATTCAACTCATTAAGTAAGTTTAGGGGCCTTACAATAGCTATGAGAGAGAACAAATGAGGATCATTGTTGTAAGAGAGAAAGTTGGTGACGAGTACATCAACGGGAGGGACAAATTCCTTCTTGTACATTCTAGTAGGATGACAAGAGTTATAGTTGGTCCATGTGGACCAATCTAGAGGTAGGAGTCCCTTAGTTGCTTCTATGAGTATAACGTCAGCTTGGAGTCTGTGGCAAGACCACATGAGTCACTACAGAAGCTGATCTAGTCCACTGCCCGTGACGAGACCACAGAAATTGCTGTAGTAGCTGTTTATTTTGCCATCTGGGGTGAAGACCAGGAGCTGCACATACATCATCCAAAAGAAACTAAAAGATAGTTGCAACTACAATGAGTTGTAGTCACTGAACTTACTCTTGGACCAGGTATAAACTCATTAAACCATCCTTCCTATTTCATAGTAGTTGACGCTATCTTGTAGTTATGAGAATATGTATAGATAAGATTTTTGTTTTCTCTACATTACTCTATGCCCATATTTCCCAACAATAACTATCAATGAAAGCCTCCTGGTGTATCACCACAGAGGGCAGTGGTCGTTGTCCTCTTAGCATGGAAGCAATGGCCTTCACTCCTCTACTTAGTCCACGCAGGCCACATGGAATTCCTTTCATGCTTCTAGAGCCAACGAGAAGGAGTTGTCCATTTGATGTCAACGTGCTAGCGTTGCATCATTCTCCTTTATTGTCTCTCCCTTGATGTCACTCCCTTTACGGGTAAGACTTTCTCAAGATCTCATGCTACCACAACTGTGAGAGGACACTATTTGTCAAAGCTTATTGTTGTGTCTTCGGAAAGCATTGACTGTCCCTCTATTTATAGGAGGGCCAGGATTATGGTTTCCAGATTAATTGG
Source organism: Alisma plantago-aquatica (assembly GCA_963693085.1). Taxonomy (NCBI): domain Eukaryota; kingdom Viridiplantae; phylum Streptophyta; class Magnoliopsida; order Alismatales; family Alismataceae; genus Alisma; species Alisma plantago-aquatica. The sequence continues at coordinate 457,498,600 of OY856412.1, forward strand.
GAGTCGAAGAGATGGATTTTCATGACATTCTAGCTGCTACGAACCATGAGTTGGTCGACTCAAACCTTGAGTCTTTTGACTTACACTCCATTCGGTTGAATCAACACTTGAATCCTCAAATTGGAATGCTTTCATATTCACAAACGTATTTGATTTCAATGGAACGATTAATGGACACCATGACGTCAACATCAATCCTTGATCCAATCATATTGATCATTGAACTGGGAAATTCACACATTGAATCAGTCGATTCATACTCTCAACCGGTCAGTTCACATTCTAAATTAGTCAATCCATTTTCTAGCTCAGCTAAAGTTCATCCAAAATTGTTCAAATTGACTCAACACTTAAGTCATTTGACTCAACCCTTGAGTCCATCGACTCACACTCTCAGTCAATCAATTTTCAGCCAGTGTTGTTCAAATTGAATACCTAAACACTTTCGTTAATAAATTAGACCTTATTTATGAGTAAAATCCTATTCCAGGTACATCCTTTGTGTGTGACCCTATAAGTCCCAAATTATATTGGCAATGAATGTCCATACCAATTTATGACATCACAAGAAATGAGAGGTATCTAGAAACACATCATTGCTATCCAAGTAATTGGAAATTCAGATAACAACTTCAACCTACAATCTGTGATCAATGTTACTATGATCGTATAGTTCTTTTGTCTATGATATCTAGATTGAACTCAAGGCAAGGATTCTTTATCCTCTTAATGTTCAAACCATGTTCCTTGAATTAGAGCAGACTATATGAGATGCATGTGAGTTCACATATCACATATTGAGTCACATGAGTATGGCCATATGTTTCTCAATCTCACTTATCAAGTGGCCAGGATATCAATATCCCATAGGAGGGACAAATCCCATCTACATCACTCACACTCAATCTTCGTGTGTCACAATATATCTGAGCATCACATTTATGACAACCCTTATTCAAGGTCATGTTGTATGATGTCAAAATACATAAAATGACATGTGGCGAGTGTAGTGAATTCTGGTCTAAGAACCACAATCACAACTATCTCTATGAGAGATAATTTTAACCACCATTTTATGGTATCCATGTATCACTCTTGTGGTGGGTCTGTCTGATACGCTATTCTCTAGCATGTACCTATGCATTTGGTTTGATATCACATATCATGACTGATGATATTCTTTCATCAACCAACACACTCTCTAGTCTTATATATTACTATTGTCTATTTTTATTCCATAATAATATATGACTAAGGACATAACAAGAATGAATGTACTTGGATCATACATATGATCTCATTGTTTAGGTCCTCAATCTGAAGACATATGTCATCGAGTAACATCATTCTACAGACATATACTATGTTTGTGTCATAATCTCATGATTGAGACAAACATAATAGAAAATATTACCTTTATAATTATAAAATTATGCATCTAATATCCCATTACAATCATTGTATGATTGGCTATCTGGGCATACATACTAATAGATATGTTACATGAGAAATAAAAGGATCATATATAATTGACCCAATTAAATGAATGGGTTAATCAAACTACATTACAAAATCCTTTTCTTTCGAGATTAAATTGAGGGAGTAAACGATGGTCATTGTCGAGAAAAATGTCATGTAGTTCAATTAAGATGCGATTAACCCAATGTCAACATCAATTTTACCATTTGAAAATATTTGTCACTACATTTCTTTATTTGTAAGTAAGTATTTAGTTATGCCTTTAATGTAATTCTTAATTAGTGTTGGTACATTGTTGCATATTCATCGAGTTCATTTCATCAATTTGTCTTAAAATGACTTCAGATTTCCAAATTAGGGTCCAAACAAGTTAATTCAAAAAATTTATAAATATTAACCAATTTAAGACTTAATTAAGTATTTATCTTTGACCTTACATAAAAGGTGATATGTGGAATAATATATTTTCTTGTCTTCAATAACTCTGAATTAATTTAATTCAGGTAAAATATAATGTAATTCTAATTAAAAATAGGACCCAGGAGAGAGAAGGTTGATAAAAGTACATAGATTTCAATATGTTACATTGTCCTTGAAGGAACATTCTATTGAGCTACACCATGTGATCATGCATGTGCGAGAGCCAGTCTAACATTGTAGGTCAAGGATGGTGCTAGAGGTTGGAGGTCGATCAATTTGTGGTGGTGGGTTTTGTCAAATGATAGAGTGTTGAGTTGGAGCAGAGCACGATAGGGTTGGATCATTGTATGAATAGTTGGGAAGGTGTTGGTCACTCGACTATAGGCTTCTGGGTCAGAAGTTGACCATCCCAGGTAAATTTTTGACTGATGTGGGAAGGTTGTAATTGAGCCATGATGCTCAAGCAATTCTTTCTGGAGGTCGGCTGGCATGGTGTTGATGCCAGAAGAGGTTGGAGTGGTGGTTGATTGGTGTGTGATTTATAACACATAAAAATTCACTAGGGGTTAAATCCCCAGAGTTTACCTTAAGCAACACACAATAACTATCACCCACAAGCGGACATATATGATTATAATATAGTTCATGGTCGAACCTAAAGGAAAATGTATTTAATAATGAACCTATTAAAGCAACCAAACAAGAACTAGCATTTAACACAAAGGGTTGATTGGTTGATTTTACTAAGACCATAGATAAAAAAATGTTGGATTAAAGTCCAGATTTATCAATGGATGGGAACACTAGGGTGGAATGGGTTTCACCACCACTACCAATTATTCACTCTCTCACTACATCACATTAAGCATTATATATATATATATATATATATATATATATATATATAGGGTAGGAAAATCCCCCTTTAGACATTATAATTAATATCTGAACATATATTACTCCAAGCTTGTCATCGTGTTATCTAGAGATAGTACATCTATCTCCTCAAAAACACCTATCTGAATTTCTCATCAAGGGTTTAACAAGAATAAGTTGATATCCTAGATCCTAGGTTTAAAGTTCTCTATGCCCAAGATTTAATAAACATATAAACTTGATGACTAGCCAATAATATATACATAAAAATGACTGGTTTCAGAAATAAAATGGTTCATATAGTAAAATATGTGGTAGAAAGAACAAAATCAGGTAGCAGAGCTACTCCCCAAATGTAATGAGGGGTCTACTTGCTCATGGAACAAGATATAAGATTTATAATGGAAGAAAGTGAAGAATACATCATATAAGTAGACAACAATGGGGGCAGCTATGGTATTCAAATGCTTGGCATCGAGGTGGACAATAATGATGGTTGATGCAACAACAAACCACTTCTCAAACATTTTTTGGGGAGGGACTTGTTGGCTAAATGGACATCTATAAATCCCTTTGTTTTGATTATGACAAACATTTCATTCTTATTGATCTAACGAGCTACTTGAGTGTGCAGGATTAAGGTGGATGACAAAGCAACTAGGGAAAATCCACAAGCTTACATATTTATATTTCCATGCAATCTAATCACTGTTGTAAAAACTTGTACAAATATATAATGTACAAGTACTTAGATTGCATGTAAATCAAGCGTTAGATTCTCCCTAGCTAAACACCACATTTAGACAAGTCATCCCATTCAAATAGGATCACATTTGCACACTCATACATATAGTTAGTGCCTAAATTGAAACATTGAAACAGGATCAATCTCGGTCGACAAACTCCTCGACCGAGACACTCTCGGTCGACAATCTTTTCGACCGAGAAAGATCCAAAGTAGCCGTTAGACACAACAGACAAGTTAGTTGGCAGTTGGAGAAAGACGTTGCAAATCACTTGTTCCAGAGAGCCTGTCGGTTGACAAAAGTTCGACCGAGTAGGTGTCTCGGTCGACCATTTGTCGACCGAGATGGTCTCTGACAGCAACTGCAGAATTAATTAATTAGCCGTTGTTAAAGCAACAACTTTGTACCTAACGGCTAGTTAAGCACTTAGAAACCCCTAGAAGTTGTCTAGAACGTCCTTAAGCATCCTTAGGCCATTCCTATAAATAGGACAAGCCATAGGACACTCAAACACACTTGCTACACTTGAGAAATCCTTGAGCATACTTTGAGCAATCTGTTTGTGAGCAAATTGAGCTTTGTGAACATTGGCTACTTGCTTCTTTAGCTCATAATTCGTGTCCTATAGGCTAGTATCTCCTATCCACTGCAATCACAAGTCCACACACTTGGTTAGGAGATCTATACGCTTGATCTAGGCAAATCAAGCCTTGGGCTACAAAGGATAAGTTGTAATTTCCTTTTTCTTTCTTGTTCCCTATTATTGTTTGTACTCTCCTTGCTACTCCTAGGTTGGAGGCTGCGGATTGGAGAGGGTGAAGATCTTCTTGGCGAAGAAGGAGACTTTGAGCTACTTCAGAAGGCTGGTGCAACGGGAGGTTACTTCTAGAGAGGAAGGCTACTTCAAGGGGGAGCTTGGAGTTACTTCATAGAAGGCTACCTCAAAGTTGGTGCACCTACTTCAAGTGAAGGCTGTTCAAAGGGTGTAAAGGAAAGTATTGTATTTTGTATAAATCCTCGAGAGGTAATAAAATAAATACTTTCAAATCCCGGTTGGGTAAGCAACCGGGTAGTGGACTGACAACTATAGTATTTGCTATAGTTGGAACCACTCTAAACACCTGTCTCTTTCTTCCAATTTCAATTGTGGTTGTTTGAATTCAATAAATTGTTAAAATAATTCAAAAACTCTATTCACCCCCCTCTAGTAGTTTTTCAATTGGTATCAGAGCGGGCTTCAAGGAACCCTAACAAAGTCTTGAAGAAATGGGTGATGGAGTACTCAACAACCTCAACCTCGAAGGGACACTTGTTTCTAGGCCTCCAGCGTTCGATGGAACAATTTACCAATATTGGAAGAGAAGGATGCAGTTCTACTTCCAAGGCATCAATTGGGACCTATGGAGAATGGTGTCAACTCCATATGAGCTCCCTCAAATTCAATTTGCAGAATGGGATGCAAATACGGTAAAGCTAGCTCAAATGAATGCAAAAGCTGTAAGCATTTTATATTGTTCTATATCAGTAGGAGAATTTAATAGAATATCTAATTGTGACACAACCTATGATATTTGGCATAGATTATCCATAACCTATGAAGGAACAGTCCAAGTCAAAAATTCCAAAATTAGCATGTTTAAACAAAAGTTTGAACACTTTCGTATGGATCCTGATGAATCTATTAGTGAAATGTTTGCAAAATTTTCTACTATTGTTAATGGTTTAAGTGCTCTAGGAAAACCTATCCTTGAAGAAGATCAGGTATCAAAGATCCTTCGTTCACTTCCTCCAAAATACAAGCCAAAGGTGACAGCCATCGAAGAAGCAAACGACCTCACTCGACTGAAAATGGAGCAACTTATTGGCAACTTAGAAGCTCATGAAGCAACCCTAGAAGAGGAAGAAAGAAGAGCACGTGAACTTCAGCAAGGAAAGAAGAAGGATGTGGCTCTAAAAGCTTCAAAGGCTGTTACACAAGAAAGTGAGGAGTCAAGTGAAGAAGAGGGAGAAGAAGCCTTGATAGTAAATAATAAGAAATACAGAAGATTTAAATCTAACAAAATTTCCAGCTCTTCTTCTACCCCTCCTAGGTGCTTTGAATGTGGGAAGAAAGGGCATTTCAAAAATGAATGTCCTAAAGCAAAGAAAGGAAAGAAAAGCTCACACAAGAAGAAGGGAGAAAAAGCCTATAAAGCTGCATGGGACGAGTCAAGTAGTGAAAGCGGAGAAGAAACGGTGGATTGTCTAATGGCAAGAGAAGATGATGAAGACTCTCAAGAGGAATGGGTGGTTGACAGTGGATGTTCCAAACATATGACTGGAAACAAGGATGCATTCCAAACCTTTGAAGAAAAGAAAAGTGGAACAGTCACCTTTGGAGACAATGGTAAGGGCAAAATTGTTGGAATAGGTAATGTTGGTACAAACCTCGAAATAAAGAATGTTCTACTCGTTGATGGTTTGCACCATAATTTGATAAGTGTTAGTCAATTATGTGATAGTGGTTATGATGTGTTATTTAACAAAACTTGCTGCAAGTTATTGATAGAAAACACTACAAATGTTGTTTATGAAGGAAATAGAGTTGGAAATCTTTATATTCTTAAACCTAACTCTATGAAATCAGTAGTGGGAAAATGCTTGCTTGCAAATGAAAACACCTTACAAGTATGGCATAAAAAGCTAGGACATGCTAGTTCACATGTTATTAAAAACTTAATGAAATATGATCTTGTTCGTGGATTGCCTACTTTATCTTTTGATCAAGTTGAAAACTGTGAACCATGCACAATGGGAAAGCAAACCAAAACCTCTTTTAAACCAAAACATGTACTTAGCACCAGTAGGTCCTTAGAATTAATTCATATGGATTTATTTGGACCCATGAGGACACAATCTATTGGTGGTAAAAGATATTGTTTTGTTATTGTTGATGATTATAGTAGATACACATGGGTACACTTTATTGCAACTAAAGATGATACTATTCATGTTTTTATACAATTTTGTTCCAAAATTGAAAATCTATTACAAAGCAAAATATGTACCATTAGAAGTGATCATGGTGGAGAATTTGAAAACCATACATTTGAAGAGTTTTGTACATCTCAAGGGTACACTCATAATTTTTCTGCTCCACGCACCCCACAACAAAATGGTATAGTTGAAAGGAAAAATCGATCACTGCAAGAAATGGCTAGAACTATGATGCTTGAACATAACACACCCAAAACCTTTTGGGCTGAAGCTGTAAACACCGCATGCTATGTGCTAAATAGAGTAACTGTTCACTCTCATTTAAAGAAAACTCCATATGAACTAATACATTCTAAGAAACCTAGAGTTGACTATTTTCATACCTTTGGCTCCACATGCTATATCTTAAATACCAAAGATGATAGAGATAAGTTTGACTTAAAATCACACAAAGCATTCTTTTTGGGATATTCCACTTCTAGCAAAGCTTTTAGAGTATATAACACTATATCTATAAAAGTTGAGGAATCTATTCATGTTTCTTTTCATGAAGAATCCAAATCTGAAAATCTAGAAATCATAGATCTCACTAATCAATTCGAAAATTTAAACATACCAAACGATAGTGAGAAAGGTGCTACAAATAATCACCAAGCTGAACCACAACCTACACCTAGACTTATTAAAGATCATCCTCAAGAATTAATTATTGGAGATCCTAATGATAAAGTCAAAACTCGGTCTTCCTTTAAAGATGTTGCAAACATGGCTTTTGTTTCTATCATTGAACCTAAAAAGATATCTGAAGCTCTTAAAGATGACTATTGGATAATAGCCATGCAAGAAGAATTGAATCAATTCACTAAAAATCATGTATGGGATTTAGTTCCTAAACCACAAGATAAAACCATAATAGGAACTAAATGGGTTTTTAGGAACAAGCTAAATGAGGCAGGAGAAGTAATAAGGAATAAAGCTCGGTTAGTAGCACAAGGATATAATCAACAAGAAGGAATAGATTTTGATGAAACGTATGCACCGGTAGCTAGACTTGAAGCTATTAGAATGTTGCTAGCTATCGCTGCACATAAAAACATCAAACTCTACCAAATGGATGTAAAAAGTGCATTTCTAAATGGCATCATTCAAGAAGAAGTATATGTTGCCCAACCACCTGGTTTTGAAATACCGGAAAAAGGTGACTATGTTTATAAACTTAAGAAAGCACTTTATGGTTTAAAACAAGCACCTAGAAATTGGTATGAAAGGCTCAAGACATATCTTTTTGATAATGGTTTTTCTATTGGAAATTCAGATTCTACTTTATTTTTCAAAACATATACATCTGATTTCCTTGTTGTGCAAATATATGTTGATGATATTATTTTTGGAGCTTCTAATGATTCATTGTGCACACAATTTAGTGATATTATGCAAAACGAATTTGAAATGAGCCTCATGGGTGAACTAACCTTCTTTCTTGGTTTTCAAATTAAGCAAACACCTGCCGGAATATTCATAAGCCAAGAAAAATATACTAAAGAACTCTTAACACGTTTTGGGATGGATCAGTGCAAACATGCTACTACTCCTATGGCTACTTCTATTAAAATTGATAAGGATGAAAATGGGGAACCTATTGATGATTCCTTATATAGAGCCATGATGGGTAGTTTGCTTTACTTAACTGCTTCTAGACCGGACATTATGTTTCCAGTTGGTCTTTGTGCTCGATTTCAATCGCAACCTATGCACTCTCATTTTCTAGCAGTTAAACGAATTCTTCGTTATCTAGCCAGCACCACTTGTTTTGGTTTATGGTATCCAAAAGGACAATCCTTGGATTTTAAAGCTTATACTGATGCGGATTATGCTGGTTGTCGCCTTGATCGCAAGAGTACTAGTGGTGGTTGTTTCTTGTTAGGGAGAGCTTTAGTATCTTGGTTTAGCAAGAAACAAAATACGGTTGCCCTATCTACAACTGAAGCTGAATATATGGCAGCTGGATCTTGTTGTGCTCAAGTGCTTTATATGCAACAAGTATTAAACGATTATGGTTTTACTCTTTCATCTACTCCTATTTTTTGTGAAAACACGAGCGCTATAAACTTAGCACACAATCCTATTTTACACAGCCGAGCTAAACATATTGAAGTCCGTCATCATTTTTTAAGGGATCACATCTCCAAGAATCATGTTTCCCTTCATCATGTTGATACGGAAGATCAATTGGCTGATATTTTTACAAAACCGCTTCCACTAGATCAATTTAACAAAATTAGGAAGCAATTACTTATCACTCCTTTGGAAGATGTTTTCTTTGATATTTGTGCTACTTAAACAAAAACTCTTAATTACATCATGATATTTTGGCTTTTAAATGGACATCTTTTTCATTAGATTTGATGGGACATCTAATTAAGGGGGAGTTTTTATTTTTAAACGGATATCTTTTTGAAATGACAAAGGGGGAGAAATAAATACAAAACTAAAACTTAGAAAAACTCAATCAATGAGTTTCATAAATAAACTCTTGGCTTTACATTGAAAGTTGCTATATTCCCTAGTGAATTGGATTTCATGTTCCATAATTCAAGGGGAATATAAAGCACACATTTTATAAACAAGAGGAAAAGCTACAAAAGGTAATCTAAAGGTATGAAACTCATATGGTTTATATTTCCTTTATTTTTATATTTAGGAAATGTTTGTCATCTTCAAAAAGGGGGAGATTGTTGGATAAAAGGACATCTATAAATCCCTTTGTTTTGATTATGACAAACATTTCATTCTTATTGATCTAACGAGCTACTTGAGTGTGCAGGATTAAGGTGGATGACAAAGCAACTAGGGAAAATCCACAAGCTTACATATTTATATTTCCATGCAATGTAATCACTGTTGTAAAAACTTGTACAAATATATAATGTACAAGTACTTAGATTGCATGTAAATCATGCGTTAGATTCTCCCTAGCTAAACACCACATTTAGACAAGTCATCCCATTCAAATAGGATCACATTTGTACACTCATACATATAGTTAGTGCCTAAATTGAAACATTGAAACAGGATCAATCTCGGTCGACAAACTCCTCGACCGAGACACTCTCGGTCGACAATCTTCTCGACCGAGAAAGATCCAAAGTAGCCGTTAGACACAACAGACAAGTTAGTTGGCAGTTGGAGAAAGACGTTGCAAATCACTTGTTCCAGAGAGCCTGTCGGTCGACAAAAGTTCGACTGAGTAGGTGTCTCGGTCGACCATTTGTCGACCGAGATGGTCTCTGACAGCAACTGCAGAATTAATTAATTATCCGTTGTTAAAGCAACAACTTTGTACCTAACGGCTAGTTAAGCACTTAGAAACCCCTAGAAGTTGTCTAGAACGTCCTTAAGCATCCTTAGGCCATTCCTATAAATAGGACAAGCCATAGGACACTCAAACACACTTGCTACACTTGAGAAATCCTTGAGTATACTTTGAGCAATCTGTTTGTGAGCAAATTAAGCTTTGTGAACATTGGCTACTTGCTTCTTTAGCTCATAATTCGTGTCCTATAGGCTAGTATCTCCTATCCACTGCAATCACAAGTCCACACACTTGGTTAGGAGATCTATACGCTTGATCTAGGCAAATCAAGCCTTGGGCTACAAAGGATAAGTTGTAATTTCCTTTTTCTTTCTTGTTCCCTATTATTGTTTGTACTCTCCTTGCTACTCCTAGGTTGGAGGCTGCGGATTGGAGAGGGTGAAGATCTTCTTGGCGAAGAAGGAGACTTTGAGCTACTTCAGAAGGCTGGTGCAACGGGAGGTTACTTCTAGAGAGGAAGGCTACTTCAAGGGGGAGCTTGGAGTTACTTCATAGAAGGCTACCTCAAAGTTGGTGCACCTACTTCAAGTGAAGGCTGTTCAAAGGGTGTAAAGGAAAGTATTGTATTTTGTATAAATCCTCGAGAGGTAATAAAATAAATACTTTCAAATCCCGGTTGGGTAAGCAACCGGGTAGTGGACTGACAACTATAGTATTTGCTATAGTTGGAACCACTCTAAACACCTGTCTCTTTCTTCCAATTTCAATTGTGGTTGTTTGAATTCAATAAATTGTTAAAATAATTAAAAAACTCTATTCACCCCCTCTAGTAGTTTTTCAGGACTCGAGGGCGTCGACCTTCCTTCCTTGCGAATCAGATCTATAACCTTAAAGGAAGTAGTGGATGATGGATCAATGGTGGAGGAAGTAACTGGACTAGATTCCTTTGAAGTCTAGATCTTATAGTCTCAGTATAGCTGGGATCTCATAGATTGATTAGTCGATGAAGGCATTTTATGGAGGGGTCGACAGAGGCTTGAGGATGATGCTATGGAGTGAATTCAGCAGTCTGGAAGTGTCAGAGCAGATTCTTTTTCTTGATGGCTTTGGTAGTGTATTTATAGGTATGATGTAGGGCTTGGGACCCTTCCCATCTGCTTGTATAGCTATCATGGATATTAAGGGTTGGTGGTGGGAGGTAGATGAAGGGTCTCACGCCCCTTCAGTACTTCCATCGGGGCCTGTCACCAGGCTAAAGTATAGGGTTACTGTCAGTTGATAAGAAAAGAAACTTTGTTCAGGTTTTGTCAGCTCATCGAGATGGATTACCTTCGTTCAATGGGTTCGTTAGACAGGATTCCCGTCATTCGATGGGCAATGGGGAAGCTGAGGGCCCGTCAGGTGAGACTTCTGATCAGTACTATACTAATGGAATGATAGGGTGAGTGAGTCAGCGGGCTTCTAGGAGAATGCAACCCACCCAGGAGGTTATTGCTATGGTCTCCGGGCCTGTGCTATTGAAACTTCTAAATGATGAAATGTTGCTTGATGGTGTAGCCTAACAAAGGCTCAGATCATTGAAAATATCATTCATTTTATCAAAAGTTTCTTGGGCGCTCTAGTCAGTTAGAGGGACCACCTCCTCCCACACCCCTCACATGCAATGAAGTTACCAAGAATTTGAATCAAAACCTTATAAATTATCATAAAATGAAGGATACATTAAACTGGTTCTAAAGCAAATTAATGGAAACAAATGCAAAACTAGATAAAAAATGCAACTAAAATGGTAATGATTATGCATTCATCATCAATCTCCTGGGAGAAGTTAGGGAAGACATTGATTGGTAATGTTGATATTTTCTATCGATTGAGTATCTTTTCTAGAACTCAATAGTCCTGAGTATCGAAGCCACATAAATAGTTATTGAGCATTTGTAATATTAGACTGATTGTTAGCACTAAAAGTGAACATTGATTGTGTCTAGGAATTAACTACCACAATTATTGTGAAGGCAAAAGATAAAGGCATATGACTTTTTGAATTGAGGGATAGGCACACTCAACAACTCTTGATATATTTAAAGGGTCTAACCTTTTAGATGCAAATTTCATGGCTTGGATGCATTACATTAGCTGATGTGAAGTATTCATGCAAGGTAAACGCCACGAGATGGAACCTTGATTCTCTACACATTTTTGCAATGGACTTTATTAGTATAAGCTTGAACAAGAACTCAAAATCATTTTGAATATAAAAAAAGCAAGAATAATCTGGGTGAGATTTAAAACTAAGTAAATGAAAATAAAAAAACAAAAGGCTAAATAAATTATTTTATGATATAAATTGCTAAGATGAAATGGAAAATGGTCTTAAAAGTGCAAATAAATGATGAATATTCATTCATTAACTATAATCTTATACTTTGTATAGATTAGCATCAAGAATTTATAAGGAGAAGAGATGACATATGCTTGGTTGCTGGTAATGGAGAATGGATTCTGCATTCTATAGGTGCAACCAAACAAGAAGGTGATCATCAATGCCCATCTACTCGAGGGATCCACTAAGCTTTGATGGGAGAACTATGTCACTGTAAGAGATAAGAACAAGGATCCTATGACATGGGAAGATTTTTTTATCATCTTTACCCTTAGGTTCATGTTCACATTTTTATTTAGGAGAAGGTGAAATAGTTCATGAATCTCTACCAAGGATATATGATTGTTGCAAACCACACTGAGAAGTTCATATTCCTCAGGGGTTTCACCCATATGCTGGATGAGGAAGGCTGAGTAAATAAATTCCTCAACCACCTAAACCGTCTACTTGACCTCATGTCATGTCTAGTAAGCCCTTGAACTTCACCAATGCTCTTGCTTTGCCTTAAAGATAAAGAAGACTGTCATGCCCTCAACCCACCGTCAGATTATCTAGCTTTAATAAAAGGCGTCTCTACTCCAAGGAGCAATGTAAGAAAGGCACAATGCACCAATCACAGCAAGGGCAAGGGAAAAGGAAGAGGGAAGCCTCATAATAAAATTTGCAAATGGGAGGCTCCACTGAGATCCATGAGCTATGGAAGAAGGCAACTAAATGTCACTGTGACAAGCCAGTTTTCTATCGGTGCAATTAGAAGGGGAATTTCTAGTCCAATTGCCCCATACCACCTCAGAGGAGGTTTGGCCCTATTGTAGCTCAATCAGTGCCTACATCTCATTCTTTAGGATCCCAGCCTACTGCCCATAGGCCATAGTTTTCACCATCTACCGGCTAATGCCAACAAGCTAAATGAAGCTATCAACCTTTCAAAATATACAAATTTGTTTGTTGTACCTCATAATAAGATAATTTAAAACTTATTGACTTGTTTAAAATATAGGTATGCTTGGTATAAAGGGACACTCAAGCAAAGTTTTATTCGACTCTGATTCCATGAATACCTTCATTTTTTAAAATATTGCAACTACACTCAATTTGGAGTTCAAGAAATTAGGATCTGTATTTGATGTCAACACCCCTATTGGTAGATTTTCTTATCTTTTCTAAAAATGTATGTCATACCTATTAAATATTAGAGCTTTAAACTCCCAGTTTATTTCATTCTCCTTGATATGAATGACTTTGATGTCATAATGGGAATGTATTGTCTCTATAATAATCATGTGTCAAGAATAGAATATTAGGGTAGAAGGACCAGGATACCCACCATTCACCATCTGCTAAGAAACATGCCATCACCAATGAGTAACCTTAAAAGAATAAAGGATGATAGGTAGGGTTCTCTAGATTCCTAACCATAGTAACTGAGCTAGATTCTAAGGTACACCCCTTTGAGGAAATAGAGGAAGTCACGAAGTATGCTGACATGTTCCCATAAGATTTGACAAGCATACCTCTGGAAAGAGATGTTGAATTCTACATTGAGATAAATCTCACAACTAACCTTGTTTCTAGCCCCCCTTATATAATGGAACCCACCAAGTTTCTCAAGTTGAATAACCAACTCCAGGAACTGTTAGAAAATGGATTCATATTACCCAATAACTTCCCTTAGGGAGCCCTTGTCCACTTTGTGAAAAAGAAAGATAGTTCCCTTTGCATGTGCATCGATCATCAAATTTTGAGCCAAACCACTATAAAGAACAAGTATCCTCTAGCAAGGATTGATGACCTATTTGTTCAAATGAGAACTTCCCAAATCTTTTCAAAGATTGATCTACAATTCAGGTACCACTAGTGGAGTGTTTGAGAGGAATACATCCCCAAAACCACTTTCAGAACCCACTATGGTCACTATGAGTTCTTGGTAATGCCTTTTGGTCTATCCTATGCATCAGACATATTCATGAAACTTATGAATAACATGTTCCAATCCTTCCTAGATACGTTCAACACAATCCTCTTTGGCAACATCCTAATCTTTCTTGACAACATAGAACAACTCTATGCCACCTATCTAGGGTCCATGACATCCTTCAAGAACACAAGCTTTAAGGGAATTCTTCAAATCTGAATTTTGGATTAAATGAGACATTCCTTGAACACATCATCCTCAAAGGAACTATAGCAGTTGACCCAACCAAGGTAGCAACATTTCATGATTGGAAAGCACCCAAGTTGCTGATTAATGTTCATAATACTTTGAGATTATCTGAATATTTTCAGTGACACATCTCAAATTTTTGAATGATTTCTCTTCCCCTCATTAATCTTACCTAGAATATGATCTAAAGTTTGTGAAGACATATCCTAAAATATTAGGAAGAAGCTTTCCTCTATTTTGTGTTGATCTTAACCTCAAACAAAAACAGATTTGTCATCTTCATCAGTGCATCAAATACATGATTAACATACATACTAGAACAAGACCATCATGTTGTCACTTTTGACTTGAGATAGATCGAACCTATTTGGTTGAATTACCCAATGTAAGGAGTGGGACTCTAGAGGGAATTCACTCCTTAATTAGATAAGAGTCATCATCCATATAAAAACACACAACAACTTTTACAAAATGGATGAAGAACTATTATTTAATCTTTCAAAAATGGATATCATAAAGACCACAATATTGAAGTAGAGAAGTTATATTGACTATATACAATTTACAAGATTGCGTGATTGATCTCCCACTTATTGCGTGATTGATCTCCCACTTTGCAGTATGTAAAGTAAAAAAATTATCAACTAAGCATAGAGTAAATTAGGATACTTAAAGTATATCTCCCAAAAGTAAACTCCACTAAGGAACGTCCTATAAACTATGTCAAGTCTCCCATGTCTCACCTAAGGGGTTGGAATCATACTCCACAAAGTATTAAAAGGTGGAAGTTGTCAGCATAAAAGTCAAATGCACATATATAGAAAATAGGAAATATCATGGAAAAAGAAAAAAATATACTCATCAAGGCTTCCAACAAAGAGTCAAGGAGAACATAAAAATGGATATAAAATAGAATAAATTTAAGATACTCAAAGACACACTTTCCATTTAAAGGTTCCAAAGTATGTCACAAAATCATACACTTAATATTTAGGGCACACAACCCATAAACCAATATATAATAGATAGTTTCCCATGAAAGTGACATAAATATAACACTAGTGTAAATATAAAGTTAGTGATTGTTGCCAATTGGCTTGCCTAGACATCGTACCTTCTTTTGGATCAAAGCAACATATGTTCTTGTTGATTGGCTTGGTAGTACTAGTGTCATGCAACGTCAGGAGTTGAGGCATGGATGGTGAGTACAAAAAGGTCTGTTGGGATGGGGAAAAGCAAGGCTACACTCCCAAAGACGGTTTGGGAGCAAGGTAAAGGGTACATCACGACTATGTTACCTTATGTCTTTACATGGTGTAGACAGTGACTGGCAAAATAATAAAGTAACATTGATCTCTCTAGCTTGCATAAATATAGGGAAGGAGGAAGTAGTTGAAGGATTGTCAAGGGATAGCCCCTCTTACCTTTAGGTCCCATCAAGTGTGGCTCCAAGCAATGACACAAAATGAACCAAAGTGACGTGGATGAAGATCATGCATCGGATAACCAATATGAGGAAAGATCTCAGATGGAACAAGACATAAGGTTCAAGTTTATTGTAGGGTTTATGATTAAGGTAAGTTGTCCATGCCTTGAGAATACACACTTAATTATATTTAGTATGTTTACATGTTTATACTACTCAATAACATATTCATAACTTACTTGATTATATTCTATATTTCAAGTAAAGTAGTGTATTTCAGATTTCTAAAAAAAAAGATTAAGGTTCATGTTTAAAGTATAATATGAGATTTTAATTAGGATTCATGTGTTAAGACTCATGCTAAGATAATATTTAATATACAATCATGTCATGGAGCTAAGACATAAGATGAAGTGAAGATACATCATTCATGTTTATCAGAATGACTGATATCTATAAATTTAGTCCATGCTAAGATTAATAGATCATATTGCATTAAGTTCCATGCTAATATAATAATTATTAAGATGTCACCACATCATTAGTTAGATCCAAGAACCATAGTTCATTCCAACTCAAGAGACATGAACCATGAACCATAATGCATCTCATGAGGCCTAGACACCAGAGTGCATGTCATCTCAAGAAACATGCCCCATTCACCAAAGTGCAAGTCATAAGGTCCAGATTGCGTGCATTCTAACTCATGATACATGATTGAGGCATTAAAGTGCAGGACATGAGGTGCAAGCACCTTAGTGCAAGATGAGTCAGACATACATATAGGGTACTAAAGTGAATGTCATGAGGCCCAGGTACATATCTCTAGTAAAGATTTGTAGATAGAAGCTAATCTTAAATATAGATTGTTTGTTCATGTTCAATATTATTATAGATTTTCATGTTAGTTTTACATGCATAATGTTTTTAAAAATATTTTTTTATACGATATTAGTATTTTATATGCTTATAATACTCATGCCACTTAGTAATGTTCATTTTTATAATGAATGGATGGGGACAAGGCTTTAGGAGAAGATAGTGTTTGCACCAACAGATTTAGGGTTTAGGCTTGGTGGGGAGCCATTCAAGCATCCATGATATTAAGTTAGAAATGTAGATTTTGGTTGTGTGGTTAGATTACTTTGATAAATTTCAATGTAATATATTCCTTTTCCTAGATTTTATGATGATATATTTATTGTGCTAGATGGTATGTTTGTGACACTCCCAAATAAAAACAACGTAAATGATTATCTATGATTTTGTGCACCCACTATAGAATTAGGGTGTTACTATGCGGTATCATGGCAATAATGTAGATGACCACAAGGAAAATTATCATATTTTTAGTTTAGATTATCCCACCATGAGGACAGTGAGACTAGCATCTAAGAGTCAAAGAGATAGTTAGTACCCTTTTTATAGAATAAATGATTGAAAGATAATAGAGACTAACTTAAATTTCTAGTCAGGTGATAGAACTGAGCTATGTAGTAGGGTTAATTACCTTTTTCTTTAGACTTCAATGTTAACTCTAAACATGCCTATAGTATGAACTCTCTAATTCTAATGGTTTGTGTTTTGGAACACAGACCAAATGGGATTGTAGAGGGAACAATAAGAACATCAAACCATTTTGTTATATTTTTTTCTCATCCTTTAGTGCACATGGTATGGGACATGTGCACTAGTGAGGCATTGAGACAAGTATAATACGATAGGACAATATTAGGAAAATGTTGATTGTCTTTGATTACGTGTAAAACAACCAAGAATATGATTCATGCCAATATAAAGTAAGCAAATTATTAGAAAGTTGTACATAACACTTACAACCCAAAAGGACGTTTGAGACATATAGATACTAACCTCATGGAAATGTTATTGTGAACTAAGTTGCATTATATATTTATAGGAGAGTGATATACAATTGATTTGAGTAAAAAATGCACGCAGGTAAGTGGGATCATGATTATAACTAAGGGATGAAAGACATCCATTTATTACTCAGACTAGACATGTGAATTAAGATTTGAGAATTAGTCAAATTAATGACTCATAATATACCAAAGTTGAAGGTTAATTGATGGTCCTAATAGACACCATAACTTCTTATTTCAAGGATTCATGATGGTATAAGTAATATGGATCTTTTTGATTCTTATTGAAATTAGTATGAGAAGATAATGACACATGCCTAAAGTAGTATGATGCACTTTAATAGTGATATTAGAAAGAGAGTCATTGTTGGCTAACCTGAATCTTAATCCAATGTGTTGAACATGGGGTTGTCATGAAAATGGAACCATGTCAATAAATATATATGAAATAACCTTGAAATATTTGGAAAGTTTTGGTATGCTTGTAACATTGAGACATGTATAGTTAAGACTCAACCGAATATTTATGCCTTTAGTTTACATAAACAAAAACAAGAATCTAAGTTATATAGTTATGAAACATAAAATTTGTTCTACAAACATAAAGAAACATATAAGTAACATGTTAAATGTTAATGAAAATAATTAGCTTGGACCTAAGGTGTGTAATCTCTACTAACCAAACAAAATTTTGAGGACCAATTTCTCATTAGGTAGATCGTATTATAACATCCTAACTAAAATCTAAAAGACTCATGGACCTCATCATACTTAAAACTCTAGTAAATTTCCAAGAAAGGTATATTTTAGATCTTAGAATATGCTACAAGAATGCATTTTTGTGGCCAAAACCCTAAATATCCTAAATAGTGATCTTATGTTAGATGACAAGAGCATGATTAATTTTGTGGTGGTGATGGTGTTAATTATATAATCCTTAGTGAATGTCTTCAAATACATTTGAAAGAATTATTGTTTAACAATATTCACACAATCATATATTTTATCTTCTCTGAGAAACAATCATAGATGGTCTTGAATAAAATAATTTTGGTTGCTGAATTCTATAAGACCCATGGAGTAGATACAAAAGAGTTTCTCATTCAAAAGATAAATAAAAATTAAAGGCAGGACTTTAGATATGAGTAAACTTAATTGAAAGGATTATATAAAGTAAAATATCAGAATATAACATGGACATTAGGGTAGTGTTTTCATTGGGAAAGGTTGTTAAGTATATCCACTAGGCATGGAGCAATAATAATTAATATAATCACGTTGGCCACAATTTGTGGATTGATGTGTAATAGAATGATACATTAGTCTAGAGATCAAATCTTTACGAAATGTGAGGGTGGTATCTCACATATATAAAATGATGATTACATGTACAGTGTATTAATAAGATTCCATCAATGATGATGAAAAAACAGGATATTATCTTGTTGTTCCATCCTCTATATTCCACATGGATGAAGAAACAAATATTCATTAGGGACAGTCATAGAAGATTTTCCTGATAGATTTGCCATTGTACTCTCTACCATGTTTCGACAATGTAGATTAGATATGAATTGAGACATGAAAGGAGGCCAATTCCTATGTAGATGATGTCACTAATGTCTCTATGAAGGCCATAAGTGTGTTCTTCCCTCAAGTCTGACACATGGTCACTGTATCACACCTATTATAGTAGATTCCATGATGTGGCTACATGGTTGTATGATGCTAGGTTCCCGCATACAGCCAGGAGAAGACATAATAGACCTCATTTTGAGGTTCACGTGTAGGGAGAACCATCTAGGCCTTACCCGTGAAGGACAACATGACAACACTTGGCATATCAAGAGGTCACAATGGGCATGCTGAAGATATTGATCAAGCATGTCGCAAAGGAGATTAGAAAAGACACCATGACCTTTTTTGGAGCCAAGCACCATCTATTTTTGCTGATTGGCTTACGAAAACCACGTCATGCAGTGATAGGAGATCAAGAAGGGATGGAGAGTCCAACGAGGTCCTTTGGGCTATGGTGGATCAAGGTGAGGCTCTGGGGGAAGGTTTGGGCCCAAGGTAAAGGGTGTTTGACAACTACATTTGCCCTACGTCTTTACATGCCATGGGCAATGGCTCAAAAAAATAAGGTGACGTTGACCTCCCATCAATGGAGGGAAGGAGGTCATAGTTGACAGATGATCAAGGGATAACCTCTTTTGTCATTCAGACCCATTGAGTGCAGCTCCAGGTTGTGATTCAACACAAACTAGAGCGCAATGGATGAAGGGCATGTACCTACTTACCAATATGAGGAAGGATTTCGAATTGAATAGAGATAAGGTTCAAGTTTAATGTGGGGTTGTGATTAAGATAAGTGGTCCATGCCTTGAGAATTTGATGTTAATTATATTTAGTATGTTTACATGCTTTGTACCTCTCAACATGATGTTTATGATTTACCTAATCTTATATTCTAGATTTTAAGTAAAGTACAATATGTAAAATTTCTCAGAAAATATTAATGCTTATGCTTAAGATTATTTTATGAGATTTATTTAGGATTCATGTAATAAGACTCATGTTAAGATAAGATTCAATATGTAATCGGATTAGGGAGTAAAGACACAAGATGAAGTAAAGATACATTATTAATATATATCATAATGATTAAGATTAGAAATAAAGTCCATGCTTAGATTTATACATAATATCATATTAAGTTTCATGCTAATATAAGATTTATTAAGACATCACTAAATTTTGGAGTTATACCCAAGATCAGAGTGCATTTCAAGTCAAGAGACATGACCCATGCACCTAAGAGGAAGTAATGAGGCCCATAAACTAGAGTACATGTCAAATTAAGAGACATGACCCATATACAAAAGTGCAAGTCATGTGGCCCAGAAACAATCATGCATGCCAACTCAAGAGACATGACCCATGCACCAATATGCATGTCATGAGGTCCAAGTACCATAGTGATTAACTACATTTTTCTAGACAACATCACAAAACTACCCATAGTGAAATTCATAACGATACAGTAAATTGAACATTACATTATGGCCACCTTGACTTTCCTAGTTCATCACTCCTCCCATGGATCATCATTAATAAGGGCTTGTAGGATGAGAGTACATCCAGTGAATGTTGTCATGATTTAGGATTGTTTATTCAAGACCTTTAATATATTATAAGACATACTAGAAATTTCATTCCATCATCATCTATATTATTCCAAAAGTATGTGAAGAAAAGGCTTATGGATAGATGTCAACTTCAGAATGAACTTGTTTATGTATTGTAGTTTTCTTAGAAGGCTGTCAATAATCTCTTACTTCATGGAACTAGTAGATATTGAATAAAACTAGATCAACCTTGTCCCTCTTTGACTTAAAATGTAGCCAAAAGATTCCCAAAGTGGCTCAAACAATGTATTGTCTGAACATTACTTTTCAGAAATAGTCAAGGTTCCCAACACTTGGTAATGCATGATTTAATTGCACACGCCAATTCTGTAGGGATAAATCCCAAGATATTATCTTAACCAAACATGCAATAATCTTACTTGCAAACTTATGGATCTTAACATAATGTATTTAATAATTATCTAATTGACATAACCGAGCAAGAACTAGTATTTGACACAAGAGTTTGATTTAATTTTATTTAACTAATCTTGCAAGTAACAAAAATATTGGACAAAGTTTTTAATTATCAATGGATGGATTAAACTGAGCATATATTACTCCAAAATCGCCCTCACATTACCTATAAGTCATTTACCTATTACCTTAGAAAATGCCTATTAGAAAAACATTATATCCTAGATCTTAGGTTTGAAATGCTGTACATCTAAGTTATGATAAACATCCAAAACAGTGCCAAAAAATACATGCAAGCATAAACTATTTGCTCCATAACAAGTTATGTTCATACATGAATGATTATAGTAGAAAAAGAGAAAAAAAAGTATCATGGCTACTCCCCACATCCTAGCGAGAGGATTATTTGCACATGGAAACAATAACAAGTCCAACAAGGAAAAAGAGGGAGATATCCATCGTCATAGTAGAAGAAGGAGAAACAACCATGGTGTGCAGAAGTGTTTCTTCAAACTTGGAGATGAGGGAATAAAACAAGTAGAAAGCATGCTCTTTTATGTTCATCCGATATGAACTAGAAATTTTGATCTCCTTCTTTACATCTTGGACTTATCATAGTGATGGCAAAGTAGGTGAGTGGTGATGGTTGAAGGCAATCATTGTTTGATGTTGTCATCCCCCAACAGAAATGATTGATGGAGGTTGAAGATGGATGCTTTGAGTGGAAACTAGAATCTCAGTGGAGTCAAGATTAGGTCCATGAGGCTAGGAATTGTATTTATAAATGCTTACTAGGGTTTTGGACTCTCCCATCCATCCACTATTAAGTCATCATCTGTCATGAGAGTAAAGGGTTGAATGTGTGAGGGAAATGAGGGGTCTCGTGATGTTCAAACTTAACCATAAGTGAGTGAATTCTATTGATTGACGAACACTCAAAAATCATCGAGGTTGGTGAGTGAAAGCAAAACTGAATGAAGGATGATTTTAAATCCTAAACTTGCTATTATACTAAGGAATTAGATGAAAACCTTACAAATTGACATAAAACTAAGGAAATATAAATGAAGTCCGATTGTAAAGTAAAATGAGGAATATGATTGCAAAACTAAGCTAAAAATGCAACTAAAACTAGAATGAGTATGCATTCATCACCTAGCTATCATTCCATCCATGAAATCCTTTATTTCCATGTGCATTATGTAATGAATGGGTTATCATTCTCCATTTATAGATAGCTCCGACACTTTTTTGTACCTTATGTTAAGGCTAATGGGTATCCACATAATAAGATATTTTTTGGTCTTTAAGGGTTGATATGCTAAGTAGATCAATAATTTCATTAGCAAACAGTCTTATAAATATAATTTTCAATGATTTTTTATTATGAATATATCACTTTGGGAATTGTTTACTTATTTATAAGGTGTATGGAAACTAGGTATTAGGGTCTGATTATTTATTTCTAGCAGCAATGAAAATCCAATTTTTATATATTTATTAATTGTAGTATAATTTAAGTTCCTTTTTTGGTGAAGATGAAGTTTATATTGAAGTGCACTTTGACTTAAAAAATAGTGAAATTATGTTAGAACTTCATTCAAATAACAAAATTGTACCCCTCGATTCCAACCTTCTTGAACTCCACAAGGTATTTTAGACATAAAACTACAATATATTACACCTATGGGAGAAGGGAGACCTTGAGGTGTAAAGGAGGAGTTATGAAGGAGGAAATTTGTCGTATTTTGGGGTCTCTATAGTTTGAGGAAACTCAAATTTGGTTCTTATAAGTTTCCTTTCCATATTTTCTCAAGCACACTCCTTTTTATTAAGGCTATGAACCATAGGGTTTATTAGAGATTTCTTTCACTTGCTTGTCCATAAAGAAACTTTTTAGGTGAGTAGTAAAGGATTTGGATTAAGTGAATCCAATGAAACATTTGTGGTTCTATAGAATATGTACCAAGTGTCAGATAGTTTCTCATATCTGAATAAAGTTGTACTAAATTTTCTACTCTTTGTGTAATGTTGGAAGCTATCAAACAAAATTTTTTTCAAACCATTTCTATATCTCAATAACACCCATATTTATGATCATGATGCTACTATCCTTAGGAATGGTTATTGTAATCTCCATTACAAATTTACTTACATAAAGAGGTGGAAAATGCATAGTACAATGTGTCATATATAAATTTGGAGCTATATGAGGATAAAGATTCATCACACGCAAGGATTTTATACACCTCCATCCACATGTTCCTACTTACATGAAACACTATACAAACACATTATAAAGATGATACGAGCCTAGTATAGAAAGAAAATACAAATGTCAGAGAATCAAACATAAGCAATTAACAAGGCCAGATTTTGTCTTCTGGGTCAAAAATAAAAATGGTAGTCACTTGAGTTGGACCTACTGATATGGTTCTCACATGTCGAAGTTATTATCTTAGACATGCATGTTTTTATTCCAACTCTATAACCTAGATTGTTTCTTAACATAAGGTATCATTTGCACACATTGTAAAAGATCTTCCTTCCATATTTTCCCACAAACCCCGAAACCATATCCCCTCTCATAACCAATGTGATGTTATCCATGTACATCATCAACCATACAAATAAAATCCTTACACAAAATAAAAGATAACTATTCACTTTGTAGAGTTTGGATATATTTATTTAGTGATCACATGTCCAAGTTGTTCTCTTAGACATGTAGCTTTTG
The DNA here is from genome assembly GCA_963693085.1 of Alisma plantago-aquatica. Taxonomy (NCBI): domain Eukaryota; kingdom Viridiplantae; phylum Streptophyta; class Magnoliopsida; order Alismatales; family Alismataceae; genus Alisma; species Alisma plantago-aquatica. The sequence continues at coordinate 457,522,608 of OY856412.1, forward strand.
CTTCTAAGTCCTTAGTATGAGCTTGTTGCATAACATAAGGTATCAAATGCACATGTTGTAAATGATCTTAATTCCATATTTTTATACAAGACCAGACACCATATCCTCTCTCATAACCACCATGATGGTCTTCATGTCTAAAATCAAGCATGCAGTAAAAGCCCAATGATTATTTGACATACGAAGTAGACGTATTTCACATTTTGGGGTAGTTTCTTCATGCAGTTGTTATACTATTCAATGAATGTCACAAAATATTAGATTTAATAAGTGCAAAATATGTCACTATAATAAACATAGACATTTTGTTTTTATTTAGTGATACAAATATTCACCATTTTTCATCTTTATGGTATATGATATATATCTTCCATTAGATTCTGCTACTCCATTTTCAGTCTATCATCATATAAATAAAGTTCATTTACAATATTCCAAGATTTATCAACAAAATGACTTGAAATTGTGATAGAAACTATCAATATTACCCATTCTTATTAAAAATAGGAATATGATTTCCCTATCATCGTATGCATGGAATGAGGACCTATCTATTAATCTTGTTTGTCTTCATAGAATAATCTAAAGAATATATCATAACTCATTACTTTCTTCAAGTCACTTGTTTGTTAAGAGATAGAAAATATTCTAATAATTATTTCCATTCTTATTAAGTGACTAATGTGTCCCATTGTTTCATGACATTCTTCACCGGGCTTCTCTACAAAGAATAGTTTATGTTTTATGCGTCACACCTGACCTAACATTCTTTTATACATCAGTCTAAAACCAATACCAAACATCTTGCATATTTGAAACCATCTCTTTATCAATCATGTAAAACTCATAAAACTTCTACAAAACAAGCCACTCCACTGTGGAGATTTTCTCCTTAATACACATGTTGTCGATGAAGTTGCTCATATGAAACAAACTCACTATGTGAAATCATCTCTACAGTATCCATGCAAGCACTTAAAGATGAACGTCTGGAGTCACTAGTCTCCTCCCTATCTTTATCTTTATCTTAGTTGCTTTTTGGGTTTCTGAAACCTTGGAGGAAACATTGAGGAAACAAGATATCCTCTATAAAGACCCTCCTACCATATCATATATATAGGACTAGAGAGGGTAGGATTTTTGAAACCTTAATACGTCTGGGCTATGTAATCCCTCGCTGAACAATGGTTTCTGCCAACAGCAGGTCCCCCAAAATGCACTGTTAGGTGAGTCCTAGTATGTTACAAACTTGCCTCTTTCCTTGGTGGAGGGGTCCTAACTTCTGGAAACCAATTTACAAACTTTGGATCCATATTTACTTCTAGGTTCTAGAAAATTTCTTTTAGGTCCCTATATTTGTAATTTTTCTACTTGAATCCAAATCAACCTTTCTTCAAACTATCTCTATGTGTATGTCCTTATAGGCACCATAATACATAAGAAATGGTTTCATAGATCAATATTACGATCCATAAGAAATGAGTAGTTTCCAGATACATATCATTCCTTTCCAAGTAGTAGGATCAGTCAGACAAGAATAAGCCATTAATGACTAGTGTTAGCATATATTATAATTCCTTTGGCACAAATATCCAGATTGAACTAGAGTCATGGACCCGACATGCTTGTTAAGTTCAACCAAAATTCCTTGATCTTCAGGTAGACTACAATTATACCTATAAGCTCATATCACATATTGTCACAGAACCATTTGTTATCCAAATCCTAACTCCAAATGACTATAAAGACAATGGAAATCTGACCTATGTGTCCATCCCTAACATGGTATTATCAAAGCGTGAATGCGGAAGCATAAAACTTGGCATACATGGACAAATAACAAGATAAAGGCACCACCAATAGTCTCAAGATTATACAAGATATATGCAGTAGATCTGGATCGTTGCCCAAGCATCGAGCGGCTGCAACAGGTCGCTTCTATCTCGGGTCTGTGGTCAGTGCTCCACCACGTCGCACCGCTCTTGTCTACAACCGTTCGGTTGGTGATCGGCTTCTGTAGCACACGATCACTCGGTCAAACACCTCCCATCACCACGGCTTGCATCCACGATCGTTGAATGCTAATCTTGGTGTCGGGCTCTATGGTTGGCTCTAGGCCTTACTGCTTCGACCGATCCATGAACCAAAGATGCTGAATGAGAGAGGGGGAGAAAATGGCCCACGACTTGGCGCCCTGGAAGCCACGTGATCAATGGTCACTTACAACCTCAACAGTTGATCGACGGTGTTGGCATTGTCCCTTCGGGACATAGCTGCTGTATGAAGCAGCTCCTGCCGCAGCGGTGCCCGGTACTCGTGCTCAAGAAGACGGAGTTGGAGAGGGTGGTAGGGCCATACGAGAAGCCGTCTGTCTCCACTACAGTGCCGCAAGACTATTGGCCGTCTTGGATGCGACTGTGGGGGAGCAGAGGCAAAAGCCCCAAAACTATCTTTGGCGGCGCAGGCTGCGGGAGGGTGACGACAAGGGAACGAGAGAGGGGAGTTTAAGGTGTGAAACAACACAAAGGCAAGGGGAAAAAGTAGGGTGAAGAAAGGAAGTGACAAGGAGGGTTAGTAGAGCCAAAGGATACAGATCTTTGGCACCAATGTGGGGATAGGTGCCGCCAGCACCTCCTCCGTCGACAGAGTACGGAGAAAGGAGAAAAGGTTGTGGCTGTTCGATACAGATCCAAGGGTGCACATTGATCCATTGTGAAAATATCTGATTGGTTGGGGGCAAGAGTGATAGATCGTTGACATGGCGCGCCCCCACCTCAGCTAGGCTGTGCTCGATTTGAGGCCCAAAAGACTAAAATTCCAATTAAATCAAGTGCAAAATCAACCAACTTTGAGAGGGCATAACTTTGGATTTATAACTCCGATTGGGATGAATCTTGTAGAATTGGAAAGATAATTGAGTCCTTCACAACATAAAATATAATAGAGAGAAATAAAATCAAGTTTAAGGGCTTCAAATAATCTTTCAATATGGTTGAGAGGGCATAGCTTTGGATTTATAACTCTGATTGGGATGAATCTTGTAGAATTGGAAAGATAATTGAGTCCTTCACAACATAAAATATAATAGAGAGAAATAAAATCAAGTTTAAGGGCTTCAAATAATCTTTCAATATGGTGATATGTCACATAGTTCAGAGATATAAGTTCGTGCCACACCTCATAAAATTGAACATTGAAGTGAGTAAATTGGAGTCCCACAACCATGAAACAATAGATTTGACATGAATTTGAGTAAGAGATAATTGATAAGAGAGAAAGGGTATAAAATAGGAAAGATAAAAGTTAGGATTTCACATCCCTCCCTCCTTAAAAGGAATTTCATCCTCGAAATTCATCCAAGATCATGGAAAAGAGACAAGGTCAACGTTCATTGGGTTCAACACAACCACCTCTTAGGTGTCAAGCCATCCCCTATCATGGGGTGCACACATAGGTTTCCATCCTATTGTATACCCATCCAGATTCATAGATTTAAGCATTACTCAACTAATCATCATAGTACAACATCTTTTTAACATTAGGGTTCCACATCCCATATCCCTATAGGACTAGGGTACTCATGTATTCATACCACCTCAAGGTGTGTTTTCAAAAAAAAAATAGTTTTGGGGCTTTTGCCTTTGCCCCCCTTACAGCCGCATCTGAGACGACCAATAATCTCACGACACTACACTGGAGGCAGACAGATTCTCATCGGGCCCTGCCACCCTCTCCAACTCTGTCTTCTTGAGCATGGATACTGGGTGCCACTGCGGCAGGAGATGCTTCACACAACAACTATGTCCCAAAGGGACGATGCCAAAACTATCGATCAACTATTGGGGTCATAAGGGACCATTGATCAGGCGACTTCCAAGGCGCTACTTCATGGGCTTTTTTCTCCCCCTCTCTCATCCAACGTCTTTAGTTCATGGATCTGCTGAAGTAGTGAGGCCTAGATCAAACCATGGAGTCTGACCCCAAGATCAACATCCTATGATCATGGATGCAAGCCATGGTGATGGGCGGTGCTTGATCGAGTGACCACGCCCAACAGAAGCCAATTACCAACTGGGTGATTGCTGTCAGGAGCGGTGTGACGCAGTGGAGCACTAACCACAGACCTAAGAGGGGAGCAACCTACTACGGCCGCTCGATGCTTTGGCAATGATCCAGATCCACCACATATATCTTATTGAATGTTGATACTTTGCTACCTTTATCTTATTATTTGTTCATGTATGCTAAGTTTTACATTTCCACATTCACGCTTTGATAATACCATGTTAGGGACGAATGGCTAGGTCCTATCACCATTGACTTTATAGTCATTTGAAGTTAGAATTTGGGTAACAAACGGTTCCATGACATATGGTATCAGATCTAAAAGAGGCAGGAATGTGGACATTGGCTGGCGCCAAGGTAGTGCTAGGTGGCGCCAACACCTTTTCCGTCGACGTTGTACGTAGAAAGGAGAAAAGGTCATGGCCGTTCGATGTAGATCCAAGGATGTGCAGTGATCCATTGTGAAAAGATCTAATTGGTTGGGGGTAAGAGTGACGAATCACTTACATGGCGCGCACCCTACCTAAGCTGGGCTATGCTCAATTTGAGGCCCAAAAGGCGAAAATTCCAATTATATCAAGTGCAAAATCAACCAACTTCGGGAGGGCATAACTTTGGGTTTATAACTCTGATTGCGATGAATATTGTAGAGTTGGAAAGATAATTGAGTCCTTTACCACATAAAATATTATAAAGAGAAATAGAATCAAGTTTAAGGGATTGAAATAGTATTTCAAGATGGTTCTATCTCACATAGTTCAGAGATACAAGTTTGTGCCACACCTTGTAGAGTTGAACATTGATGCGAGTAAATTGGAGTCTCACAACTATGAAACAATATATTTGACATGAATTTGAGTAAGAGACCAATTGATGAGAGAGAAAGGGTACAAAATAGAAAAGAGAAAAGTCATGATTTCACACATATTTACTCACATGAGAATGTCCATGCATTTCTCTAGTCTCACTCATCAAGGTCCCATGATATCGTTACCATTAAATAGGAGGTACAAATTATTTCTACATCACTCATATGTGTAGCATGATTCTCATCACATCCAATAACTATGTTTTTGTAAACCTCATTCAAGAACAAGTTGGATAGCGTCAAAGCATGCAGATTATCTTATCACCATTGTAGTGACTTCAGCTAGGAGGAGCGCAACACCACAATCACATTTGAGAGCTAACGACTATCATATGATGGTCAATGCATCACTCTAAAGGGGATTTAGTCCAGTATGCTTGTTCTCTAACAAGTATCTATCTATCTAAATTGGTATCTAATTACCTAAGACTCATGAGACATGGTCATCAATCACTGCACATACTAGATTCACATGCATAATTGTCGTCCAATCCATAATAATACTTGATAAGGGATGCTTTAGTATATTCTTATTAGCATCTACAAGGATCTCATTCTCTAGTATACTTGAATTCCTACAACATTGAATCAAACATTTATTGTGTACACTAATAGATTAGTAACTAAAACTGCATTAATAAATTTAAATGCCATTATAAACCAAATCAAAAGTTCAAATATCCCTATAGACATCATCGAATGATTAGATTGTAGGGCAATACACCAACAAAATTTCACTTACACTGAGGAAAATCACTCACATATAAAGTACCAAATGATCTAATATGACCATCAAGATGTTGTTATGACAACGCCTTTGTCAAGGTATAAATAGTACTACTCTATGTCAGTACCCAACTAATCTTCACATCCCCCTCACTCAATGATTTCTCGTATGAGATGGATGTGGTGTAATGCTAATGTGGTCTAGGTTTGTTGGATTGCATGATAGACCCATTGTTGTTGCAATATGTACATACAATGTCAACAATGCTAGGAGAAACTCCAAATTCACCAATGAACTTCTTTATCCATACATGTTTCTTTGCAACATCTTATGCAACACCATATTCAGCTTCAACTAAATAATTATACAATGTTGCTTTCTTAGAACTCTTCCAACTAACACCACCACCATTAAAGCAAAACACATAACCAAATTGTGATTGATAATCATATTTGTTGGTCTGGAAGCTTGTATTAGAATAACCCATAACAAACAACTCTTCCTCACCTCCTTATACCAGGAATTGATCCTCAGTTCTTCTCAAGTACTTAAGTATGTTCTTTTTTTAGTCAAGTGACCTTCACCTGGATCTATATGATATCTCCTCATCATTCTCAATGCATGTGAGATGTCTGTATGTGTACATAACATTACTACATGATAGATCCAGTTGCGGAGGCAATTGGAATCTTACTCATGCAATCCCTTTCTTCTAAAGATCTGGGACAATTGGCCTTAGAAATACTTATCCATGAGATATGGGTAAGTTCCCTTTCTTAGAATCTTGCAAGCTGAGTGTTTCAACACTTTGTCAATGTATGCACATTGACTTAAGGAAAGAATCCTTCTATATCTATTTCTATAGATCTTGATACCTAAAATATAGGGGAATTTTCCTAAGTATTTTATTAAGAAACTATTTCCCAACCATGTGTTCACCTTTCACGTAGTCGAATATCATTTCCCATGACTAGTATACCATACATATAGAATATGAGGAACACTACAATATTCCACAAATCTTCTTGTAAAGGCAAGGTTAATATTTATTCTAAATGAAGTCAAACTCTTTGACATGTTTGTCAAAACAAGGATTTTGGGTTTTGGATGCTTAGTCTATGGATTGATGTTTGTAGATTGTTTCCAACATCCTTGAAGATTTTAAACCTTCAAGTTATTTCATGCACACACACTAAAAAATATTTTGGTTGACTAATGCAATTTTGACATCCATATGCTATATCTTGTAGTCATGATATTCTGTAATGGCTAGCATGATCTCAACCGATTTGACCATGGTGACTGGTAGAAAGTTTCATCACACTCAAGACCTTGAACTTGTTTGAAACCATTTTCCACTGGTATTCATTTGTGGATTTAGACATTTCCATCCATGTCACTCTTCTTCGTGAAGACCCAATTTCATCCAATGGGTTTCACCCCTTCATGTTCCTCTTCAGGTTCATTGTTATTTTATGTATCTTGAACTTCTTCGAGTTCTATTTACCTCCAAATGGTATTTTAAGAGGCGAACAACATCTCCAAAAAGGCATCCTTAACTTTCTCGTAACAAACATTTTGTCTTGAGACACAATATAGAAATAAAATCATTCCTATGATATCCTACAAAACAACACTTGCCAAACTTGGGTCCTAATTTCTTATAAAATGAAAACTTCACATAAGATTCACAACCTCAAACCTCTGTAAAAGACATATTGGGATGCTTCCCAGTCCATAACTTATATGTTTTCTTTTGAACTGATTTTATGAGGAATGTAGTTAAGTGTAATTGTGGTGTTTTCTAGAGCATGTTCTCATAAGAATTAGGAAGTCCAACTAGGATCATCATGGACCGTAATATGTCCATTGATGTGTAATTTCTTCTCTTTGAAACACCATTATGCTGTGTTGTTTCAGGTGGAGTCATTTGTGATACAATACCACACTCCGTTATATGACCCTCAAATTCTTGGAATAAACATTTTCCAAATAAATCTATCAAATATTCATAATATTCTTTCCAACTCAGTTCTATATTTAGTCTTAAATTCCTAGAATATTTCAAGGGACTCTAATTTGTATCTCACACAAGTCCTTCTCTTCCGAATCCATCAATCAATGGATGAAATATTTGAACTATCCTTTATATTTTGAGCTAAAAGGACCACATACATCAATATGTTTGATTTTTAGAGGTCTAGATGCCATCTCACTACTACTAGAAAAAGGCACATTTTCCATATTTTCTGACAAACATGATTCACATGTCTTGAGTGCTTCAAAATCAAGAGGCTACCTATCCATCAATATGGAGTTTAGAAATGAGAATCACATTTATACGGCCCAAGAGGCAATGCTAAAGGTAAATTGCAATGTACCACAACTACAAAATCAATATTACTAAAAAAATCCAAAAGAAAAATAAAAAGAATCACCTCTAACATAAACCATATAAAGAACTTGTTCCAAAAAATTTCTCGTTCAACTATAGAGGAATATCAGCAACAATAGAACTTTTTACAAAGTGTTACCACAGTCATATGAACATTATTACAACAAAATTCTATTTGTTACATTGATCTTACTAGAGAAATCATCAGAAAAATGGATATATATTACAACTCACTTAAACTATGTAACTACAAACTGTATGCGCATGTAAAAATCTCAAGCCAGGTGCATACATACAACAATTTTTTTTGCCTGGACCTGAGTGTTCAAGGGAAACAGTAGACCTCTATTCCTACACATAAACTTGATTTAATCCCAACAAGAGATCACACAAACGTCACCTACCCCCAGATTTTCTTCATGCAAACATCAACTACCTGAAGATCTAACTAGATAGATCTTCTCCGCAACTGCAAGGAAAGCACCACCAATCACCTAAAAGGATGTCAAAAACTCAAGGGTGAAAGCCAAGTCCCAATCATATGATATATCATTTAATAAATCTATTAGTTTCTGATGATTGTTTTTAAACATTTATGAAAGGTAATAATAATTTAGATACTTCAACCAATGGTGTACTTAAAGGTACACACTAACCATATTCTACCAATTCCATTATGGGTACTAGCACATGATCTTAACAACAACAACAACGTCACACACACATTAAAATAAGGAAATCACACTTTAATATCACATCCATGTTTATCACCAAAATAACCTTAAATTTATAGACTATATGATTGGATCACATGTTTTATCTTGCTCCACGTATTTAAGTCATACCACTCAAAGAGCTAGTTAGATGATTCTAAGCCATTCTTACATGATATAAAGACATCTAAAATCTATTAAACTTCTCCAGACAACCTCGAAGCAAGGTGGGGTAAGCAAAAGGTATAATGCTCATAGGCTAAGTTGAGCTTGGATATTTGCTTAAGGGTGAATTCACAAGTCATAGGTCCACCTAAGGTATAGAGGTTATGGCACACACTTTGGGTATACACCCAACATATGACATTCAAATTATATAAAACCTTTCATTCTCAAATCATAAGCCTTTACTGATCCCTCCAACCAATTTCAAAGACATCTTCATATGCTATACCCAAACGTCCCCATATATTCACTAACATATGGCTCCGAGCATGTTATCACAATTTGGATTGCTACAAGATATACTCATTTCAATATTTCCCCTAATGACCCAAGACAACAAATTTATAGACTTGGGACTCAACATATATATTAAACTTGAATAATTAGATCCATTATCCAAAGACTATCTCAAACAAGTTACACATAAAGGATGATAAAAAAATATGTTAATCATTGTGCTATAGCTTCAAAAGATATAGAATATATACTTATAAAACCCTAACTCCTCAAATAGGGTATAAGATCGTATCTCATTGCCACACTGAGGCCCATCATAAAGAGTTGGGATCTGAAGCGTGTTAAACATGGAAAGAATACTCTTAGGTCAGACCCATTCAAGGGTATCACTTAGAACTATCACAATATTTATTTCTTCTATTACAAACATGGTAAGACATTACTTATGATATTGGTAGATCACATCCTTTCTACATGGAAGATCTATTTCCACATAATTTTGAAAGCATACCATCTATCAAAAAGTCTTAAAACGTTATTAAATTTACCCTTACAACAAGTTTGACATATAACTCACATGCCATTAACACATAGAACTATATCATCTTACATAGTCCTTTACGCTTGTCCTTTTCAACACAAACCAAATATATATAAGAACATGTCAAACTAACATATTTCTAACATCAAGATTCTGTTATGAAGTTTATAAAGGACATGGAATTTTGTATAACCATAATACTAAACTCTAAAGATATAAATATGTTAGATTTTATTATTTTAAGGGAAGTCATTACACAATTTCAATTTACATGTATATGATAGGTACCAATTGATTGAAAAGTTACATCATTCACCTTATGAACAATGGAAACGAGTCTACTTCAAGAAGGCACCAAGGAAGCTCCTGTTGGATCTAGGTCTCTAGAGGGGGGGGGTGAATAGAGCTTCAAAATTCTCACAAAATAGTTAGACCTTCAAATTATATCAATTGAAATCAAATTCTTAAGAACATTTTGATGTCCTATCTAAGAAAGCATAGCAAGGATGAGAGAGATTGAAACATGTACTTGGACAAGGTGGTTAGAGTGGTTCCAATCTCCAAACTAGGAGACCATCAATCCACTACCTAGAGAGGTCAACCTCTAGGACTTTGCAACCCATGTATACTTATATTCCATCATAAGAGATACAAGGAGACCACCATACATCCAAGGACTTACCTACTCAAGACAAGAGTCTTTCACCTACACAAGGACTTACCCACTTGATCAAGATGTCTTCATCCTTCACCTTGGACTTACCCACACTTGAATCAAGTCTTTGGCCTTGAAGGAATTATCCACTCTTCTTAAATCTTTGCCATGCCCTTCTCCTTCCCTTAGAGAAGATCTTCACACCTTCTTCAACCTTGAAGAAGAACAACATCACCTTCACTCGGAGAAGCTCACTTCATCCTCTGCTCTTTGAGAAAGGGTCTTGGGAAAATGGAAGGAATGATAGATTCACATGATAACATAGAGGTACCTCTCTTACAACTTGCCTAACTCACTCATGATCACGAAATGCTTTGTAAATGAGAAAGAGAAAGGGGATCAAAAGGTTGCAACACACTCAACTATAGTAAGGACCGAGGATAGCATGAATGAGCAAACTTGGAATGAACTCCAAGGGGTCCTATTTATAGCTAGGGGTGTTCCTTTGAGTGTGGGATCACTTAAGAACAAAAAATAGCCATTTTACAACTTGCAACAGATCTATTTTCATTTCTGACAACTTTCTAATGGTTGGAATCACTTTTTCTACATTTTCCATACAATACATTCAGTTGAGTTTCAATAAAGATAATTCGACCTATCCACTAATTGACAAAGATATTTTTCAAACTATTGGTCGATTTTGTCCTGGGAAACTCGACCGATGATTCAAAATCAATTTTGGTCACTGAGTTGGTTGGCCACGTTCTGTGAATGTGCAACTCGATCGATTGTTCCATTTCCTAAAATCCATCACCGATCGGTCAAGATTCAAACTCGACCAGAAACGTTTCTTTGATTTTTTTTTTAAAATGGTTTTAGAGTGACCAAACATTGGAACTAAGTGTCCTTGATTTTTTCTGATCTTAGTTACAAGTCATATCATCAATACAAGTGAATACAAAAATATTCTAAGGTGGTAATTTGGAGTGATTTCCCAAATTGCACACTTGCATTGCTTTTGACTTAAACTTAGACAAGCTAGGGCTTGCGTAATTGATCCTTTTCATGTACCTAAAGCCTGAAATAAATCTTAAATAAACATATTAGATACATATGAATGGGACGGCTAAACCATTATCAAAATATGGACAATGTATAACTCTCTCAAATCAACAACTTTGAGGCTTAGAGAAAACTTAAAGGTAAATGACAAACTCTTCATGATCTAAAATTTCTTCTCACAAGGCATGGTACAACAAAAAATTCATGCTCTAAAGACAATTAGAACAAGAATAAAGGAGGAAAGAAAGTCGTAAGTCCATGGTAGTCGAAACCCTAAGGGAAAAACCACCAAGAAATTATTAAGGAAGAAGAAGACGATGGACCACCAAGGAAACAAAAGATAGGAGTTCTACTTATATGATTCTAGGTTAGGAAGGAGCAAGGAACACTACAAAAAAATTAGAATATTAGTGAAGGGAAATTATGAGGGTTGAGAGGCCTTCAACATAAATATCAATTATTGAGGGATCCATCCTAGATGACAAGGTTTAATACGTCAACCGTAACCTTAAATGAATACCAAGCTCTTTGTGACCCCTTTCCATCATGAATAAATTACAACTTCCAAAAGTCCCTCACAATTAGATTTAACATAATTCCCTTCATTGGTTTTCTCCAAAGCCCACTTAATGCACCAGATTATTTTCCTTCAATAGATAATCATGGATTGACATGGTTGTCCATGTCCTAGTCCAACCCTATCACACACTGCAAGTTATCATCTCTACAACTTGTTTCCCATTGTTGTGCGCCATAGTCAGGCATCCTGTTTGTTTCTTGCAAGTTCCACGTGTAGACAGAAACAAGATCTCATCTACGAAGTATCGATCTTGTGAAGACTAACCACTTGCTATGAAGCATCGATCTCTTTGAATCCTCACACTCTTTGATGCGAGTGCCGCGTGTAGACTGACAGATAAAAAATGGGAGTCTTGTGCACATACATGAAAATTATATCTATGAAGCCTCTACCACTCTCAAGATCCCTTGCTCGCTCTAATATGCTTGTTCATTCTCGTTCTCTAACCAACCAATACCATATATGGTGTTGTGACCAAATTAACAAGCATCACTTGTTCTCTTATTCCATGACCAATCAATACCCACTATGGTGCCATTATCAAACCCAACGAAGAGAGGTTAGTGGCAACGAGTACCAATGGTAGGAGTTGGACAACCTGAAGTTTGCCGTAAAGAGGCCAAATAAGTCTGTTAGATAAGACCACATTGCTTCTCCCATGTATGCCTTTTTATCATTCCAATAATATTCCAAACTTTGAATCTACACCTCATCCATATATGACCATTTTTAACATGTGCATGGAGAAAGGGATAGGGATGCGGAAAAAACTTAATCCATGTCTTTTTTTATATGTGTATGTCGATGGGGAGGGGGAATTTTGTATAAAAACAACTTGCACTAGTATGAATTCTATTTAATGAATGTTGTTTTACATATGTCTCAAAATAAATAGTGCATTCTAGAAAGACATTTTCCCAAGCATTCACCATGTTTTCCCTAGGAACAAAAACATGCCAATATTTCACCATAGTTTCATCATGATGTATTTCCACTTCCATATCACGATGTTAATCAAACAACAATTTTTAGTTTCCCACCATTCCCCTCCCTATGATTTACCATATAATAAACACATTCTTAAAAACCTCCAAGTCATGCCCCTACCATTGGGTTGAGGTTCAAAGTTATCTACACGATTAGCTTTTTCTACCTTTCTTCTTCTTCTTCTTCTTCTTCATATCTTGATTGACTTTGACATTGAGGGCATATTCTACAGACTGTCATATTTATTGGGGGAGGTTACATATATAGATGAAGTTGCATCAACAATGTACATTTAAAAATTCCTCTCATATATCCTAGTACCTTATTTTTATTAATTTAGATATAATTTATGTATTTGAGACAAGATGCTTCTTAATTAATAAATTTCTTTGACTACTGAAACTATAATAATTGTATTACGAGTCTTCCAAGGATTTTTTCATTTCATGAATTTATAATTTTAGAAACATTATGGATATTTCCATTACACTAATGAGTATAATTACTATAGCCACAAGTAACATCCCACCAGTCCAACCTTCATTTCTTCCTCTCTCCAGTGTTGAACAATCACATGATGTAGTACATACTCCTCCCAGTGCATCCATTTTTTCTTTTTGGAATAGGTTTACAACAAAAGCCTAGAAGTAGTTAGTCATTATGCAACTTTTTATTTAGTTCCATGTCTAAAAACCTTCATATGTTTTCTTATCTCAATTTAACTTTTCCTTATACAATGCTTTGTAACTACAATAAGAAATATCTAACACTGTGGAAAAAAAAGTAGCAAACCAAGAATAATTAGATCATAGATAGGTTGATGAGCTAACACATGAATTTTATTTTTAAGATTTAAATCTTGCAAAAAATGCTAGGATATGAGGTATTGGAACCAACAACAAAGATATAGGACATAGAGTAAAAGCTACCTGAATTAGATATGAAGTGATACTTGAGGAATGCAATGCAAAGGATGTATGTCGTTATGTAAATTAACATGATAATTTCTAGTTATGGCTATTCTTGTCGAGCTATCTTTGTAATTATTTCCAATTCAAGATATACTTAAGGAATTTACTCAAACACTATTTGGTTTGAAGAATGGTGCTTCTCAAATATTGACTTGGTATCGACAATCACATGTAACATTTAGTTGGATTCTCTAACTCAATGTAATTCTATATTTTTATGATATGAATGATTCTTTTGTTCTAGGGTGGTGGTGTTAATACTCAATGTGCAACAAAATACCCAACTAATTTGGGAAACACTAATGGGTTTCACAATACATGTTCTATAATGGACAACTGCAAGTATATTACGTATACAAGGTGGAACAAACATGCCAAGTGTAGGTTCATTTCAAACACAAGACAATACAAGTGGTTCAAATGTAGGCATGCTTCCCAGGAAAAAAAATTCAAGCAGGGCTAGCTTAGGCATGCTTCCTAGACAAAGCAATTTAAGTGGGGCTAGAATAAGCATGTTGCACATATATCGTAATCAAACTAGAAATACTACAAATATTATTCAAATGCAAGGTTTTGAAAGAGTGTCTTTTGGAGGAATGTTTTCCATGAAAAGTGTTACAAATGGACATTAACCAAGATTTGATACACGTGTCCCTCATAATAGCTACATAATAATTTTGAGGTTGATAATAACATATAAATAGTGACATATAATTGTACTTTCTTAAAGGCTGCGGTTGAAAGTTGGTGCCCTCCATTTGATAAAAATCCACAAAGTCACCTCAAATGCAGAACACACAAAGCACATCATCCTTAGTGTCCTTCACACCAGTAGTTCACCATTCAAATAAGGTATTCAATATTTTATGAACTTTGCTCTTTCCTATACCAACTTTTAGTAGATTGTGTTTTGTCTAACATATATAAGAATACCACTTTTCCATTGTAAATTTACATGCACATGACTTGATTTCTCATTGGAGCGCATGACTGAATAATCGTATTATGAAGATGATACACTTTACACACCTATCAGATTGGCTTGCCTTTTTCTGTATTTATATTGGCATGTATTATTTGATTTTGAATATGTATTTAGACCCTCAATGCACCTCAGATTACACCAAAATCAAATCAGAAGGGTACACTCATTTTTTTACTATGATTTATGTGTTTATCAACCTTTTAAATTCTATTGAAATAATGATTGGTGTCATTTTTAGGAGAAGAATGGGGCTAATCGCATGAGGGATGACATTGATGAAGAGAACCACACCATTTAATGGAATATGAAGACATTATAGATCTTAGAAGTTTTTGACATGATGTTTTTATTGTTACTGATATCAAATTTTATACATATCTTATGTTCTATAAACATTGACAACACAATTTATGGATAATACTTTGTTTCAATCATAAATATTGATTTTTGGTGATTCGATAGTCTTGAGTGAAACTTTAGTGGTGTGAATATTATTATGATGCCACGTTAGAATATTATATAAATAATGATTGGGATTCAATATTTTTTAAAAATTCATCTACATTTTGATATTTGTTAGAGTAACAACTACATAAAAACAAACAGAGAAAAATATATAAATCAATAGATAAATAAATAATGTCTACTAGTCCCTCATAAACATATTGATGAAGGTTTTTGGTCCCTAAAAAGGTAGAGATAAAGACCTAATCAACCATCAAAACTTTATTTATAAGGATCATGTAGCCCCTAAAAAATATTGATGAAGGCATTAGCCCCTCAAAAATATATTTGTTAAGACCATCATGTCCCTCAAAATGTATTTGTGAGAACTAAGAAAGCCCTAAAAAATGTACAAATGAAGGCAAATAGTCTCTCAATATAACATTTATGAGGGTCATTTAGTCCATGACACTTATATTTTTGAGCTTCATCGGCATTTGTCTCATGGGTTCTCTTCACAACCCATTTGTGAGGGCCTAGCCCATAAGCATTTCTATTTGTGAGGGCGTGCATGGAGGAGTTTCTCACGGAGTTTATCTATAAAGAAAGACTAGTTTATGGTCCAAACAAATATATTTTTATCATCTGTTCATGGCTCAACATTCCCATAAGTATACTTCTCATAATCTGCACTTGTAGCTGATATCAATACCACTTCCATCAGTACTCAACCTATGTAAGCTATCATCTAGCCAACCAACTGCACCATCAGTAGACAATTGATTACTAAACATAATGTAACATCCCTGACCTGGGTTATACTTTAACCCTAGGTGTTTTAATTAATAAAGATGATTATATGCTTAATCTTATCTTGTGAAAAGTAATTAGGGCTCATGAGGAACTTATGTTTCAATTTTGGTCCTATTTGAACAATGTTGAAACATTGTTTTGTTAATTTTGGACTAATGTGCAAATTACCCAAGTTAAGGGGTTAACTTGTAAATGTTACATAATAATATGTCCCTATGATGTTGAAACATCATAATAATGAATATAATGTAGTATTATGGTTTCCACAAGCTTGGGCACCAAGATAGAGCTTGTTGGACAATGTTTGTGCATTAAAACCTAGTTTTGGTGTAATGTGCAATTTACCAAAAACCTAGGGCTCAATATGAAAATTACCAATTCAATAAGGTCCCTAATGTTTCTTGACATCATTTAGAGAAAATAAAATGAGAGGGGCGCCTCATTTGAATTAAGTAGGAGGAGAGAGAATCTTGATATTAAAATAATAAAGATTTAATCCCAATTGAAACTTTAATTCAATTTAATGCAAAAATAAATAAAAGAATTGAAGGGGCCTTCAACCAAAATTAATATGGTTGGATTCAGATGTGTGTGGAAATTCTTAAGCCTGGAAAAGGCATGATCATATCCTAAGGAGGTGAAATTCCACTCACCATTATTATAAGAAAAAGAAATTCCAATGAAAAATGGATATTAATATTATATGGGTTAAGGTGCTTAATTCTTTTTCCCTTTATTCTTGGATAATGGAAGGGATCTCGGTGGGGGATAGAGATGACCTTGCATACAAGAAACCAAGGGGGAGATTGTGGCAATAATTTTGGAATAAAAAGACTTTTATAAAAGTATTTTCTCTCTCATTGAATTTCTTATTAAAAGACCCTTCCCAAGCCAAATGAAAGGCTTTTCCGTTTCCACTTCTTCTCTTTGCTTGGAAACCGACCACGGGAGCTAGGAAGGACCATAAGGACGACCCCCAACCTGTTGGTAAGGTTCTTGATCCATTTCACCTTGATTACATGGCGGAAATCGAAAATAAATTATGGATTCCTTCTTATTTCGATCTCCTCTTCAACCCTAGCTAATCTTTTCAACCAAAAGCTTGAGGATGAGCCTAGGGGGAGTTGCAAAAGCTTCATCCACCATTGTTGCCGTGATCTTGGAGCTTTGGATCTCAATTGGAGGCGGGTTTTATAACTTGAACCCTTGATTTTGTTATTACATTCAATTCCTTATCAAATAATGATCATTTCCACATTCACGATAATTGATTTGGTTGATGGGTGCAATCACCATGGAAACCACAGTAGGTTTTGTGAGTTTAGAGCTTGAAGATGATAAGAACACACCTCTCCAAATATCAAGGCCAAACGGTCTGAACTCAAGTGCTCAAACGGTTTCCCAAACCGTTTGGGAGCAAACAGTTTCAAACCGTTTGAGGAGAAACAGTTTCACCAAACCGCATGAGGCCAAACGGTTTCAGAATGTTTGGTGATGTTAACCTGGGTTGACCATTTGAGGATTTTTTTATAATGATCTAGGTTAATGACCCATCAGTTATATTTGATTATCTCCAATTGGTTCATGAGTTGAAGGTCTATCAATCACCAAAACCCTAATCGGGTTAAGTGCTTATTTCCAATTTGTTTGAGTTTGAAACTTGGGTTGATTGACCCAAACGGTTTCAAAACCGTTTGGGGATCACCCAAACGGTCTCAAGACCATTTGGTGGTCACCCAAGACCGTTTGGAGGACTAGGGCTGAGTATGGTTAGTTCGTTGAAGACCCAAAGGTACTAAGTTGAAGTGCAATCAAATGCTGATTTGGTGATCAATCCAATGATCCAAACCCTAATTGGTTGACTTGGATTTTGATGTTGACATGGGAAAACGGTCACAAGACCATTTGGAGGTCATCCAAATGACCTCAAGACCGTTTGGGGTCAGGTCATGTTCAATTTGGATGATGGTCCAATTGATGATTGGTTACATGAATTCAATGGTTGAAGGAATCAACATTGGAAACCCTAATTCAATTTGATTGGTTGAGACCTTATTGTGTCCATGCGGTTTTGAGGAGGTTTGGACCAAACGGTCTCAAAACCGTTTGAGTCCAAACGGTCTCAAGAACGTTTGGGACCAAACGGTCTCAAGACCGTTTGAGTTCATGCGGTTTCAAAAAGGTACTTTAGCAAATGGTTTCAAGTGACCAACTTTAGCAAATGATCTTGAAGACCACCTTTAGCAAACGATCTTGAAGACCACCTTTAGCAAATGATCTTGAAGGTCACCTTTGGCAAACGGTTTCAAGGGTCACCTTTGGAAAATGGTTTCAACCTCAACTTTACTAAACAATTTTGAGTATTCAACCAAGACCGTTTGAGGTCTAAGAGTTCAAGATCATTTGGAAGGTAATCAACCAAGTTGCATGAACACTTAAAGTGAATAAAGGTCAATGGTTTAAGTGGTCAATTACATGATGTAAATCAATGGTGTATATAATCATGGTATCTTTAATAAGATGGGGTGATTAGTACCCTTTAAATAGTCAAGTTTTAATGATCATGGTGATAATGGCATAACCCATGATATCAATTCTTCTTCAAGTTGAGTTGACTTAGCCTAATCATGGCTGAAGTAAACATCATCCTATAGAGGATGAGAGAGAAAAGACTTCCTACATGAATGATAATCATGTAGTAGACTTTCAATATGAATTAATGCTTAATTAGGTATGATCCTTCATAGTGAGATCATGAAACCGTAATTATGAAGGTTAATGAATCATAACCCTAATTGAGAGCATTGATAGGTGAAATCCTAATACATAATGATGGTATGATAATTCATACTGATGATATGAGAAACCCTAATTCAGGGTACTTTGATGATCATTCCTACTTGGGATGAATAGTAAACCCTAATCACGGGTGGTTGGTAATAAACCCTAATCTAGGGTGATGTGATGTGAATAATGATAAACCCTAATCAAGGGTGATGCAATGTGAATAGTAAACCCTAATCAAGGGTGATGTGATGTGAATAGTAAACCCTAATCAAGGGTGATGCAATGTGAATAGTAAACCCTAATCAAGGGTGATGTGAATAGTAAACCCTAATCAAGGGTGATGCAATGTGAATAGTAAACCCTAATCAAGGGTGATGTGATATGAATAGTAAACCCTAACTATGGAATGTTAATGATAAACCCTAATCTAAGGTGATGTGATGTGAATAGTAAACCCTAATCGTGGGTTATTGAATATAAACCCTAATTGAGGGTAATTCCATATGAAACCCTAATTGAGGGTGATTCAATGTGAAACCCTAATTGAGGGTGAATCCATGACAAATCCTAATTGAGGGTAATGCTATGAGAATCCTTAATTAAGACTAATGTTATGAGAAACCTTAATCTAGGGTAATGTTATGAGAAACCCTAATTAAGAGTAATATTATGGAAACCCTGAAAAATGATGTGAAGTGAGATTTAAATCCAAGATGATGCCATATAATGATATGTATAACCATAGTCATGGTATAATGGCCAATACACTAAAGTAGGATGTGGTCATTACAATCAAGTAAGATGAGGATGTTATATCCATGAAGGGTAAAGTTGATGAACTATATGAATGATAATGTTGATACCCTTATGAATAATGGTCTAAAGGGCAAGAAGATGCCTAGAACATTATATATCTAATTTCATGTATGTGTAACTATCCTATACATCTTAAAATGATGAGGGTATGAAACTCTTAGGAGTGAAGTATGCAATGTTATATAATGGAATGAATAACATCCTAAGAGTTGACATACCTAAGATAGTTGATAATGGTTTATCCTATATTCAACACTGCTTAACCATTGGATAAGTCCATATCATTAAAGATAGTTGGACAATTCTAATGTGTAACCTATGCACCATATGATGAAAGTGATAAGTTAGAGGATAAAGTATTAAGAGGGAAATACCTTAATACAAGGTTAGTTGATTAACTTAAGCAAGATAGAAATGAAAAGGAAGTGATACATCAAGACATAATAAATATTATATTCAACATTTCAGGGTAGACACACCTTGATGAACCTCTAATCCAATATCCTTGGATAAGAAACGCATAGAGTGTGTGATATGCAATTGTTACAATAATGTTGTAATAACTCAATGTACTTTTGATAAATGTTGACTAATATACTTTGAGAATGGGGTTAAGCCAAATCAATGAGCATGATGTAATCATACCATGACAAGGATGAGAAATGAACTCATACCTTGAATTGATGATCATTAAAGATATATGATGAGAATGGTGATCATAAGCAAATACTTATATTATCTTTGAATGCCCCTAGAGGAATGGAGCAACATATTAGAGTTGAAATAATAATGTGAGCATGAAGCCCTAATTAATGTAAGATGGGAAACACTAACCCTAATTTTGGGTAAAGGGAATGAAAATCCCTAATTAACAGATAACCCTAATCCTGATAAAGGATGGGGGTGTTACTGATATTTCGTACAATGTGAAAAATGACTTACATGATTGTTATTATGACTATTAATCATGTAGACATCATGAGATGATGAACATAGCCAGACCTGAGCTATGACATTCATACAATAAATATGTTGAATGGCCTTATGTGCCTAATGTTGTTGTTTCTTAGCAAAAGTAACAAAAGGTATATGAACCTTATGAATTCCATTCTGCCTAGTAAAAGGTGATAAAATGCTTAAGGCCTTGTGAGCCATGTGAGATACTTGTGTAACAAGTATCATGTATACCTCAGTCTGAGAACCTGGAGGTAATAGTTACCTAACTAGTGGTAACAGTGATAGTGATGAATTGAGGGTATGAATACCCAAAGTTGATAAGTATGACAATGATGATGTTGAGGGATGTGAACTTTCAAAGAAATGAAATGAGGGATTGACATCCCAATGTCTTATAAAGACTAAAAAGTGATTGATGATAATAGCACATATTTCTTTATAGCATTTGTCTGAATACGTTATGTTTTAGAACTTGACTGATGCTAAAAGAATATGCTAATGTACTTAATTAATCAAGTGAAATCATATCATGTAGAGCCCTGACCATAGATCCATCACCGTTAGCAAATTGGTGATGGTGAAACGGGTTGCTCCGCGACAAAAACCCAAAGGGCATACTTTTGAGTATGTGGGGGTTATGGGCACGCTTATCCTTACGCCCTAATGGAGGAATTGCTGTGAGATAAACATTAAATCCCTCAATCCTTCATTACTTATACCGGGATGGATGTATCACGAATCCCCCGATGATTGGGGCAGATGCAGTACACATCTCCCAATAATGTTAATACCGGATCGATGGAGATAAACATGAAATCTCATGATCACGAAGAGAGTACAACACGTCACTGTAACTCTAATAGCGAAGTTTCCAGTATACCCTAGAAAGCTATATATATATATATATATATATATATATATATATATATATATATATATATATATATATATATAGCTGAGACACAAGATGTCCTACATGTGATCTCGCGCTGACCGATATATGGGAGGTCTTGGTAGCCGGCTCTACCATTGACCTTGTATGGTACCAATTTCGACTTCACAGTGGTCGGTTGGAGTATGAGCGGTATACCTCATCTCCTCAGGACATAAGTATGATTGTAAGATGTAATCAACCGTATAGCATGTTTTCTTAAAGATTGAATACGAGAACTCATTGGATGATGTTACATTCCTTTTATGCATCTCTAGTTGATAGGTTTTATTTATATCTCTTTTTATTCATTGCAAATTAGATAAATGAATTATGAATCTATCATGAGTAGATACAATGTTCTCCTTAAGGAAGGAGATTATTTTACTCTGTTCATTCAATGTTTAACACTACTATTAATATATAAGAACTCCAGTTTAGTTTTAATCATAATAAACTGTTGTAACAATGTTTTGGCAGAGAGTTATATCTCCCGCTAGGACAATTTACAATTGTCTCACCCCCGTGGGATCCAATGTTTTTAGGTAAACGCAGAAGAAGAAGAAGAAGGAACCCTATAGCAAGGGAAAGACTTTAGCAGTATCAGAGACAGCAGTGATGACTCAGGTGGAGGCACTGGATGCCAAGTTTTGTATAGATAATAGTCCTATGTGTCGTCTCTGTACTCTCAGGTCCTTAGAGTTTATAGTTAGTGTTTTAATGAATCGATCTGAGATTTTGGCTTGATGCCTCGAAGTAATATGTTGTATGTATATTATGTCTTGAGACAACTGATGTTGTAATTCTCAAGAAGAGACAGTGCAAGACATGTACTTTTAAACAGAATGTAAATGTTATACTTTGGTTCCTGAAGAAAAAGATTTTCTATGTGTGGATCTCTTTGCAAAAAGTTTTAATTTTTAGTGATTTTCAATAATTCGCTACAAATGATTCGCTTCCGCTTAGTTAATCTTGTGTTTTGTAAGTTGGATGCCACAATTTAGTGGTATCAGAGGTCTAGGTTCGCTGAGTCTATAGAGACAGAGGACTAAGGTAGT
The DNA here is from genome assembly GCA_963693085.1 of Alisma plantago-aquatica. NCBI lineage: Eukaryota > Viridiplantae > Streptophyta > Magnoliopsida > Alismatales > Alismataceae > Alisma > Alisma plantago-aquatica. The sequence continues at coordinate 457,545,428 of OY856412.1, forward strand.
AGAGTCTGTTCTAGTGTCTTCCAGTATATCTGATAGTATCTTCTGCTCATATAGGAGAAGAAGAACTTGAAGATGACTGGGTCACATGAAGAGTTTGCTGCACCAAGAAGAGGTGCAGGGGAGCAGGAAAGAGAGGGACAATTGCTTGAGAATCCCCTAGCTAATCCAATTATGATAAGAAACCCTTCCTTAGGTATCACTGTTGGGGAACTTAGGGCAACCATGATGTATTTAGTGGATCAAACATTAGCAATACAACCTAGGTTACCAGCCCCTAATGATGATGTTTTGGACATCAACATGATATGTAATCCACAACAGCAGGTTGAAGCAATGGGAAATGATGAAGTTCTGGACTTAGAACAAGTCTGTGCTCAACCTCAGCCTGTTGAATCAATAAATAGTGAATAAGGAATAGGGTTCAACCCAAAAGCAGAATTTGCTATAGGTGTAGAAAGCCTGGACATATTGTAAAGAATTGTCCAACAAAGAACAAGGAAGAGAGAATTGAGAAAAGGCCTATCCAAATCTAGGGACAGAGGACTAATAGTTCCAAAAAGGGAAAGATTTTGGTACCACCAGTACAACCATGACCTAGTGCACCAAGGCAATGGTCATCTAGAAACGGTAAAGAAGCCTCTAGACCATACCTGGCACCCATAATTTGCTACTTGTGTAGACTGGTTGGACATCTGGAAAGAAATTGCTCAGCCAAAAATGTTATGATGAATCAACCTCTGAGGCAGAATCAACCTGAGGAAGTAATTAATCCACAAATCATGACAGGTTAGACAAAATAATGTCATTCTTATATGTCTTTTTATGGTTTCCTGAGTTAATTTGAGAAGGTAATTGATTGAGCTTTCTTTGATTAGTCCTATGAGGACTTAAATTTTGCATAATAAACATTATAGATGTTTCATGTTTCTCTTACCTCTATGAGAAGAGGATGAGGTATTGAAGAGATGCCTGGATAAAACCCAGTAATGTTAAATCTTATACTTGAGATAATATGAAGAGGAAGGAAGATGATAGTGTACAAGTGCATACTACCTTATCTCAGTATTTATATACCCTGGCCAGGTATACAACTATTGATGATAAAGTGAGTATGGAAACTCTTAGATTGTAATCTTTTTGATTGCCCTGATCAAGCAGTCATTTTGATACAATCTAATGAGTATCATGAAATAATAAATATGGAATGAATAAATGTGTCATATCCGAAGCACAAGAAAGAGAAGTCTGAGATAACCTCAGAGGAGCATGTTTGTATGAGGAATTAGAAGTATAATCCTCATAAGATAAGAATGAGAATAAGTAAGATAAACCCTGCTCAATAAAGTGTAAGTATTATAAAGATCCTTTCTATAACGTGGAAATGGAAAATGTGATGAGATCCTAAGATGATCATAAACATGTTAGATAATAATAAATAAAGGAATAATGTCATGTAATCATCCTTATAATTCCTATGCTAGGGCAAGGAACCTAGGATGAGATAAAGAGTAAATGCTTCATGAATAGTTGAAAATACATGAAATAATAAGAGGAATATGATTCCTTGTTCTCTTTCCTTTCAAGGACATGGAAATCAAGTGGGTCATAGGACACTTTATGTGCATAATACAAAGATGTTTATGTGATGGATACTTAGAAAGGTATCGATTTATCTTGGGCTTTGACTCCAAGGTGAAGATATATGTAACAAAATAATGTCCCAAGATGAAAGGAAGATAAAGATGTCATGTGTCTTCAACACATGTGATAAGTACCAAGGTAAGAAATCCTAGTATCTAAAGATATATCAGATGATTTATGTTGACTACTTGGAATGGTCAACCATGAAATCAAATTAAACATGTAAAATAGTATGAACATCACATGTTAGGGGCTTATGTTTTTCAAAAACATAACAATTGAAGATATCCTTGAGAAAAGTTCTTGGTTGATATGTAACCTCTTCTTATGGTAAGAAAATGTACAACTAAAGAGGTAGTTAGTGCAGGTAATAAGGAAATCTTGTGCTGTGTCATCAGGTAAGGTGACACAATCAAAGTATGAAAAGACTTATAGTTTCAAATGGATGACAGAATATAATTGTGATTTTGAAAAAGAAATGCTGAGCTAACTAAGGAACATGGGAGTATATGTCCCATGTGAATCATTCCATGATAAACTTGTATGGAATAACTTTCTATTGATTAAAACTCTATGGTGTCTCCATAACAATGAGGTTTTATGTGAGGACATGATGATATGATGCATCTGTTTCCCTTTATTTGGGATTTCGGGGATGAAATCCTTGTTAGGGGTTTATAATTTGTAACATCCCAGACCTGGGTTATGCTTTAAACCTAGGTGTTTTAATTAAGAAAGATGATTATATGCTTAATCTTATCTTGTGAAAAGTAATTAGGGCTCATGAGGAACTTATGTTTCAATTTTGGCCCTATTTGAACAATGTTGAAACATTGTTTTGTTAATTTTGGACTAATGTGCAAATTACCCAAGTTAAGGGGTTAACTTGCAAATGTTAAATAATAATATGTCCCTCTGATGTTGAAACATCATAAGAATGAATATAATGTAGTGGTATGGTTTCCACAAGCTTGGGCACCAAGATAGAGCTTATTGGACAATGTTTGTGCATTAAAACCTAGTTTTGGTGTAATGTGCAATTTACCCAAAACCTAGGGTTCAATATGCAAATTACCACTTCAATAAGGTCCCTAATGTTTCTTGACATCATTTAGAGCAAATAAAATGAGAGGTAACCTCATTTGAATTAAGTAGGAGGAGAGAGAATCTTGATATTAAAATAATCAAGATTTAAGTCCATTTGAAACTTTAATTCAATTTAATGCAAAAATAAATAAAATAATTGAAGGGGCCTTCAACCAAAATTAATATGGTTGGATTCATATGTGTGTGGAAATTCTTAAGCCTTGCAAAGGCACGAGCATATCCTAAGGAGGCGAAATTCCACTCACCATTATTATAAGAAAAAGAAATTCCACTCAAAAATGGATATTAATATTATAAGGGTTAAGGCGCTTAATTCTTTTCCCTTTATTCTTGGATAATGGAAGGGAGCTCGGTGGGGGATAGAGATGACCTTGCATACAAGAAACCAATGGGGAGATTGTGGCAATAATTTTGGAATAAAAATACTTTTATAAAAGTATTTTCTCTCTCATTGAATTTCTTATAAAAAGACCCTTCCCAAGCCAAATGAAAGGCTTTTCCGTTTCCACTTCTTATATTTTCTTGGAAACTGACCAAGGGAGCTAGGAAGGACCAGGAGGACGACCCCCAACCTGTTGGTAAGGTTCTTGATCCATTTCACCCTGATTCCATGGTGGAAATCGAAAATAAATTATGGATTCCTTCTTATTTCGATCTCCTCTTCAACCCTAGCTAATCTTTTCAACCAAAATCTTGAGGAAGAGCCTGGGGGGAGTTGCAAAAGCTTCATCCACCATTGTTTCCATGAGATTGGAGCTTTGGAGCTCAATTGGAGGCGGGTTTTATAACTTGAACCCTTGATTTTGTTATTGCATTCAATTCCTTATCAAATAATGATCATTTCCACATTCACGATAATTGATTTGGTTGATGGGTGCAATCACCTTGGAAACCACAGAAGGTTTCGTGAGTTTAGAGATTGAAGATGATAATCACACAACTCTCCAAATATCAAGGCCAAATGGTCTCAACTCAAGTGCTCAAACGGTTTCAAACCGTTTGAGAAGAAACAGTTTCAAACCGTTTGAGGAGAAACAGTTTCACCAAACCGCCTGAGGCCAAACGGTTTCAGACCATTTGGTGATGTTGACCAGGGATGACCATTTTGGGATTTGTTTATAATGATATAGGTTAATGTCCCATCAATTATATTTGATTATCTCCAATTGGTTCATGAGTTGAAGGTCTATCAATCACCAAAACCCTAATCGGGTTAAGTGCTGATTTCCAATTTGTTTGAGTTTGAAACTTGGGTTGATTGACCCAAACGGTTTCAAAACCATTTGGGGATCATCTAAACGGTCTCAAGACCGTTTGATGGTCACCCAAGACCATTTGGAGGTCTAGGGTTGAGTATGGTTAGGTGGTTGAAGACCCAAAGGTACTAAGTTCAAGTGCAATCAAATGCTGATTTGGTGATCAATCCAATGATCCAAACCCTAATTGGTTGACTTGGATTTTGATGTTGACATGGGCAAACGGTCCCAAGACCATTTGGAGGTCATCCAAACGACCTCAAAACCGTTTGGGGTCAGGTCATGTTCAATTTGGATGATGGTCCAATTGATGATTGGTAACATGAATTCAATGGTTGAAGGAATCAACATTGGAAACCCTAATTCAATTTGATTGGTTGAGACCATATTTGGTCCATGCGGTTTAGAGGAGGTTTGGACCAAACGGTCTCAAGACCGTTTGAGTCCAAATGGTCTCAAGATCATTTGGGACCAAACGGTCTCAAGACCGGTTGGGACCAAACGATCCCAAACCGGTTGAGTTCATGCAGTTTCAAAAAGGTACTTTAGCAAACGGTTTCAAGTGACCAACTTTAGCAAACGATCTTGAAGACCACCTTTAGAAAATGATCTTGAAGACCACCTTTAGCAAATGATATTGAAGGTCACCTTTGGAAAACGGTTTCAAGGGTCACCTTTGGCAAACTGTTTCAACCTCAACTTTACTAAACAATTTTGAGTATTCAACCAAGACCGTTTGAGGTCTGATTGGTCAAGACCGTTTGAGGTCTAAGAGTTCAAGATCATTTGGAAGGTAATCAACGAAGTTGCATGAACACTTAAAGTGAATAAAGGTCAATGGTTTAAGTGGTCAATTACATGATGTAAATCAATGGTGTATATAATAATGGTATCTTTAATAAGATGGGGTGATTAGTACCCTTTAAATAGTCAAGTTTTAATGATCATGGTGATAATGAAATAACCCATGATATCAATTCTTCTTCAAGTTGAGTTGACTTAGCCTAATCAAGGCTTAAGTAAACATCATCCTATAGAGGATGAGAGAGAAAAGACTTCCTACATGAATGATAATCATATAGTGGACTTTCAATATGAATGAATGTTTAATTAGGGTATGATCCTTCATAGTGAGATCATGAAACCGTAATTATGAAGGTTAATGAATCATAACCCTAATTGAGGGCATTGATAGGGGAAATCCTAATACATAATGATGGTATGATCTTAATTCATAATGATGATATGAGAAACCCTAATTCAGGGTACTTTGATGATAATTCCTACTTGGGATGAATAGTAAACCCTAATCACAGGTGGTTGGTAATAAACCCTAATCTAGGGTGATGTGATGTGAATAATGATAAACCCTAATCAAGGGTGATGCAATGTGAATAGTAAACCCTAATCAAGGGTGATGTGATGTGAATAGTAAACCCTAATCAAGGGTGATCCAATGTGAATAGTAAACCCTAATCAAGGGTGATGTGATGTGAATAGTAAACCCTAATCAAGGGTGATGCTATGTGAATAGTAAACCCTAATCAAGGGTGATGTGATGTGAATAGTAAACCCTAACTATGGAATGTTAATGATAAACCCTAATCTAGGATGATGTGATGTAAATAGTAAACCCTAATCGTGGGTTATTGAATATAAACCCTAATTGAGGGTGATTCCATGTGAAACCCTAATTGAGGGTGATTCCATGTGAAACCCTAATTGAGGGTGAATCCATGACAAATCCTAATTGAGGGTAATGATATGAGAATCCTTAATTAAGACTAATGTTATGAGAAACCTTAATCTAGGGTAATGTTATGAAAAACCCTAATTAAGAGTAATATTATGGAAACCTTGAAAAATGATGTGAAGAGAGATTTAAATCCAGGATGATGTCATATAATGATATGTATAACCGTAGTCATGGTATAATGGCCAATACACTAAAGTAGGATGTGGTTATTGCAATCAAGTAAGATGAGGATTTTATATCCATGAAGGGTAAAGTTGATGAACTATATGAATGATAGTGTTGATACCCTAATGAATAAATGTCTAAAGGGCAAGAAGATGCCTAGAACATTATATATCTAATTTCATGTATGCGTAACAATCCTATACATCTTACAATGATGAAGGTATGAAACTCTTAGGAGTGAAGTATGCAATGTTATACAATGGAATGAATAACATCCTAAGAGTTGACATAGCTAAGATAGTTGATAATGGTTTATCCTATATTCAACACTGCTTAACCATTGGATAAGTCCATATTATTAAAGATAGTTGGACAATTCTAATGTGTAACCTATGCACCATATGATGAAAGTGATAAGTTAGAGGATAAAGTATTAAGAGGGAAATACCTTAATACAAGGTTAGTTGATTAACTTAAGCAAGATATAAATGAAAAGGACGTGATACATCAAGACATAATAAATATTATATTCAACATTTCAGGGTATACACACCTTGATGAACCTCTAATCCAATATCCTTGGATAAGAAACACATAGAGTGTGTGATATGCAATTGTTACAATAATGATGTAATAACTCACTGTACTTTTTATAAATGTTGACTAATATACTTTGAGAATGGGGTTAAGCCAAATCAATGAGCATGATGTAATCATACCATGACAAGGATGAGAAATGAACTCATACCTTGAATTGATGATCATTAATGATATATGATGAGAATGGTGATCATAAGCAAATACTTATATTATCTTTGAATGCTCCTAGAGGAATGGAGCAACATATTAGAGTTGAACTAATAATGTGAGAATGAAGCCCTAATTAATGTAAGATGGTAAACACTAACCCTAATTTTGGGTAAAAAGAATGAAAAGCCCTAATTAACAGATAACCCTAATCCTGATAAAGGATGGGGGTGTTACTGATATTTCATACGATGTGACAAATGACTTACATGATTGTTATTATGACTATTAATCATGTAGACATCATGAGATGATGAACATAGCCAGACCTGAGCTATGACATTCATACAATAAATATGTTGAATGGCCTTATGTGCCTAATGTTGTTGTTGCTTAGCAAAAGTAACAAAAGGTATATGAACCTTATGAGTTCCATGAATAACTACTGCCTAGTAAAAGGTGATAAAATGCTTAAGGCCTTGTGAGCCATGTGAGATACTTGTGTAACAAGTATCATGTATACCTCGGTCTGAGAACCTGGAGGTAATAGTTACCTAACTAGTGGTAACAGTGATAGTGATGAATTGAGGGTATGAATACCCAAAGTTGATAAGTATGACAATGATGATGTTGAGGGATATGAACTTTCAAAGAAATGAAATGAGGGATTGAGATCCCAATGTCTTATAAAGACTGAGAAGTGATTGATGATAATAACACATATTTCTTTATAGCATTTGTCTGAATAAGTTATGTTTGAGAACTTGACTCATGCTAAAAGAATATGCTAATGTACTTAATTAATCAAGTGAAATCATATCATGTAGAGCCCTGACCATAGATTCATCATCGTCAGCAAATTGGTGATGGTGAAACGGGTTGCTCCGCGGAAAAAACCCAGAGGGCATACTTTTGAGTATGTGGGGGTTATGGGCGCACATATCCTTACGCCCTAATGGAGGAATTTATGTGAGATAAACATTAAATCCCTCAATCCTACATTACTTATACCGGGATGGATGTATCACAAATCCCCCGATGATTGGGACAGATGCAGTACACATCTCCCAATAATGTTAATACCAGATCAATGGAGATAAACACGAAATCTCACGATCACGAAGAGAGTACAACACGCCACTGTAACTCTAATAGCGAAGTTGCCAGTATACCCTGTAAAGCTATATATATATATATATATATATATATATATATATATATATATATATATATATATATATATATATATATATATATATATATATATATATATATATATATACAACTGAGACACAAGATGTCCTGCATGTGATCGTGCTGACCGAGATATGGGAGGTCTTGGTAGCCGGCTCTATCATTGACCTTGTATGGTACTGATTTCGAATTCGCAGTGGTCGGTTGGAGTATGAGCGGTATACCTCATCTCCTCAGGGCATAAGTATGATTGTAAGATGTAATCAGCCATATAGCATGTTTGCTTAAAGATTGAATACGAGAACTCATTGGCTGATGTTACATTCCTTTTATACATCTCTAGTTGATTTATGTTATTTATATCTATTTTTATTCGTTGCAAATTAGATAAATGAATTATGAATCTATCATGAGTAGATACAATGTTCTCCTTAAGGAAGGAGATTATTTTACTATGTTCATTCAATGTTAACACTGCTATTTATATATAAGAACTCCAGTTCAGTTTTAATCATAATAAACTACTGTAACAATGTTTTGGTGGAGAGTTATATCTCCCGCTGGGACAATTTACAATTGTCTCACCCCCGTGGGATCCAATGTTTTTAGGTAAATGCAGAAGAAGAAGGAACCCTATAGAAAGGGAAAGACTTCAACAGTATCAGAGACAGTAGTGATGACTCAGGTGGAGGCACTGGATACCAAGTTTTATATAGATAATAGTCCTATGTGTCGTCTCTGTACTCTCAGGTCCTCGGAGTTTATAGTTAGTGTTTTAATGAATCAATCCGAGATTTTGGCTTGATGCCTCGAAGTAATATGTTGTCTATATATTATGTCTTGAGACAGCTGATGTTGTAATTCTCAAGAAGAGATAGTGCAAGACATGTAATTTGAAATAGAATGTAAATGTTATACTTTGGTTCCTGAAGAAAAACATTTTCTATGTGTGGATCTCTTTACAAAAAGTTTTAATTTTTAGTGATTTTCAGTAATCCGCTGAAAATGATTCGCTTCCTCTTAGTTAATCTTGTGTTTTGTAAGTTGGATGCCACACATAAGGTCATTAGACCGGCCATTTTTGTTAGTATTCTACTGATGGAAAGGCAATTAACCCCATTGGTTCTCAACCTATGAAAAGATAAGGCACTCTCCATCAGTCCTCTAAATGAAGAGGCAAACCACTTCCATCAGTTCTCAACCGATGGAAAGTCAGGGTGCTTTTTACGTGACCTAAGTCCACACAACCAAGTCCAAACTAGAGAGAGGAAGAGAACACACATTCTATGTGTGAATTGCATGGGAATCCTCTCCCTAAGGAATTTCAACAAAGACCCTCAAACAAAACTCTAACTTGCTAAAC